>VDFB02000017.1:12642660-12661762 GCA_007258455.2 Sequoia sempervirens
CCATCACTCATGGCCTGGGCCTCATCCTCCTCCTCTAGCTCCTCCTGCTCCTCTTGATCCTCTTGATCCTCCTCCTCATTTGAAGCTAGAAATATATCAGGCATGTTGTCATCATCATTTGTATCTCATTCAACCTATGCATCACCCCTATCTCTGTTGTGACCTAGAAAAGGTTTGGAGTGGCCCACAAGGTAGTATATAAGAAATACTAGGGGTGGTCGCTCTCTCACCTAGCAGCAGTTGTAGGCCTCAGTAGTACCCACATCATCTGCATCAGAGACTAGGGGCATATCATGACCGTTGTCCTCTAGACCACTAATTTATATATCATCAATAGTAAGACAATGACTTTCCCAAAGTATGGAAGCACTCTATGTTGATCATCAATATCTAGATCTCTCCTCTAGTACATCCTAAATCTAACCAAACTCTCGCATGACACGATCAATGTAGAATGGCTTGACTATGTAATCATGTGTGCCCAAGAAAAATATATCCTGATGCTTCCTGACTAGCTCATGCCTCTCATTTGGCCACTATGGTATCCATAGATATGGTCTCTATATGATATCTCCCTCCTCTAATCTATCCAATCTAATCTGCCAGTGAAGCATATCTTCCTCCTGCCATGGTTGTCTTAGTGAATAACTGTAGGCATGAGGATACCCCATGGCTGGTATAGTCTGAAATCCAACAGGCTTGGTACATGTTATATGCTCAAAGTACCACACCTACAAGAGTGTAACATGGATTATGCTATTTAGCTCCTAGTACACAAATTGACCCAAGTCATAGTAGAGGTGTGCAAGCATGTTGTGACCCCATGCATAAATGGTCATGTGCTCTGCCATATCTTTGATAATATGTACTAGCCCACCATCTAGGTGTGCCCCTCGCCCATCTGGCACTAGTTTAAGAGCTATTGTGAAGATCATGATGCATCATAATAGAGTTGATCGCACAAGACATAACCACCTAGGCTTGACTCGAGGTCTAACTGAGGAACATTGGAAGGGCCACCGTAAGAAGTAAGCTATATAATCTCACATATCAGTCCATGACTACTCCTCTCTAGAGTGTACAATCACACTTCAAATAGGAATCCAAAGAATGCAGTGTATGTCCTCCAATGTGACAATCATCACACTTGAAGGAAGTTGAAAGCTACACGTGTCTACATCCCATCTCATTTCTAGGGCTAGTAACATCACATCGTGATACCACATCAGTAGCATACAATAGACCCAAAAAAATCAAGTAACCTATAAAAGTCTAATCTCCTCTGATAGCCATGCAATGGACTCTCGGAGGAAGCTAAACTACCTTCCTTCGAGATTCTATCTAGCTCGAGGAGGTGCCTAATTAGCAAAATTCACTAATAAATAAGCTATTCATCATGTAAATAACCCTATAGGTTATTCTAGGACACTTTAGACATTTTTGGATGGGGGTTTCTAGACACTTTAGGCATCTAAGGACACTTTGTACCAAAGTGGGACACTTTCTGCCAAAGTGGGACACTTTCTGCCAAAGTGGGACACTTTCTGCCAAAGTGGGATAGTTTGCGCCAAAGTGGGACACCTTGCACTAGGATACTTGGTGTCAAGACACTTTTCACTTGGACACTTCGTGCTAGGAGAGACACTTTGCACCAATCTTTCCTAGGGTTCTAAAATCACTTCAAATGCATAAAAAGGTACATTAAAAGCGTAAAAATGAAGAAAAAGAAGAGAAAAATTAACTCACTATTTTTTGAAATGTGCCATGAGCTACCTCATCATGAATTGCATCCAGTCTAGGGGGTCTATAAGCTCGTCATCTCAACATCCTAGCTCTCTACACAAAGGTAATTTACAAAGAGCTAAATGTCAAATGAATGGTAAATGTGTCATTTTCATTTCATATATGTCTAACCATAGTGAATAAAATTTATTTTATTTGTTTATCTATTTATTTTATTTATTAGGACATTTCACACCAATTAACATAATGGGGGCTAGAGAACTCCATTTTCGATTCCATTTGTGGCATTGGAATTGTGATTTCATTTCTAATCTCATCAACTATCTATCACTAAGTGGTATGGTACTTGGAAATACCCTATTATGGATTCATGTAATTTGGTTTGGTTTGTATTCACCCTAATTCCACCTCCATAAAGCAAGTGGAATCATAGGGGCATGATGATGATGTTTTCTACATAGCAACAACAGGCCGGAATGAAATCCTATCTCTCTTGAAAGGTGAATCTCTGCTCGGTAAACTCGAGATAATCCCAAAGATCTCTAGTATGGGGTTTTGACAATGTATAAACAACTCAGTGATAAATGTGAAAATGTTGGTAATTACAATGGGACCTTACTACAAGCAAAGATTGAATATTCTATTTATCTGATCTAGCAATATGATGATACTTTTAATCTTGAATCCAAATCAGATGATAAAGAAAATAGAAAATGATTAGGGTTTAGAGAGATTACTAAACTAACACTATTCTAAGATTTACCATGCATATGATGTAATACTCAAAATGGACCAATCCCACACAAACTAATTCCTACTTAACCCAGATGAATCTACAATTTCACAAGAACAGTGCAATCTTCTAAGGTAGTAAGTTTTTTAGATCATGAATATTCATCCAAGACAACCCTAAGGCGATTGAAATGAAAAAATATTCACAATTGAACTAAGCACCATAAATATATAGTCCAGGCTAACTTTGCAAAGCAATTAATAGTCAACTAGCTGTAAAAAGTATGGACTTGGGATCGCTACAACACTTCAAATATCAAACCATAAACAACATTTAAATAAATTCTAATCTTAACTACTAAATATCGATCTTCCTCAAAGAAATTCTAAAGATAGAATAACAAGAACCATGCAAGATAAAGGAACACAAGTATGGAACCAAATCACAATGTCATTACTTGCTTTAGATTATCCACTATAGCAACAATTCCAGCTTTTTGTTATAATTTTTGCTTGAGAGCACAATTTTCTAACTTCTATTCTGCTTCAATATTCGTTATCTCTATATCTATTTTTATCTATATCTCCTAGCCCTTACAAATGAGGCAAAATTCCATAATAATAGAATCCCCCCCAAAAACATGTTGGCCTAGCTAGGGTTTTACAATAAGAGTAGACCACAAAACAAGTTGGCCAAGAGAAATTCAAATAAGATAAATGATGCATTAAATGCATGAATTCCATCTAGGTTGGCCTGGGATCTCCAATGCAGCTCGGACCAATGCATGGCAAAATAATAGGGAAGCAAAAATCTCAATGTAGCCCAATATTAACTATCCTTCCAGCATTAACATTCTAATCAACATCTCATGCACCTTCAAAGCACTTTATCCAAGTTAGCCACTTAATAGGAGGTAAGGTAAACCTTAAGTCGGCTCTATTGAGGGAAATGTTTTCCTTGATTCTTTCATAAGATTTATCTCAATCAACCATGTATGTTAGATATTTATCAATTACAATGAGGTAAGTAGCCGCATCATCTAGCTGGTGCTCAGTCACAAGATCACTACTAACTAGAGCATAAACATCCTACCACCACCCTCTCAATTGTTCTAAGCTCAAGTATTTAGGCACAATTTTCCTTCTTCCTATCATTATCTCAAAGAAAGCAATACATTCATTGTACACACCAGTCAGGGTGTCATCAATATGTCTCCTTTGTTTGTAGATCTTTTTCAAAACCTTTTGCCTAATCTGCAATGCTTCAAACCACTCCCAAGGTTCAGCAGCTTTGGAGGAAGGGAGAATTTTATCTTTCACCATCCTATCCTTGGTGTATTCCATGATAGTTTTAGTTTTTTGCAGCAAGAGATATGTGTCCTCTTTGTCTTGTGCTAACACCTCCTTCAACCACTCAGTCATCCTTGTAGCATCCTTCCCTATTGATAGAATATCCTTGATGGACTCATTCCCTTTATTTTGCACACCTTGTATTCAATTAGCAATAGCAAGAGAGGAAGCCTTCATTCTTTCAATCTCGGTGATAGTCTCTTGGGGTAAGGTATTCACAGTAGAGGATGAAGGGTTAATGGATTGTAAGGGTTTCATCAGATCCTCCAAGCACTTCTTGAGATTCTCATTTTCCTTTTTCAGCTCCTGCTTAGTCTTTATTTCCTTCCTCAATCTTCCCAAGATGATTGCACTAGAACCTTGATAATCTTCAATATCCTATTCAATGGAGGTGGGCCCTAAATTAAAAGACTGCACATTGTAATCCTTTCCAACCACATTATCTCTACTCTTATTTGGGGTAGGTGTTGCAATGTGGACAACCTTGTTGCTTGCCTCATCTGTTTCAATCCTTGAAATTACCCTAGCCTTCTTTTTACCTTTATCCTTCCCAATCTTAGCTAGCAGTTCATCCCAATTTGGTGGAGTATCTTCCATAATAACTTGTTTTCTCCTTATCTCCTTGTCCAACCAATCAGGGACATGGATTCCACACTTTGCTTTGTTTTTCTTTTGTTGATCTTCATGTGCTTCTTCACTCAAATTTTGTTTCTCAGGATTTTTTGTCTTGCTATCCTTCTCTCGAATGTGTTCCTCTTCATGTTCAAGGGATGGAACCTTCACTTTTTCTTCTTCTCTTGGAGGCGAGTTGCCATCTTCAGTTCTGACAAGTGACTCTGCATAGGCTACCAAAGGAGACTGCATTACCTTTTCTACTTCAGCCTCTGCACTATAAAGGTCTCCCTCATGAAATTCCTCTCCCTCAATGTTTGGATGATCTTCAACATTTTTGGATTCACCTAGTTTTCTTTGATCTTCATGAGAAGAAGGAAGATCATCATGCTACTCCTCATGAGAAATAACTGGAGGAAGGTCCATTTTAGGCACATTATCCTTGGGAGAAGGAGTCCTAGACCTCCTCGTATATACCCATGCCTTCTCTTCTAAACTTTCTACATTTACCACTGGTGGAGTAACTTCTTCCTCTCCTACTTTGGAGCTTGCCCTCTATGATAGTCTTATGACTCTTCTCCTTTTGGGCACAAGAACATCAACCTCAGGATTCTGCTTTTCAATTTCTTCTTTTTCAGACTTCCTAGTCCTTGTTCTCTTCTTAGTGATTGGATTTCTCTATTTTTCTACTCCTTGGGCTTGCTCCTCTTGAACACCTTTGATCTTAATTTGAAAGGAGAATCCACCTTGCACTTACAATTGGGATCCTCCTGCTTAGTGGACTCCTCAGAAGTGGAATGAGGGTCAAGATCTCCCATCAAATTGTAAGTGCACTATACACCTTCATTTTCCAACTCCCACAGTTTATGCCTTAGCCACATTCTAGTAAATTTGGTGACTGGACCCATCAATTTCTTTAGTTCTATCTTTTCTTCCTCTAGCCAATCCACATCACCAATTGGCCTATCCTTCATTGCCTCATAGGCATGACCTTGAACCAAATCCCCATCATCTTCCAATTGATCAAGAATTTCCTTTACATTGTGCAATCAGACTGACTCAACTGGTAGCTAAGAGAATTTCTTTTTTCTTACTTCATATTCATCAATACAGTTGGCCCAGTAGTCCTCCAAGTCAACTTTATGGCTATATTCTCTACTAGCCTTCTTTTGGGCCTCACATGTTATATCAAATCTAGACCTCTTGGAGTGGAAGGACAAACCAAGAGTACTCATCTCTTCTTTTGAGGAATGGGCTGAAACAATGGAATAGCATGCCTCCCCGATGCCTATTCTCAAAGGAAAGTCTCTACCAAAACCAGTCTTATGCTTATCCCTCTTGACAATGGCATCAAAGTCACAAATCTGCCTGGCTACTTCCAAAAGTATAATGTGATCGGTAGGGTACGTTGGAAGTCGGTAAGGATCCCTCTGGAAACCATCAATCCAAATGTAGGAGAAAGTTGGGAACTGAATAAACTAAGCCCTGTACTTCTTAATGAACTCTTTTGTTTGATCTGAAATCCTTACATGTTTTGCACTTTGAAGTAATCTAGTGATGTGCATGGTGAATGCATCATTCACCCTCCTATAGCTTGAACTTCCTAAATGCAATTGAGGGTAAACCTCATAGATGACAACTTGTCCAAATATTCCCCTTGTACTCAATCCTTTGTAGGGGTGAAATCTCGCAAGTGCATAGACTAGATATGAAGTCATCGTGAAGGTCTTGGTCTACAACACATTGGATAGCTGCTCATGGATCACCCTGCTAATCACACCAACCCAATGATAGTCAATTAGATCTTGTTCCATCCTCACAAGAGTATGGCACATCCAATTTTTGAACATTCCTACACTCTTCAATCCAACCACCCTGCTAAGCAATGTGATGGCATCATTGTATTTCTTTTTGAACTTTGCTCAGAATAGTTGTGTGACTTAGGCTTCTCCAAACAAGAATTGATGAGTTGTTGAGACTTAACAGTTTGTTCTTCATAGAACCCCTTAGATGCTTCCATGTTAAATGCTACCACATGAGACCTATCTGACATATCAAAAGTTTGTGCAATGGAAACCAGATTTAGGTTTGCTACCACTCTCCCCTGGGGACCAATAATTCTTTGTGTACCCTGGTCATAGTGTCTTGCACATTCAAGGATAATCTCATAACATTGGACCATGGAAGGAAAACCCACTGCATGTGACAATCCTAACTCCTTCATTCTCCTTGCCACCAAAGGAAGATCCTTGGCTGCCAGTCTTTCTTTAAACTCTTCATAATCCCATAGTCTTACATTGGTATTGGTCACCTCTGACCAAATTGATGTGATTTTCCTTTCAATAATCTTACTCTTTATGTCCATTTTGATCCTTTCTTCTTCAAATAGTGAGGATCCCTCTACTGCCTTACTAGATTCGGCATGCACTTCAACAAGGAAAGCATAGTAAAAACCATGTGAAAATAGTGTTAATCCATCAAAACACCGTTAGAATGAACCTAATATAATCAAGGCATTATCAAACTTCATACAAAATGATCAAAACAAGGGTTTTAGGACCATCCATGAAATCTGAGCCAGAGAGGAATTGTGGGAAATTCCCAACCAGATGAATTCTAGCGAAATAATCATGAAACACCTATTAACCATCAAATCTGATCATTATCAACCAATTACAACATGTGAGATCCAAAGATAGCATGGATTAATCATAAAATGCATCATAAATTATTAATAAATCCAACTATTCCATACTCTATCATATTTCATTAGATTTCAGAAAAATCCGCTAGAGATGAATTTTCGCGGAGGAGACATCTTGCAAACTTTGGAAAATCTAGGTGGCACAGGACTTCAGGAAAATTCAGGGTCAATGGGAATCCACAAAATATATGAAACTCTGAAAATGATAACGGATCCCAAAAAAATAGAGGAGATAGGGAAAATCTGCCAAAGACGGAAAATCCCAAGGTGACTATGAAACCCGAACATTGGAACGAAACCACAATTTTGCTCAAACCATCAAATCAATCATGAATTATGGGGATTAAAGCTTAGGAAAATTCTAGCACGAGCCTTCTATGAATTTTCTTAGCATTCAAGGCCAGTTTAAAAGCAAGGCAAGGTTAAATGGTAATGCCCTAAGTTCCAAACCCTACAAGTCCACCATTAATGCATAGGAAAGCCTCGAATTTGATCATTTCACATGCTAATCCATTACCAGGGGAGCTCAAAACTCTCAAATAGGAATCCTCCTAATGAAAACGAATGAATGACCACAAAAACTCACCTAAGAAATGACAAATAAAACAATGTTGGGCAACCCTAGCCATGAAATGAGCAAACATTCAAGAAATCAGACCTTAATAAAACCAAGACGCCAAAGCAATGCTAACATCAAAAAGTTATCCATAGTCATCAATGAAAGAGAAGGCGATCAAATACATACCATGGATTTATTATAAATCGAAGGAGATAGCAAATACCAGTTTAATGGTGCCCAACGAAGATGATGGCAGGAATGCTCAAGAAATCACCTTAAATTGAGGAAATCACAATCTCAACACTTCAAATCAAATTCAATACTCTCAAAAATGCACTCCTCAGCTCAATCGATGATAGACAAGAAATCATAATAACATAAATGTGCCCAAAATCGATTAAATGCATAGTTTCAAGCTTGTACAAAGAGCATTAATGTCGTTGACAAGACAAGATGGAGAATTTGGAAACCTAACAACAACAAGAATTTTGGGAAAATCTGACCCACACAGAATTCCACAAAGACAGGAAATCCCCACACTTTAGCATTCAGTCGAAACTTGAGCCAAATCTGGGATAATCCATCCAGGGAGGAAAATCTTGAATCGGGGTAAAAACCCAAAATTCATTCAGAACTTAATATTTTCAAAGAGTAAATTAATGGGATAACTTAGGCAATCAAAATAAATATTAAGCACATGCCTAAATAAGAAAAAACCTCAAAATCAAAGGGCCAAGGCACCAAAACCAAAGTGAAAGAGGGTCTCTACTTTCAGTGGGGCATGTGTGCAAAAATTGCACAAGTTGTAGATCTCTTCCATTTCAAAAACACAAAACAATATTAGGTTGATAATCAAACATCTTTCTTTTCAACAATGACTTATTTATCCTAGAGGAACTAAGTATATAGTATACAAAGAAAACCAACAAACCCACAACTACCCCTATTTTGAAGGATTTTAGTTTTCTCCCCTTCCTAATCTCCCTAATATTGTCTAATTATTTTAAAGAGACCAAGGGTCATAACACAACTTTATTCAACCCACTAAATAGCTTGGTTAATGAAACTTGACAAAAGCAACAAAACAATTGCTACATTTGGCATTTCATGTGGAATCAAGAGTGGTGACAATAATCTACTTATAGTTTAATAAAACACTATTTTTATAAGAAGGCTAGACATTAAAAAGATAGTGTTACTTATAGTTTAATTAAACACTATTATAGTTTTACCAACATATATTATTGTATGCTTTCATGGCTTCTTAGTTAATATATGGGGAGATAGAGATAGATGGGGAGAGAAAGAGAGAGAGATAGAGATATATGGGAAGAGAAAGAGAGGTGGAGATATATGGGAAGAGAAAGGAAGAGAGGTGCAAATAGAGAGTTGATGGATAGGGGGGATAGGGGGGATAGGGAGAGAGAGATGGTGAGAGATAGAGAGGGGGAGATAGAGAGTGGGGGAGAGAGTTATATAGTTAGGTAGAGGAGGAGAGATAGAGAAGAGGGGAGAGAGGGAGAGATAGGTGGAAGAGGAAGAGAGAGAAGAGAGGGAGATAGATAGGTAGAAAAGGAGAGGAAAGAAGAGGGGGAGAGGGAGAGAAATAAAGGGAGAGAGGGAGAGATAGCTCAATATATATAGAGGGAGAGGGAGAGACATATAAAGGGGGTGATATAGAGAGATAGAGGGGGATGGTGAAAGAGATAGAGAGATTGTGATAGAGGTAGAGAAAGATATGGATAGAAAGAGATAGAGAAAGGAGTGAGAGGGAGATAAAAAGAGAAATAGAGATAGAGATATGTAGTAGGAGAGATGGAGTGAATGAGAGAGAAAGGAGGGAGAGGGAGAGATATCTCAATAGATAGAGGGGGAAGAGGGAGTGACATAGATAGTTGGAGATATAGAGAGATAGAGAGTGACAAGGAGAGATATATCAATCACCCTCCCTATATCTCTATCTATTCATCCTTATCTCTTTATCTTTCTACCTCTCTCTATCTCTTTGTCTCCCTTTCTATTTGTATGTTTCTCATTATCTCCCTCTCTCTCTATATTTTCTTCCCCATATTTATCTTTGTCTCCTTAAGTGTGCAATGGGTACATTGAAGAGGTCTTAAAGTAGAATTATCATATCTTTAATCAAATGGCATGCTACCTTGAGCATAACTCTCCAAGAACACATGCCATCCTTGGATTGTTGACATGAAACAACCAATCAAAATTTAGTTTCTCTTTTCCCTCTCTCTCTTTTCCTTTGTATCTCTTATATTTCTCTCTCTCATGCTCTCTCTCTCTCCCTATCTATCTAAGTTCATCTCTTTCTCTCATTCTCTATCTTTTTAGTTTATCTCTTTGTATTAGCTAATAGGCTACATATATTGTGAGTTTTGAGCTTGAAACAAATCTAATGCTTGGAAACCACTATTGTGTCACTGGAAAATAAGTTTCAACTGCCATTTAATGGTAAACTAGTTCTAGTGTAATGGTAAAATCCTCTAAAATATTAGGTAAAAGCCTATATATACTATTATATAATAATAAATATAATTATTTATTATATATAATTTAATCTAATATTACTATTATATTAAATATATATTATATTAATTATATTTTGTATTATAGAAAAATATACTTATTATTAATTATTAATTATAATAATTTTATGTGTATTTAATAATTTTGTTAAAGAATATAATATATAATTATAATAAGTTGAATAACTATATTATTTATTATGTAAAATATAGCTAATATATACTTAACTTTATTGTAGACTATTAAAACCTAGCTAAATGGTGCCATAATTTTCAATTTAATTAACATACTATAAAACCTAATGAAACTAGGTTTTAGGTCATCAAATTGGAGAAGTTAAAGTTCAATACCAATGTTGACAAAGAGTTTGAAGGAGTGAAAAAAAGGTCAATACGAGCACTGAGGAAGAGTTTGGAGTTAAAACAAGGTCAATACCAGCGTCGACGAAGAGTTTGGAGGAGTGAAAACAAGGTCAATACCAGCACTGATGAAGAGTTTGGAGGAGTGAAAACAAGGTCAATACCAGCGCCAAGGATGAGGTTGAGGGAACTCAGGGAAATCGATGACCAAGGGACAATGAGTACTGTAAGTTTGGCACCGCCATTCTCTTTAACCTGCAATTTTCATGCCTAGTTTCCAAAGATCTTCTTGTACATTGCCACCCCCATTCTCATAAAATGGTATAAGATAAGATGGAAAAAATAAAATAGCAATATAAGATAATACTTTTCCAATGATGGCATTATGAGAAAACCTTAGGTTAAATGAATAATTCCTAGCTAAGTTCTTTAAATCATGTCCAACTATATAAGAGAAGACTGCTGCTATGCATACTTGGATATCATGGAGAAAGGATCTTTGGGCTCTTTCATCAATCAAGGTATTGTTAAATTTTAATGCCTAAAATTGAGAATGAAGAATCTTTCCTAGGATGGTGGCCATTTATCCTTCTCAATAGCTAGATTGCAAAATATTTATCAATATCATTGCCATCACAATTAAACCTATTGCTTGAGATTTAGTCATATAGGTAAAAAATTGGCTTTCTTGATAGTAGATACATTCTAAACAATTCAATCCTTGCATCAAAGATTTTTGAATGGGCCCAACAAACTACTCATGATGCCCATACTATTAAGATAAAACTTTGACAAGGAATATGATTGCATCAAATGTCCTTTCATTTATAAAAGGCTCAAATGGATTTATTTTTAACCCTAAATTACTATCACACATTCATCTCTTTGTTAATGAGGCAAAAAAATTCCCAAAATTTTCAAAATTACAAAATACCAGTTGAATGAAGAACCTTCATTTGAAGGTGATGTTGTCATGACCTTTGAATGAAGAACCTTCATTCAAAAATTATGTCATGTCAAGACTTTCAAATGAAGGTATTTTTTATTTTAAATATTTCATGTCCAAAATGATTTATAAAAATAACCTTTGCATGAAGGACCTTCAAATGAAGACCTTAATTCAAAGGTCCTTCATTAGAAGATCCTTCATATGAAGGTTCCTTTAATGCAATCCCATTATAGGTCTTAGAGTTGTAAAAGATATTTTTGTTTCAAAGTAGTGATTGGACCATCAAATAGTGTCAACATGACTCTACCAAGATATCCATCAAATTGATAAACCCTAACTTAATAACCACAAATTCATAAGAAAATTTCCCCTGTCAACCCTAGGGCATCAATTCAATGCCAAGTTTCTTGCTTTAACAAACCCCTAAATTTAATGAGCCTCTATCATACCATGTTGCACACCAATCCACTAAGTTACAGTTCCAAGACAATGGGTGGATCGGTGGATTTCATTTCAATTTAGTTCTCAAACCCTTACATAGGAAAAACAAGGCAGACCTAGTATTTGATTGTTTTCTCCCAAAAAACAGTGATTTAGCACTTAAAAACAAATGAAAATGAAAGGGAACACATATATTTATCTACACCAAGGATCTCAAATAATTTCAAGCTTGTACAGATCCATACTTGACACAAAATAACTTCAAAAAAATACTAAAAAACACATAAAACTTCTTTAAGAATGTGGTATTTGATATGAAATTTTGGTATCAACTCCTCTAACAATTGCAACAATTTCAATGGGATTGGAATACAATATGATAGAAATGGGATAATAAATGTATCATTTGAAGCATCAAACCAATATGCAAAGATGAAAGAAAGTGCTAACCCCTTAAACTAAAAAAGTTTCTTTTAACTTTAAGTTTGTTAGGTAGCCAATTCTTTTAAGTTATCAAATCCTACCATAATACATAATCAAAATGTTGTTGTTTCAAATGACTATGAGCACTAACTTTCACTATTTGAAGATGTTGAAACCTTTTCATAGAGAACTAGAACATTGATGCAACGACTCATCCTACCTTAAAACATAGAAAAACTCTCCTAACAATTAGACACAGGAAGATTTAAGATGACTTAAACATTTTTTATTGCCAAAGCATAAACTTATGATGACTTAACTAGGCCTAGTATACACTCACTCCTCGTTAACCACTTAGACATATGAAAATTAAATGTAAATTTTCTGCTATTTTTAGTCATGTAGGTGTCCAATAAACCACTTGGTGGTGTTTCCCTTCAATTTTATTTACTTGAATGAGGAGAAAAAGTCCTTTGATTACAATTAGAGAATACATTTGAGGCCTTGGTTGTGTAACTAGTGGACCATAGTCACATTTAACACTTGTTACAAAGTTTGGGAGTTAAAAGATTATGTAGATTTGATTTGTGATGGACACATTTGGACGGTAGTAACAATAACTTGCAATCTCTCAAGACTTGATTACCTTATAAACTATCAAACTCTAGCAATGAAATGAAAGATTAATCATAATGTCACCTTGGGATCACATCACCATGAAATAACTTCATCCAATATCCTTATGAGTGCAGGTACAATCAAATAGGTATTTGTCAAATCTATCTTCCTCAAATGAGGGAAATTCAAGAAGAGGAGGAAAGTGAGACATGTTGTAGATCTAAAAGAGGGAGATCAACTAGAGGTCAAAAGATTAGAAGAAATTATGTAAACACATAGATTTTTTTCTTTTTGAAGGGGGGTCATGTTCTTATGATGATGAGAGCATAGGTGACATCAAGGTACCCTTTAGGTACAAACATCTACAGAAAAAATGGGTACCCGAGGAACTTCCTCCAATAAACACTGATCTTTGTGTCAATGAGAGGATATATCGTGTAGCACCATCATCATTACATGGTTTGGGCCTATTTCACATGGAAGGCATAAAGGTTTGTTACAAAAAAGTTACTGAATTAATGGAGTATGTCAGACCCTGCTAAAGTTACAAAGATTGGATGCAGCTAGTTCGATATACACGAAGTATACGTAGGTATGCACTGTCAAAAAATTATATACAGCTAAAAGATAAGGATCAAAATAAAGGAGTGGATATGTACATTGATAGAAGGCCAAAAGTATCAGGAAATATTTCAGGATTTATAAATAGTACAAGACCTAGGTCGACAAATAAGAAACCCAACTGCATATTTGAGGAGCGCGAGGGAAATTGTCTATTGTATGTGTGATAAAATCAATAATTACAGGGGAAGAGTTGCTAATCAATTACAATTTGAATTGATTAGATAAAAGAACAGTTACTATGGGGTGGTACATACTATATACCATTTTACCCAACCTCCAATTAATGACTCCAATATAACATTTTATTATTTTTTTTATAAGTCTATTGGTTTCATTTCGGTAATGTTTTTTTATATTTAATTTTTGTCACAGCAAGACATTGATCATATGGGGAAAGCTCTAGCCTAAAGCATAGATTGCAATGCATATACAAGTGCTTTTACCTGATAGGTTTACCTCATTGTAATTGTAAAAATTAGATACAAGCAAAATGTTTTATTATTATATTTTTTTCATAAGTTTATTGGGTTAATTTTGATAATGTTTTTAATATTCTTGTTGTAGTCGGCTGATCGAGGAAAGGCACCAGTAGTAGAGAGAATCCATAGGAGGTGCAATCACTATTATGTGATGATGACTTCACATATTCAACAAACCCTCTTGATATGATAATACCCAAAAAAATGCAATGAAGAAATCCTTCAGTTGTTATTCATAGTGCCTCAAATAGATGAGATAAGAGAGAGGGTTAAAATATTAACTGAGAGAGTACAAAACTTGAAAGTAAGCTATCATGAGGTCTTTAATTATAACTGTAGACATCCAAATTTGGACACTTAATTTATCCAAATTTATCACTTTATCACTTTTCATCAAAACATCCTATTATCCGAGTTAATTAAGTAATATTACTATTGTTTAATTAATATCCTTAATTCTGCCAAATCTCTAAGGTATTTAATTAATAATTAAATACCTTACCCTCCTTAATCCCTTTTCATCAAAAGAATTAAATAAATATTACATTTATTTAATTCCTCACATGTCATTTTCATCTAATCCTAATCCATCTCCTAATCTCTTCATTAAGGATGTGCACATGCCTAATCCTTGATTAGAATGTGTCACATCCTCCAACTTTTGCAAGTTGGCTTCTAATCTACATTAACCCCTAATTATCCTCTAATTAATAATTAGTTAAACCTAATTAGTACCTTGGTCAACTCTCCCCACCCCCCAAGGAATTTTTAATTCCTTTTTATTCACCCTAGGCTCCTCTCTTCCCCATGTGAATTTTTAATTCACTTTTATTATTCCTAGAATCCCCTTTTCCCATGCATCTTTTAGAACCTTTGACTTGTCACATCAAGTCACATGTGACAAATTCCCACCTTTTGGTAACCTTGTCTTATCCACTAGATTCTTCCAATCATTGTGAATTTAAAATTCACTTTTATTCACCCAAGATTCTTCCCATCTCCTAATGTATTTGCAAGGTACTTGTACTTCCTCTACATCATGTACTTCTCTTCCACCTCACTTACACCTCATCTTCTCTTAGCCACTTCACCATCCACATGTCAAGATTTGAGAGCTTGTGGGTTTTCAACCCACCATAGACCTTCATCTTGACCTTGTTGGATGAATCTCAACCATTGAATTCTCTAGAGAATTCAAATTCTTCTATAAATACCCCCTCCTCAAGGGCATTTTCAACACTTTTTCATTTGAGCAACCTTATGCTATCAATTTGCATTCTCAATCATTCACTATCATTTAGCCATCCACTTTGATCATCTTGCATTTAGCTACACCAAAAAGTCATCCAAGGAGCACACAAATTCATCTAAATCAAGGGCCAACCAAGGAGTCTTCAACAGCAAGGAAGGTATAATCGATTTGCATTTTTATCTCATCTATTTTCCTTGTTTTATCACTCTTTAGGCTAATCTTTGAAGTGTTCTTAGTATTTTTCCACTTGCATTTTTAGTTATTTTGTACATTAGAATAGGGTAAAATTCCAAGGTACACAATAACATAAATTCATTCATGGTTTTATATTTTGTACTCTTTTATGTCATGAACTAAAATATGTGTTATTTTTATAAGATTTTTTGCATCCTCATGATGTTGTTGGCCATGATTAGGGTATTACAGGTGTTTCCCCAAGAGTAGGGGTTGGTACAAGTGTCCATCCTAATCTTCCTGTGCATACATCACATCATTCGACTCCATCATCCGTGCCTATATTGTCAACTAAAATATCGCAATACATACCATGCAGGCATTTGGTAGTGCACCCTCTAGCAATGAACACATGCTAGAACATGCGTCAAGACATGTACTTGGGAACGCAAAGGCCACTAGTACTAGTGATGTTTTAGTAGCATTTCCTAGATCTTCCTGTATTACTAGAATGGAACATTTCCAATCACATTTTTTGTGATCAAGGATTTTGTTCCCATAAAGATAGAGAAGGTCCTAGGTACTTTAAAATGTTTTAATTATTATTATATATAATCCAATTGAAATTTACTTACTGATCACTCTTTTTAGACTAATGATCCCATGATCATTTTGTAGGAAATGATGGTTTTTATAAATATCTAAGTGATATTACATTGGATCTCTTTAGGCCCACCATACATACACAGTAGAATGCTCAAAATCAAGATTTAAAAGATCAGATCATTAACCATTTAGTTGTGTTGTTCAGTGATAAAACATTCAATCGAACCAAGGTCCTTAAGAAAGCTTGTACCTATCTAAAATATGTGAGGGACCAATATAGGTCACATTTAGAGAAGAACAAAAAGTACGAGAATCTCCCCATGATTCTAGAGAGGGAGTGGAAGGACTTGGTGTTGGATGGAAAGGAGAAGGCTGAAAAGAAAAAATGAAAGACACCACCAGGCCAAGGAAGGTATGTGATACTATCAACAATGTAATTATATACTGAATACTCTTTTTTTAAACACAATCTAACATATTTAAAACTTTTCATAGGCTACCTGACACATCGAAGGCAATAAAGGAAAAACTAGAAAAACACAGGCAACACAAACTTGGCTCTGGTGGTTATATGAAATTAGCTGCATGAATTGTAAGTATCAATAAATGAAATATTGCATCCAAATAATAAATTGCAAACAATTTTGGTCTTATCACACCATAGAAGCAAAATTCATGATCTTATACAAAAATTCAGGGCTTTGAATTCAACAGAGTACCCATAAAAGAGGACCCGAAGATTTCCTTCCAACAAGGCTATGGAGTTGTGGCTAAATGTCTAAGAGTCTTGACTAGGCAAACACAATCTTCCACTACATTCGAAATGCAAGTAAATAAATTCAATAAAGTTTATTTAAAATTGAATACTTGTACAATCTATTCAATATTAATTTCCACCATAAAGTAATTATGTGCCTATTTGTTTTAAACAGACAAGCAATGATAATATTGCACATGATATTGGAATGCAGCCTAGTGAGGGTGGAGCACAACTTGCAAATGAATATTAGCGTGTGCATTTCGGTACTAGATGTATTCATGTGCTATACAAAATGTAGTATTGATTAATGCAATTAAACATCTTTAATTACAATTGGTGTATTAATTAATATAACCTTTCATGTTTCAACTTTAGAGCATGTAGAGCATGATCAACATGTTGAGCATGATTAGGCTAGAAAAGATCAGAAACATGTTGTGGCCCCATCAGGTAAAGAGGACCACTCCAATGTTCTTTTAAACATATTTAATTTCAATTGGTGTATTAATTAATCTAACCTTTCATGTTTCAACTCCAAATCAAGATTTAGAGGGTGTTCAACATGTTGAGCATGAGGCTATAAGACAAGGTCAAGAACATGACACTAATACATTTGACTGCAAAATACGACGAAACTGTCTGACAAAATATGTAAAATTCGATGTTCATCGGGTGCTTGTAAAATTTGATGTGTAATTTTTTATTTTTTGGAAGTTTATCCCTGACGTTCGTCGAAATTTTGACAAACCCAAGGTTCGTCGAAATGTCAGCTATTATTTTCATCGAATGTTCGACAAACATGAAAAATTTAAAAAAATAAAAGTGTGACCGACATAAAGAAAAGTGAGTTCATGCCTGACTTATTGCGACAGTGTTTTTCTCTACTTGAGACAGTATGTGGAGAATTAAGGACGATTTTCTTGGGAAAAATCAGAAAAAATTCAAGAAGATATCACCAGGTTGAGGGTAGTCATTGTCTTTTTGCAGAATTTAGTTGTGAAGTCAGATTTGTAGTTCCAGGTTTGAAAATCATATTTTAAAGCAATATCTCATCGATTTCATTTTTAAAGGTTAAGGGTTTTGATAATTTCATGTCGAGATTTTGTTGTGTGGAATCACCATAAGATCAGAACGGAGGAACAGATTCTTGTGACTGTAATTATGTGATCGATAACTATATTGGTCATGTGGCACAGTTATGCTATAACAAATACAGGATGCAATCATGTGTGACCCAAGTTTAATGTGGCTATAAGTTGTGATAGAAAATGGAGGCACCATATAATGTAGTTAATTCAGTTGTATAATGTAGGTGTCAATAATCATCATCGGGTATCCGAAGTTGTCTCAAGCTTCAATGCAGATAGGATGTAATGTTAGCATGATCCAAGAGCGATTACCTCTTGTTGCAATAAAGAGCCTATAACTCTGGTTGATATGCAGTGGTTGTGTTATATCAATTATGTAGTGCATTCAAGCACAACCCATGTTTAATGTGCTATTCTAGAGAGTGATCAAGATTTTCTAAACCTTATGAATGTTACTTGACATATATTTGCATAATCCCCAAATTCTCGCAGGGGCTTTGAAGCATCAATGTATCCCAAGGGTTTAGAATGATTTCTCTTAATTAAAAAATAAATAAATGATGTATTTCCCTGTAATTAGATAATGTGGAGATCTCCTAAATCTGCCCCGACACTATCCTCTTTGGCACTGTATTCATTACTCCAGCTACTAGGTTTTTGCATGTGACATCTTTAATATCTTCATGACCGTGGCTTTTAAATAGATCTCAGTCTTTGCTTTAATCCTTTTCATGGTAACCTTTGAGTTCCATAATCCACCTTCAATCTCTTCTAAGAATGTTGTCTTAAGCTAGACTGCATAGTATGTATATAAAGCAATTCCTTCATACCTATCATTGTTCCAAACCACCACTCACTACCTTGCTTAAAATGATGTCTCCATAAGTACAATAGCATGTTTTAAAATCACGGTTGCCAGTGATTGACCATTAAGGTCACCACTTTCATCATGAAGATACAATGAGATTTTTGTCTTTAAACTCAAGGCATTATGCAAGATAACATTGTGAATTGTTTGTTCTGTACGATTTGATTTTCTTGCACATTTACTACTTTTCTAACTTCCTTTAAGACCGGGTATTGCACCC
>VDFB02000017.1:12661862-12709594 GCA_007258455.2 Sequoia sempervirens
ATAATACAAAATATAATTAATATAATATATATTTAATATAATAGTAATATTAGATTAAATTATATATAATAAATAATTATATTTATTATTATATAATAGTATATATAGGCTTTTACCTAATATTTTAGAGGATTTTACCATTACACTAGAACTAGTTTACCATTAAATGGCAGTTGAAACTTATTTTCCAGTGACACAATAGTGGTTTCCAAGCATTAGATTTGTTTCAAGCTCAAAACTCACAATATATGTAGCCTATTAGCTAATACAAAGAGATAAACTAAAAAGATAGAGAATGAGAGAAAGAGATGAACTTAGATAGATAGGGAGAGAGAGAGAGCATGAGAGAGAGAAATATAAGAGATACAAAGGAAAAGAGAGAGAGGGAAAAGAGAAACTAAATTTTGATTGGTTGTTTCATGTCAACAATCCAAGGATGGCATGTGTTCTTGGAGAGTTATGCTCAAGGTAGCATGCCATTTGATTAAAGATATGATAATTCTACTTTAAGACCTCTTCAATGTACCCATTGCACACTTAAGGAGACAAAGATAAATATGGGGAAGAAAATATAGAGAGAGAGGGAGATAATGAGAAACATACAAATAGAAAGGGAGACAAAGAGATAGAGAGAGGTAGAAAGATAAAGAGATAAGGATGAATAGATAGAGATATAGGGAGGGTGATTGATATATCTCTCCTTGTCACTCTCTATCTCTCTATATCTCCAACTATCTATGTCACTCCCTCTTCCCCCTCTATCTATTGAGATATCTCTCCCTCTCCCTCCTTTCTCTCTCATTCACTCCATCTCTCCTACTACATATCTCTATCTCTATTTCTCTTTTTATCTCCCTCTCACTCCTTTCTCTATCTCTTTCTATCCATATCTTTCTCTACCTCTATCACAATCTCTCTATCTCTTTCACCATCCCCCTCTATCTCTCTATATCACCCCCTTTATATGTCTCTCCCTCTCCCTCTATATATATTGAGCTATCTCTCCCTCTCTCCCTTTCTACATATTTCTCTCCCTCTCCCCCTCTTCTTTCTCTCCCTTTTCTACCTATCTATCTCCCTCTCTTCTCTCTCTTCCTCTTCAACCTATCTCTCCCTCTCTCCCACCCTTAACTATATAACTTTCTCTCCCCCACTCTCTATCTCCCCCTCTCTATCTCTCACCATCTCTCTCTCCCTATCCCCCCTATCCCCCCTATCCATCAACTCTCTATTTGCACCTCTCTTCCTTTCTCTTCCCATATATCTCCACCTCTCTTTCTCTTCCCATATATCTCTATCTCTCTCTCTTTCTCTCCCCATCTATCTCTATCTCCCCATATATTAACTAAGAAGCCATGAAAGCATACAATAATATATGTTGGTAAAACTATAATAGTGTTTAATTAAACTATAAGTAACACTATCTTTTTAATGTCTAGCCTTCTTATAAAAATAGTGTTTTATTAAACTATAAGTAGATTATTGTCACCACTCTTGATTCCACATGAAATGCCAAATGTAGCAATTGTTTTGTTGCTTTTGTCAAGTTTCATTAACCAAGCTATTTAGTGGGTTGAATAAAGTTGTGTTATGACCCTTGGTCTCTTTAAAATAATTAGACAATATTAGGGAGATTAGGAAGGGGAGAAAACTAAAATCCTTCAAAATAGGGGTAGTTGTGGGTTTGTTGGTTTTCTTTGTATACTATATACTTAGTTCCTCTAGGATAAATAAGTCATTGTTGAAAAGAAAGATGTTTGATTATCAACCTAATATTGTTTTGTGTTTTTGAAATGGAAGAGATCTACAACTTGTGCAATTTTTGCACACATGCCCCACTGAAAGTAGAGACCCTCTTTCACTTTGGTTTTGGTGCCTTGGCCCTTTGATTTTGAGGTTTTTTCTTATTTAGGCATGTGCTTAATATTTATTTTGATTGCCTAAGTTATCCCATTAATTTACTCTTTGAAAATATTAAGTTCTGAATGAATTTTGGGTTTTTACCCCGATTCAAGATTTTCCTCCCTGGATGGATTATCCCAGATTTGGCTCAAGTTTCGACTGAATGCTAAAGTGTGGGGATTTCCTGTCTTTGTGGAATTCTGTGTGGGTCAGATTTTCCCAAAATTCTTGTTGTTGTTAGGTTTCCAAATTCTCCATCTTGTCTTGTCAACGACATTAATGCTCTTTGTACAAGCTTGAAACTATGCATTTAATCGATTTTGGGCACATTTATGTTATTATGATTTCTTGTCTATCATCGATTGAGCTGAGGAGTGCATTTTTGAGAGTATTGAATTTGATTTGAAGTGTTGAGATTGTGATTTCCTCAATTTAAGGTGATTTCTTGAGCATTCCTGCCATCATCTTCGTTGGGCACCATTAAACTGGTATTTGCTATCTCCTTCGATTTATAATAAATCCATGGTATGTATTTGATCGCCTTCTCTTTCATTGATGACTATGGATAACTTTTTGATGTTAGCATTGCTTTGGCGTCTTGGTTTTATTAAGGTCTGATTTCTTGAATGTTTGCTCATTTCATGGCTAGGGTTGCCCAACATTGTTTTATTTGTCATTTCTTAGGTGAGTTTTTGTGGTCATTCATTCGTTTTCATTAGGAGGATTCCTATTTGAGAGTTTTGAGCTCCCCTGGTAATGGATTAGCATGTGAAATGATCAAATTCGAGGCTTTCCTATGCATTAATGGTGGACTTGTAGGGTTTGGAACTTAGGGCATTACCATTTAACCTTGCCTTGCTTTTAAACTGGCCTTGAATGCTAAGAAAATTCATAGAAGGCTCGTGCTAGAATTTTCCTAAGCTTTAATCCCCATAATTCATGATTGATTTGATGGTTTGAGCAAAATTGTGGTTTCGTTCCAATGTTCGGGTTTCATAGTCACCTTGGGATTTTCCGTCTTTGGCAGATTTTCCCTATCTCCTCTATTTTTTTGGGATCCGTTATCATTTTCAGAGTTTCATATATTTTGTGGATTCCCATTGACCCTGAATTTTCCTGAAGTCCTGTGCCACCTAGATTTTCCAAAGTTTGCAAGATGTCTCCTCCGCGAAAATTCATCTCTAGCGGATTTTTCTGAAATCTAATGAAATATGATAGAGTATGGAATAGTTGGATTTATTAATAATTTATGATGCATTTTATGATTAATCCATGCTATCTTTGGATCTCACATGTTGTAATTGGTTGATAATGATCAGATTTGATGGTTAATAGGTGTTTCATGATTATTTCGCTAGAATTCATCTGGTTGGGAATTTCCCACAATTCCTCTCTGGCTCAGATTTCATGGATGGTCCTAAAACCCTTGTTTTGATCATTTTGTATGAAGTTTGATAATGCCTTGATTATATTAGGTTCATTCTAACGGTGTTTTGATGGATTAACACTATTTTCACATGGTTTTTACTATGCTTTCCTTGTTGAAGTGCATGCCGAATCTAGTAAGGCAGTAGAGGGATCCTCACTATTTGAAGAAGAAAGGATCAAAATGGACATAAAGAGTAAGATTATTGAAAGGAAAATCACATCAATTTGGTCAGAGGTGACCAATACCAATGTAAGACTATGGGATTATGAAGAGTTTAAAGAAAGACTGGCAGCCAAGGATCTTCCTTTGGTGGCAAGGAGAATGAAGGAGTTAGGATTGTCACATGCAGTGGGTTTTCCTTCCATGGTCCAATGTTATGAGATTATCCTTGAATGTGCAAGACACTATGACCAGGGTACACAAAGAATTATTGGTCCCCAGGGGAGAGTGGTAGCAAACCTAAATCTGGTTTCCATTGCACAAACTTTTGATATGTCAGATAGGTCTCATGTGGTAGCATTTAACATGGAAGCATCTAAGGGGTTCTATGAAGAACAAACTGTTAAGTCTCAACAACTCATCAATTCTTGTTTGGAGAAGCCTAAGTCACACAACTATTCTGAGCAAAGTTCAAAAAGAAATACAATGATGCCATCACATTGCTTAGCAGGGTGGTTGGATTGAAGAGTGTAGGAATGTTCAAAAATTGGATGTGCCATACTCTTGTGAGGATGGAACAAGATCTAATTGACTATCATTGGGTTGGTGTGATTAGCAGGGTGATCCATGAGCAGCTATCCAATGTGTTGTAGACCAAGACCTTCACGATGACTTCATATCTAGTCTATGCACTTGCGAGATTTCACCCCTACAAAGGATTGAGTACAAGGGGAATATTTGGACAAGTTGTCATCTATGAGGTTTACCCTCAATTGCATTTAGGAAGTTCAAGCTATAGGAGGGTGAATGATGCATTCACCATGCACATCACTAGATTACTTCAAAGTGCAAAACATGTAAGGATTTCAGATCAAACAAAAGAGTTCATTAAGAAGTACAGGGCTTAGTTTATTCAGTTCCCAACTTTCTCCTACATTTGGATTGATGGTTTCCAGAGGGATCCTTACCGACTTCCAACGTACCCTACCGATCACATTATACTTTTGGAAGTAGCCAGGCAGATTTGTGACTTTGATGCCATTGTCAAGAGGGATAAGCATAAGACTGGTTTTGGTAGAGACTTTCCTTTGAGAATAGGCATCGGGGAGGCATGCTATTCCATTGTTTCAGCCCATTCCTCAAAAGAAGAGATGAGTACTCTTGGTTTGTCCTTCCACTCCAAGAGGTCTAGATTTGATATAACATGTGAGGCCCAAAAGAAGGCTAGTAGAGAATATAGCCATAAAGTTGACTTGGAGGACTACTGGGCCAACTGTATTGATGAATATGAAGTAAGAAAAAAGAAATTCTCTTAGCTACCAGTTGAGTCAGTCTGATTGCACAATGTAAAGGAAATTCTTGATCAATTGGAAGATGATGGGGATTTGGTTCAAGGTCATGCCTATGAGGCAATGAAGGATAGGCCAATTGGTGATGTGGATTGGCTAGAGGAAGAAAAGATAGAACTAAAGAAATTGATGGGTCCAGTCACCAAATTTACTAGAATGTGGCTAAGGCATAAACTGTGGGAGTTGGAAAATGAAGGTGTATAGTGCACTTACAATTTGATGGGAGATCTTGACCCTCATTCCACTTCTGAGGAGTCCACTAAGCAGGAGGATCCCAATTGTAAGTGCAAGGTGGATTCTCCTTTCAAATTAAGATCAAAGGTGTTCAAGAGGAGCAAGCCCAAGGAGTAGAAAAATAGAGAAATCCAATCACTAAGAAGAGAACAAGGACTAGGAAGTCTGAAAAAGAAGAAATTGAAAAGCAGAATCCTGAGGTTGATGTTCTTGTGCCCAAAAGGAGAAGAGTCATAAGACTATCATAGAGGGCAAGCTCCAAAGTAGGAGAGGAAGAAGTTACTCCACCAGTGGTAAATGTAGAAAGTTTAGAAGAGAAGGCATGGGTATATACGAGGAGGTCTAGGACTCCTTCTCCCAAGGATAATGTGCCTAAAATGGACCTTCCTCCAGTTATTTCTCATGAGGAGTAGCATGATGATCTTCCTTCTTCTCATGAAGATCAAAGAAAACTAGGTGAATCCAAAAATGTTGAAGATCATCCAAACATTGAGGGAGAGGAATTTCATGAGGGAGACCTTTATAGTGCAGAGGCTGAAGTAGAAAAGGTAATGCAGTCTCCTTTGGTAGCCTATGCAGAGTCACTTGTCAGAACTGAAGATGGCAACTCGCCTCCAAGAGAAGAAGAAAAAGTGAAGGTTCCATCCCTTGAACATGAAGAGGAACACATTCGAGAGAAGGATAGCAAGACAAAAAATCCTGAGAAACAAAATTTGAGTGAAGAAGCACATGAAGATCAACAAAAGAAAAACAAAGCAAAGTGTGGAATCCATGTCCCTGATTGGTTGGACAAGGAGATAAGGAGAAAACAAGTTATTATGGAAGATACTCCACCAAATTGGGATGAACTGCTAGCTAAGATTGGGAAGGATAAAGGTAAAAAGAAGGCTAGGGTAATTTCAAGGATTGAAACAGATGAGGCAAGCAACAAGGTTGTCCACATTGCAACACCTACCCCAAATAAGAGTAGAGATAATGTGGTTGGAAAGGATTACAATGTGCAGTCTTTTAATTTAGGGCCCACCTCCATTGAATAGGATATTGAAGATTATCAAGGTTCTAGTGCAATCATCTTGGGAAGATTGAGGAAGGAAATAAAGACTAAGCAGGAGCTGAAAAAGGAAAATGAGAATCTCAAGAAGTGCTTGGAGGATCTGATGAAACCCTTACAATCCATTAACCCTTCATCCTCTACTGTGAATACCTTACCCCAAGAGACTATCACCGAGATTGAAAGAATGAAGGCTTCCTCTCTTGCTATTGCTAATTGAATACAAGGTGTGCAAAATAAAGGGAATGAGTCCATCAAGGATATTCTATCAATAGGGAAGGATGCTACAAGGATGACTGAGTGGTTGAAGGAGGTGTTAGCACAAGACAAAGAGGACACATATCTCTTGCTGCAAAAAACTAAAACTATCATGGAATACACCAAGGATAGGATGGTGAAAGATAAAATTCTCCCTTCCTCCAAAGCTGCTGAACCTTGGGAGTGGTTTGAAGCATTGCAGATTAGGCAAAAGGTTTTGAAAAAGATCTACAAACAAAGGAGACATATTGATGACACCCTGACTGGTGTGTACAATGAATGTATTGCTTTCTTTGAGATAATGATAGGAAGAAGGAAAATTGTGCCTAAATACTTGAGCTTAGAACAATTGAGAGGGTGGTGGTAGGATGTTTATGCTCTAGTTAGTAGTGATCTTGTGACTGAGCACCAGCTAGATGATGCGGCTACTTACCTCATTGTAATTGATAAATATCTAACATACATGGTTGATTGAGATAAATTGGTGAAAGAATCAAGGGAAAATATTTCCTCAATAGAAAATTGACTTAAGGTTTTGCCTTTACCTCCTATGGCCGACTTGGATAAAGTGATTTTGAAGGTGCATGAGATGTTGGATCAGAATAAAGACAAAGGGAAGGATAGTTAATATTGGGCTACATTGAGATTTGTGCTTCCCTATTATTTTGGCATGCATTGGCCTGAGTTGCATTGGATATCCCAGGCCAACCTGGATGGAATTCATGCATTTAATGCATCATTTATTTTATTTGAATTTCTCTAGGTCGACATGTTTTTGGGGGGATTCTATTAATATGGCATTTTTCCTCATTTGTAAAGGCTAGGAGATATAGATAAGAAATAGATATAGAGATAGTGAGTATTCAAGCAAAATAGAAGTTAGATAATTGTGCTCTCAAGCAAATATTATAAAAAAAAGTTAGAATTGTTGCTACACTGGATAATTTGAAGCAAGTAATGCCATTGTGATTTGGTGCCATACTTGTGTTCCTTTATCTTGCATGGTTCTTGTTATTCTATCTTTAGAATTTCTTTGAGGAAGATTGATATTTAGTAGTTGTAGACATGCAAAATTAACATTGTGCATTCAATCAGGTTCATTCATTAACTAAACTAGATTTCACATTAGGTCCATTCATCAATTAATTAGGTTCACCTTCATTCATTCAGCAGGTAATTTCATTAATCTCCACCTCCTAAGATCATTCATTCAAAATTAAATAAACATTATCATCAACCTTTTAATCTAATAAATCAAACATCATCCCTTTAATTAAATAAACCAAAAATTTATTTAATTAAATCTCCAAATCCATATTTCATCCTTTTTTGATTTAAATAAATCAAATATTTAAGTCATGAAGGTCAAACTAACCTAATGATCATTAATTTAATCTAACCATGATTAAATGCTAATCTCACCCACTTGCATTCTCTATATTATGCCACTTGCACAAATAAATCCATTTATTGATTTATTTAAATCATCATTTTCACTCAACATAGCATTTATGGGGAATATTCCCTCAAGTTTGAAAAACATGACAATTTGACTTGTCCCTCCAACATGGCATTTATTCCTCATTTTCTTGTCCCCCTCTCAAAATATATTGCCAAATTTGAATTCAAATTCTCCCTCTCATGGGCACACTTCCCAAATCTTGCACATCCATTGGCCTATCACCACTTGACAAGTGACCTCTTCTCATTGGTGGATCTTTAGTCCCACATTCACCTATTTGGCCAATCTCTCATCAAGAAAATCTATAAAAGAAGGCCTTAATCCTCATTCATCCATCCACAAATTTTATGTAAGGTTACTCTCTTGGTTTGAGAACTAATCTTGTTCTTCATCTCCATTGCATCTCATCATTTTGGTTTCTTAGCAAGGATTGGGAAAGGGTCATTGACACATTTGACACCAATCCACTATGGAATAGGTACAAAAGCAAATGAAGGACAACAAAGGTACAAAGAAAGGAAAGCAAGGAGAAGGCTAGCAAAGGAAAATGAAAGGAGGAGGATATTTTGAAAAATCAAAGTGTTTTTAAACGCTTTAAGTGTTTGTTTAACACTTTTCCACGAAATTGTTTATCTTTTTGTTTTAGGACACTAATTTTCGTTTGGGTTTAAAAAGAACACTTTGGTTTTTTTGGAAAACAAAATTTAGGATCATAACTTACTAGATTTTGTTTGGGATTAACAAATTGAAAAAGGAAATTTCTCACACTTCATTTGGTGCTCTAAAAAATGAATCAAATCATTGCTTTGGAGGATAAAATGAATGTGTGCCTTTATTGTTTTGTAATTATTTATACAAAGTAATATCATCAAAAGATGTATGCGCTTCTCTCGCACCTCACGGCGATCTTGAGAATTAAAAGGCTTTTGGTGACATTAAGTTGTGAAATAATTGCCCATACACACTTCGATTTGGGTTTAAAATTGAACAATATCTTGTACGAGTGTGAGTAGGGCCATTTTTGCATATATTCTCGTTCTTTGTGCTATCAAAGATTGATCAAGTTACAAATTTTTTCTTTGCTTGCTTTTGTTTATCCTAGAGGGCCTGCCTTGAGAAAAAAGTACTCACCCAAGGGAACGACTCAACTGGTAACACTCTAAAGCCAAGAGTATTTCCAGTTGGGATATAAATGTGGATATTGGAAGAAACACCAATATCACGCGGTTGATTCTGACAAGATGGATCCGAAAGGGGACTCTTGCCATATGGGTCAATCTCCACAAATGGAAAGTCCTTACTAGAACCCATGTGCTAGAATTTTCCAAAATTCTTAATCTATTTGTTGGTGCAAGAACGATCATTCTGAAGCTGCCCCACACTTTTATGGTCTTTAGTAGAAATGGAAAACATGCCATGGGAGTTTCATGGGTGTTGATGCTTGGCTGTCGCATATAAGTGAGTGCCATGGAGGGGAGCTAGTGGGGTCAAGCATCTAACCATTCACTAAAGATAAGCGTAGCTAGACTTGTCCAAGTGGGGATTCAACAAATATTTTCCTACACATCCATAGGGTTTGTACTTGTCTTGGTTTGAAAACACAGTGCTTTATTTGAAAACATTTGCAAAACAAACATTCAACATGATTCTCAAAATTTCAAACCCTTTAGGAGGCAAATATCATTGACCAAATTCTTGTGTTATTGCTTGCCCTTGGGATTATATCCTTAGCGGTTCCTAAGAATTTGAATTTACATCTCAATTTTCCCCCTAAAGTTAAACAATAGGAAACCCTTGCCTTACATTCATCAAAGTTTCACATAATATACTTTGTGAAATGAGACGAAGTTGAGACATTGGACATATAGTTTGAAATCTAATCAAGAGTGTGTTTGTGGTAAAAAAAGAATCCATTAAGCAAAGGTTAAAGACAATTGGACCCCACACATGTGTCTCCAATGATTTCATGCAAAATCAAGATAAAAAAACCAAAGGTGAAAGCCCTTAGTTTGATAGCCCATCAAGAACTGCTCTCTATGTTATATGAAGTTAGACAAAGATTTATTTTTAACTTTTACAAGAAGGCTTCAAGGAACAATCCCAGTTTGTATTCATTCTATTATTGTCAAAACCCAAATCTATTCAAAGAGTTTGAACATCTTGTTTAGAGAAAAGCTTGTTCTTCAATACCTAGGTCTAGGAAAACAAATTGTCTTTTTTTCATCTTAGGATCAAATCAAATGAAAATATTTTTTCATCCATCCTTCAAAACATCAAAAAAAACATCATCTCACAATAACCTTTTGGAAAATATTGAAATCATCCTTAATACTAGGCTTTTTGGCAAAAAATCAAAACCATCAAAATTGTTGAGACTAAATGCTTGAAAACATTAATCAAAATCACCTTTGGCTAGGTACGTGTAGATGCATCCTTTTTCATATACTTAGTCAAAATCATCTTGTTTAGCTAAGTATATGGAGATGAATCCTTCATCATATGCTTAGTGAAACTATCATCTTATTTGGATAGGTGTGGGTAGATGCATCCTTCTTCCCACAAACATTCAAATTATCATCCTTTGATCAAATCTATCCCTTAGATAAATCATCCAACATCTTAGGGTCTATTTGTTCAAAAATACAAAATCAAAATCAAAGTCAATCAAGGAAAAATCCTAAAATAAAAATCTGCAACATATCCAAAAATCCCAAAAGCTTAGTATCTCCTTCAAGACTTACCAAAAGATCATAACATCCACATCTTTCATCTTTTACATCATCATATCACCTTGTTGATCCTTAAGATATCCTAAAATTTTCCACTTGGGGGCATAAAATAAAGATCAATCCAAAGAAGTCAAGAGATTCACCTCCCATTCTTAAAAATTGATCCTTGTTTTATGGTTCAAACCAGATCTCAATACAAGAAGAGCATGGAAGCCAACAAAGAAACACCCGCTTCAAGTGATTTAAGTCAAAACACTCCTGAAATGAATCCTATTGGGTCGAGAACTCTCATGGTTAACCTTCCAACATCATCACAAAATCCGCAAGAGGAAAACCAAGGAGAAGATCTTACCCTTGGAATGTCTCACGAAGAAATAACTGAAATGCTCCAAAATCTGGACAACCATAGAATCATCAACATCATGATGAGGCCCAACCCTTCATTATACATGCTTGAATTAGCAAAACAGGGAGCCAAGTTACCTTCAGATTTTTATGTAAGTACCATAGTGGAGACATCATTTCCTCCAATCTCATCCACCATTTCCATCTCATCCACACCTCCATCCCAAAACATCACGCAAAACATTCCACAAATCATGACATCTTTTGCTCCAACTGAACCCAATGTTAACAAGGGAAACACATTTCTCAATGCTCTAGAATCACATCCCCTTGTTAATAATCAAAATTTGGACGCAAACACCACATTGGAACAAAACATCCCCCATAATCCATTACACAAAAATGTTCCTCTCACTTAACATTATGACCCATCATCAACATCTTTTTACGGAGCACCACAAACACCTCTTCTCACAAATTCACAAGAAGAGGGAGATATGTTCAAACCAAGGGGCATATTCGACACCACACAACAACTAACACCCCTTACATTTCCACCACTTCCACCATTGAAATTATCATGTGCACCACTCCTTGGTTTAGGGCTTCCCCCTCTACCAAGTATCAATCAAAACAACATCCCAACCATCAATCAAAAAATTGTGCCAAACGCTCAAAACTTATTGTTGACATCGCAACAACAAATGAAAAACACACAAGCAATGGAAACAACATCAAACATCCCCATAACATCGAAAAACATGGTCTCTCAATGGCCAATCACATCAACACGCCACTCATCACTGAAACAACCACATCAACAACACCATCCACCAATCAAATAAACAACATGACATCACCATTCACCACTACGACAAATACCATTCCAAATCCACCACCACCAACTTCCACCACATCAAGTCAATATAATTCAGCATTGCAAGCTACTTTTCAAAGAGGATACCAATAAGTACAAAAACAAAAAGCCGTACACTTAGCTGCTCAACAAGTTGCTCAAGCTACACAAGTTGCCCAAGCTACACAAGCTGCCTTACAAGCTCAACAAGCTCAAGCTTTACTCAAACAACAACAAAAACAACAACAAGCCACTCAAGCTGCCCAAGCTCCACAAGAATTACAAGCACAAAGGGTCACTCAAGTACAACTATTATTGCAGCAACAAGCCGCACAAGCACAAGCAACACAAGCACAAGCACAACTTCTTGCACAAGCAGCACAAGTGCAAGCATATCAACAAGCACTAAAGCAATACCAAGAGCAACAAGAAGTAGTAGAATTGGTAGCCCAACAACAAGCATTGTGGGAACAATAGCAAGCACAACAACAAGCATTGTTGGAACAACAACAAGTGCAACAAAAAGCACAAATCCTAGCACAACAACAACAAGATCAACAATAAGCCTTGTTAATACAAAAGCAAGTAGAAGCCTACTTCACCCGCCATAACATATTGATACCATCCAACAATGCACCAACCAACCCATCCATTCAAACAATGATTCAAACACCCCAAAACACCTTCATCCCACCTCCTGATATGCAAAATGATGTGACGACACAACTCAGGTTGCTCTCGCAACAAGTGCTCAAACTTCAATCAGGGCAAACAACCAAAACACCAAGCAACTTGTGTCCCTATCCATTTGATAGGAGCTTAGAAATGAAACCATTCCCCAAGGGATTCAAAATCCCCAAATTTGACAAATATTGAGGGATGGGAAACCCTAAAGATCACATTAGGGAATTCTAGGTTCATTGCATAGAAGTCGCATATGATGATACTTATTTGATGTGGCTATTTCCTAGAAGCTTGGAAAGTACCACTATAGAATGGTTCTCTCACTTACCTTCAGGCATTAGAACATTCCAATAAATTAGGGATGCATTCATTAAAAACTACGCATGTAACATTACAATGGATGTCAATCTTGAAGAACTATACACTCTAAAACAAGGAAAGAATGAATCTTTTGCTTCATTCCTTCAACGATGGTGATCTAAGGCCAATTGGAGTAAGTGGACCATGCCAGAAGAACAACAACTTTGCACTATCATAGCCAACCTTGAAAGCCGCTTGTCATTTCATCTCAAGGTTCAAGGAATCACCATATATGATCAATTGATCCCCAAAATTCTTAGCATTGAAAGATCCCTTGTGACTCAACCTATGGAATCAACATCATATCATGAACAACAAAACAACTGCCCATCATCCAATTATAATGATAAACCTCACACATGGGCAAGGAACAAGAACATTACTAATGATAGTGTAGTAGATGCCAAGGTGGTCATTAGTGGTCCACGCTAAAACACACCCACACCACAAATCCAAAATCAATGCCAAAACACCCATCACACAACATATCAACCCAATAAAAATCCTACTATCAATAACCTTAATGATCAAAGAGGACCACCCCAACGTAAGAGTTATCCAAAACAAAAATACACTACTTTGGGGGAACCACTTGAAGACATCATGAAAAAGCTCATCAACGAAAAACTCATCAAAGCACCTACATTTGAGAATTACCAAGAACCCAATGTCAAACCTCCTTGGTATAATGAAAATCAACTATGTGAATTTCAAAAAATAAAAGGTCACACCACAAACAATTGTATGAGACTTAAAAATATCATCCAAGATCTCATTGACAAAAGAATCATAAATGTGGAACAACCTATAGGCAACCAGGACCTTAAAATCTACATGAATCCAATGCCGAATCATGGCAACAAGGGGAATAAAAATAACAAAGATAAAGGAAAAGGCAGTGTAAATCATGTATATGAAACAGTTGTCACATCCCTAAATGAAGACTGCATGGTCATCACCATCAAGGGCGCCCATGCCGAAGATTGTGGAGTCACCACAAGAGGCAGTAAAGTCACCATTACAGGATCATCCCAACCAAACAAAGCTCCTTTATCTAGATCTGCTCCTAATGGTTACAATTTAGTAGATCAACTCAAGAAAACACCAGCACACATCTCCATTATGGAGTTGTTAAAAATTTCATCAGTACATAAGAAGATCCTTGAGCTAGCATTAGCCTCATCCATCATACCCACAGATCTTGATGCAGAACAATTCCAAGCTATGGTCAGAAATATCATTATGCCTAATCTTCTTACATTCTTTGACCAAGGTTTCCCCACCCAACCATCTCACAACTGTGCACTTCACTTGGAAGCCATTGTGAACAAGAGAAAAATCAAAAGGGTCTTGGTGGATGGAGGTGCAGGTTTGAACATCTGTTCTCTTAACCTCATCAAGCAATTAAAAATAGTAGAGGATTCCATTGACAAAGGTAAAGGCATCACGATAAGAGCATATGATGACCAAGAAAGAGTGTCTTAGGGCACAATTAAAATCCCTATTCAAGTAGGGCCTACCATCATGGAAACCACCTGTCAAATCTTGGACCTCGACTTGCCATATAATATCCTCCTCGGACACCCATGGATCCATGAAATGAAAGCCGTAGCATCAACCTTCCATCAATGTGTAAAATTTACACATAATGGACAAGAGGTTACCATTCATGGAGATCCCAAACCGTTTTCATATTGCAAAAATCTTGAGGCCAAATATTATAAAATCCCCCAAGTACCAAAGAATGATGAGGGCCCATCCACGTCATACATTGATCCTGCCACCCTCACATCCATTTTTGAGACAGAGACACCCACCATTCCTACCAACTCTGATATCAAGCTCATCATTCAGGAAGACAGTTGTGGAAGCTATAGGATCCCTAACAATGCATTTGTGATAGGAGAGTTACTACAATCTCCTAGATCACGAGGACGCCCACAACAAAATCAAGCTTCCACATCTCAAATGTTTCCTAAAGATTATCCTAAATTCACAAGCTGGGGAGATCTTGCCCAAGAGGATGTTGAAAAAGATCCATTGCGTATTATATACCAAGATGAGAGACCAACAAGTAATTTACCAATGGATGAAAGAAGCAAAGGTTTCCAAATGATGCTCACAATGGGTTATGATAGAAATCAAAGATTGGGACAAAATGACAATGAACTTATAATACCGATCATGATAGAGACGTGACCAATAACAAATCTTGGCCTTGGATGTACCCCTTTGTGTATAACCATATGTGGCTGAAGTCCTCTAGTTAGAACGGTTAATATTTCTCCTCAACCAATACTAGCACAAATACACTCACCAATATCCACAGGTAGAAACACACATAACTTTATAACTAAGGCCTATGTTAGTAGTAATGACGAAGATACTCTGACCAATCTACCTAGGTTGTTTGAAGATACTTCTATTTGTATGATTAGCACCATCTATTTTGAAACAGGCCCTCAAAATCATGAGATTCACCTAGTATACCCCCAATTGATCGACTATGACCAATGAGGACCATCGATTCATGATACATTCGAAAACAATGAGGCACTCTTAGAATTCATGGGATTGAGGGATAACATTCTGAATGGAGATCACAAAGTAGGATTTATAATGGAGTTGGACACACATGCCTATTATGGGGAAACAATTGAATCCTTTAGTTGCAAAAGTGAGAAACTAAGAATCATATCCAAGTATTTGAGTGAAAACCACACTGTGGTACTCTCTGACAAGAAAATAGTAAAAATAAAGGACGTATCCAATAGTGAAAACCTCTTTGAGGCACCCGAGGATGAAGGATTCAATCTTCCTTTAAGAGCTATTCATCAGGAAAAGTCAGTAGTCTTGGCTGAAAAATGCAATCCAGTCAACCTAGGAATAGAGGAGACCCCGCATATCACATTCTATGCGGAATCACTATTATCAGAAGAACAAGAACTCCTAGCAGCATTCCTAAAGGAAAGACAAATAAAATTCACATGGAGTTATGTTGACATGCTAAGGCTTGATCCAGAGACTATGGTTCATCACTTAGCAGTGTATCTAGATGCAAAACCTATTAGAAAAAAGCTTCAAAAAATGCATCCTCAAATCACCTTACTAGTCAAAATGGAGCTCAAAAAGTTGTTAGATGCAAGATTCATAAGACTAATAGATTATCCAGAATAAATGTCAAATTTGGTACCTATTTCAAAACCTAATGGAGCCATTAGAATCTGTACGGATTTCAGAGATTTGAACAAAGCATGTCCCAAGGATGATTTTTCACTTCCCAATATCGATATGATAGTGGACATGACAGCAAGGCATGAGATGTTATCACTAATGGACGGATTTTTAGGATACAACCAGATTATGATAGCAAAAGAAGACCAACATAAGATAGCTTTTACTTGTCCGTGGGGGACCTACTGTTGGAACATGATGCCATTTGGCCTAAAGAACGCCGGAGCAACATATCAATGAGCCATTACATTGATCTTCCATGACATGATTCACAAAATAGTTGAAGACTATGTTGACGACATCTAGCTAAGTCAAGAAAGAGAAAAGATCATGTAGCAACCCTAAGTGCTATCTTTGATAGATTAGAGGAATACAAAGTTAGACTAAATCCTAAGAAGTGCATCTTCAGCGTACAATTAGGAAAATTACTAGGATACATAGTCTCCATGAGGGGTATCGAGGTGGATCCTGCAAAAGTAAAAGCAATCCTTGAGATGGAAGCACCAAAGACATTGAAACAACTAAGAGGTCTCCAAGGTAGGCTCCAATCCATTAGAAGATTCATAGCACAACTGGCAGATAAGCAGAACCCATACTCTCACCTACTCCACAAGGGAGTAGTATACAAATGGGATACCAAGTGTGAAGAGGAATTCAATAAAATAAAGGAATATCTACTAACACCGCCAATCTTAATGCCACCCATTCCAAAGAAGCCATTGATCCTATATGTGTTAGCAACAACAATAGCCCTTGGGGCTCTATTAGCCCAACATGATGAAACTGAAATCGAGAGGGCTATCTACTATATCAATAGAACAATGGTCGGTCATGACCTAAACTACTCATTCATTGAAAAAGCATGCCTCGCAGTAGTGTTTGCATCCAAAAAATTTAGACATTACATGTTGGCACATAAGATAAAGCTCATTGCAAAAATTGACCCCCTCAAGTATCTACTATCAAAGGCAATGCTTACAGGCAGAATGGAAAAATGGGTAATGATACTGTCAGAGTATGACATTATGTGGAGAGGAAAGCCATTAAGGGACAAGTTATTGCAAATCAACTAGTAGAGGCACCCATTTATTTTGAGAACCCTCTTATCTCAGAGTTTCCAGATGAGTCCATCTTTAACCTCAACATAGCTGACCACCAAAAACTAAACTTTGATGGCTCATATACATAGGACGGGTCGAGAGCTGGTGTTTTCTTCATCACTCCACAAGGGGATTGCATACCAAGGTCATACAAACTGGTATTTCCTTGCACCAATAACATCACAAAATACGAGGCTTTGACTATAGGTCTCAAAATAGTAGTACAATCGAACATCATGGCTCTCAAAGTGTATGGAGACTCTTAGTTGATCATAAATCAAGTCAATAATGAATATCAAACTAAGGATGATAAGCTCACTCCATACAAGAAATTGGTGGAGACTCTAAAGGAATCCTTCATTGACATAACATTTGAGAAAATTACTAGAGCCAATAATAGAGCAATAGACACCATGGCAACAATTGGGTCCCTAATCAACATCCCCAACAATGTTCCAAAATATGAATTCCTGATTGAGCAGCTTCTCGTACCCACATTCGAGGTACCAGAATCAGAATTTGTGTGCGAAATCATTGGTCCTAATGATCCTTCGTACCATGACATTTACACATATCTTCGTATAGGAGTCATACCCACTGACCTACCTTCAAACCTAAAATGAACCTTTGTAAAAAAGGCATCTAGATTTGTCATCCTAGGAGATACCTTTTACCGTAGAAGCATAGAAGGTACCTTGTTACACTGCCTAAATGCTGAGGAGGCATTAACCACTCTATCTAAAGTGCATAATGACATTTGTGGTTCACACTCGAGTGGAATGACCATCACCAAGAAATTTCTAAGGATGGGGTATTATTGGCCCACAATGGAGAGAGAAGCACATGATCATGCTAAAAGGTGTTTACAATGTTAGCAGCATGGGGACCTCATCCATGCTCCAGCTCAAGAACTTCATCCCATCATCACACCATGGCCCTTTTCATAGTGGGGACTCGATCTCATTAAGAAAATCACACCCACCTCATCCAATGGCCATAAATTCATCATAACTGCAACTGAGTACTTCACAAAGTGGGTGGAAGCCATACCCATGATGTATATCACTAGAAAGTAGATCTCAAAGTTCATCCTGAACTACCTCATTTGTCACTATGGTGTTCCACAAGCCATTAGCTTAGATAATGGGACACCATTTAAAAATTAGGATGTCTACAACTTATGTGAAAAATTCAAAATCCAACATTGCTTCTCCACCCTGTACTATCCTCAAGGAAATGGTCAAGCAAAAGCTACAAATAAAACTATCCTCAAAATCCTCAAGAAAATAGTTAATGACGCAGGTCGTGACTGGCATCTGCAGCTTAATCCTGCCCTCTAGGCCTATCAAACCAACATCCGCACACCCACCAGCGCCACCCCATTCTCCCTAGTCTATGGATCAGAAGCAGTACTCCCTATCGAGATCGAGCTCCCATCCCTCAGGATATCATTGCAAAACCTTGTCATGGATGAAGAATATCGGGTTTCAAGACTAAATGAGCTGGAGCTACTGAATGAAAGAAGGATTGATGCCTTGAATCACTTGCAAGTCTATTAGAATAGACTTAAAAGAAGCTACCACAACAAAGGAAAATTTGAACCCAATTGGTTGGGACCGTTCGTCATCACAACAACTTACAAATTAGGGGCATACTAGTTATCAATACCTGAAGGGGAACCTCTACAGGAGCCCATGAATACCCATCTCAAAAAGTTTTATGCCTAATTTCTTCAAGGTATAAAACCAAAAATCCAAAAAAATCAGAAAAAGTCCTAAAAAAAATGATTACTTCGGCAAAAACCTGGCAAACAGGCGTCTTGGTAACAACAAAAAAAAATCAAAAAAACAAAACAAAAAATCCATAAAAATTAGAAATAGGATAAAAAAATCGACCTGTAGTGAAAACCACTTCAGTGGCACTTTGGGCAAGTACCTCAGTGAAAACCTGGCAAATAGGCACCTTGTGTAAATAAGCACTTTCCATCCACTAGGATCTTTATGGCTTGATCTACATCATCCATCCATTTCGCTTCCATCATCCATTGCATCCAAGTCTCCATCCATCACACATCCACTCACATCCGCACCATAGCTTGGTCCTGTGTTTGTATCATGATCCTTCCTAGTACTACTCAGCCCATCCTGAAGGTTAGTTTGTCCAGCCTTTATCAGAGTAGTCTATTGCATCACGTTGGGGGCATGTTCTCATCGGATCAGATTCGTGTATGATCTTAAAGTCCTTAAAATCAGAAAATCCAAAAACATCAGAAAAATCCAAAAATCCAAAAACATCAAAAAAGCAAAAAATCCAAAAAAATCAAAACATATCAAAAATCCCCAAAACAAGTCAAAAAAGTCAGTCAAAAAGTCAAAAAAAGAGTCGTCCAGTCAAACTATGCCATCTCTAAGCTTGAACGTTGGCAAGGTTGATCTTTGATCATCCCCCGAGACATTTAGTTCAGTCCTATAGGAGTCTGTCATAATAAACTGACATTTCATCATGTATATTATCATTTGTAAATTGGTAGAGTTGTCAGTCGAACTATGTGGTCTTTGCGTGTATAACATAGGCAAGGCTAATCTCTCGATCAGCCCCTGAGGCCCCTAGGATAGGTCTTTAGGTTAGTCTCTTAGTCAAAATCTCACAAAATCAAAAAAAACATTAAAAAAATCAAAAATCAAAACATTTGAAAACTTCAAAAAATACCAAAAACAGCCTCAAAACATTGCAAAACTCCAAAAACATCCAAATATTTGAAAAAAATCCATCTGCCTCATCTCACTTGCACCTACAATAACACCATCCATAATAAACCGGTTGTCATCCTCAATCTTTGGTGAAACAGTTAGAAACAAGTCTATTAGATTAAATGTGAAAACTCAAAAGTGTCAAGTCTCAAGTCTAAGTCAGTACGCAAACAAGTTGGTCAATTCTTTGTTGATAGTCCATCATCCAAATAGTCCCATATCAATCATCTGATAGAATCATGTCCTCAGATGAATCCTTCCTGCAAGGGACATTATTTATCAGAAAGAATGCTTTGGATAAACGAAATGATGTGCCACCATCCACTAACATGTCCTAGGATGTATCCTTCCTATAATGGGCATTATCTTTTGGCAATAGTTTAGGTTCTTATCCTTAAAAACACATTCCCTTATGGTTAATGGTATTGAAGAACATTGGCTTGTTTGGGTGCTTTATCTCTTTCTTTTGACTTATCTCATTGCGCTCAGTCCAAGGACCTCTTGATGATATTTGAACGAAGGATTTAGAGAGATAGGAATGGGGCAATGATCATTATCCTTTTTTCTGCTATGCTTGTTGGACATTCTTGTAAAATAACTTGGTGAATACTTTCTTTGTTAGACATGTATAGGGGATGTTTTGGATAGCTTGTTGACTATTGCATTGATTAGTTATACCTTTCTGTGTTTTGGTCCGAGGTGTTTAAAACTTCTAAGGTACATCCTAGCAAGGTTTCCATATGTCAGGTGTGAACAAGAATACTCCTATCTATTTGTTCAGTCAAAGTTCATCACACTAAGTACAACGCTACCTAGTCCTTTATACCTTGATGCATCATGCTTAGGTGTGTTATCAAACATAAAGTAAGTGACCCTTTTAAAATCCCAATCCTTGATAAGCAAATCATCCATTTCTCATCATCATTTTTCATCATTATCTCTCATAATGTTGGCTTGTTGGACTCTCTTGTCATCATCTAATGTCTTGCGCACCAACATCACAATATGAATAGTTAATCATCATCACCAATACATCCATCATGCATCCATTATGCATTCATCTTGCATCCATAAATCATCAGTATTCTGCATATCATCTCACACGTATAATCATCATCATAATATAGATTTGTTAGTCTAAGCATATCATAAATCATCCATTGCATAATCATAGCATATCACATCATCCACCTCATTCATCTCACATCATATCATAATTTAAGTTGTTTAGAATAATATAGATTTTTTATTCTAAGCATCTTAAAATCTATCTCATTTGCATCTTAAAATCATCTCATCATAACCATCTAGTTTGAACCTCGTTATCGTGAGATCAACCCTCAAATTGAATCTTTTCACTCGATCTCTTGAGGGGGCAATGTACCAGTGTACCTCTTTCCACTAGGGGCATCCAGAAATATTAGAATTTTTTTGATTTTGATCATGGCAAGTTTATTCTTTGAACCAACGCAACAAGTACATTGCTTCAAAGAGGGGAAAAATGTAGACATGAAAAATTAACATTGTGCATTCAATTAGGTTCATTCATTAACTAAACTAGATTTCACATTAGGTCCATTCATCAATTAATCAAGTTCACCTTCATTCATTTAGTAGGTAATTTCATTAATCTCCACCTCCTAAGATCATTCATTCAAAATTAAATAAACATTATCATCAACCTTTTAATCTAATAAATCAAACATCATCCCTTTAATTAAATAAACCAAAACTTTATTTAATTAAATCTCCAAATCCATATTTCATCTTTTTCTAATTTAAATAAATCAAATATTTAAGTCATGAAGGTCAAACTAACCTAATGATCATTAATTTAATCTAACCATGATTAAATGATAATCTCACCCACTTGCATTCTCTAGATTATGCCACTTGCACAAACAAATCCATTTATTGATTTATTTAAATCATCATTTTCACTCAACATAGCATTTATGGGGAATATTCCCTCAAGTTTGAAAAACATGACAAGTTGACTTGTCCCTCCAACATGGCATTTATTCCTCATTTTCTTGTCCCCCTCTCAAAATTTATTGCCAAATTTGAATTCAAATTTTCCCTCTCATGGGTACACTTCCCAAATCTTGCACATCCATTGGCCTATCACCACTTGACAAGTGGCCTCTTCTCGTTGGTCGATCTTTAGTCCCACATTCACCAATTTGGCCAATCTCTCATCAAGAAAATCTATAAAAGAAGGCCTTAATCCTCATTCATCCATCCACAACTTTTATGCAAGGTTACTCTCTTGGTTTGAGAACTAATCTTTCTCTTCATCATATAGGCATTTGCATCATTTTGAGTTTTAAACAAGGATTGGGAAAGGGTCATTGACACATTTGACACCAATCCACTATGGAATAGGTAACTTGTTATTGTTTTCATAATGCTTTTTATTCTTTTATTGTCATTTGTTGCATTGTGAAACATTCACAAGGTATTTCATAGGGTCATTCTTGGGGAATTTGTAAGCTACTAACCTTGTATGAAGTTTAGTATTTGTAGATTTCAAAAGTATGCACCATAGTAGTTAAGATTAGAATTGATTTAAATGGTGTTTATGGTTTGATATTTGAAAAGTTGTAGTGATCCCAAGTCCATACTTTTTGCAGCTAGCTGACTATGAGTTGCTTTACAAAGTGAGCTTGGACTATATATTTATGGTGCTTAGTTCAATTGTGAAGATTTGTTCATTTCAATTTCCTTAGGGTTGTCTTGGATGAATATTCATGATCTAAAAATCTTACTACCTTAGAAGATTGCACTGTTCTTGTGAAATTGTAGATTCATTTGGGTTAGGTAGGAATTAGTTTGTGTGGGATTGGTCCATTTCGAGTATTACATCATATGCATGGTAAATCTTAGAATAGTGTTAGTTTAGTCATCTCTCTGAACCCTAATCTTTTACTATTTTCTTCATCATCTAAGTTGGATTCAAGATTAAAAGTATCATCATATTGCTAGATCTAATAAATAGAAGATTCATTCTTTGCTTGTAGTAAGGTCCCATTGTGATTACCAACATTTTCACATTTATCACTGAGTTGTTTATGCATTGTCAAAACCTGACATTAGAGACCTTGGGGTCATCTCTTCAGGCTTGCTGATAGAGATTCACCTTTCAAGAGAGATAGGATTTCATATTCTATCTAAGTTGTTGTTGTGTAGAAAACATCATCAACACAACTCTATAAAAATTTCTATATGCCAATGGTCAAATTATTAGACTATTTAGATCATTTTCTTAGTTGTGTATCCTAACTAATATAGAGTAAGCTTTTTCATTTTAATTGAATACTACATAATAGTTTATGTGTTGAAAGAATTGTTTCCATTTTTTGTAGTTTTTACATTGGAATACCAATCATATTTAATTTCACGCCAATATACTTCTTTCATAAAGATATTTGTTTAATTTTTCCTTGCTATTTTCATCTTAAAATTAAAAAAAATGTATTCTATAATATAGAATTATTTTCAAATTGGGACAAAAGGGACTGTAAGAGATATATTTAATCATAAATTTTACAATCATAAATATCATTTAATTTGTATGTTGTAACTTCAGTAATTTTAGTTAAAATAAAAATAACTTAAAGTTATATATACATATAGTTAAATTGGAAAAGTTGTTTGAGTTAATTACTAAATTTGATCTAAAATTTTTCAAAACTTTAGATAAATTCAATTAGATATAGTTAAATTGGAGGTATCATTTGAGTTAATAATTAAATAACATAATAATCAATTAAAACAAGGGACATAATTTTGGATGTGTTTGAATTTAATAAATTACAAATTAAAGAAGACATAAATTACTCAAAATAAGTGCTTCATAACCCATCTAAGCAAATAATAACCTATCAAAAAGGCAATAGGAATTTTCTAAATAAAAGAACACTTGACCCATTCATAAGTGTATGGCCTTCACAGAAAGGAGTGATCCACCTTAGCAATAACAACTACCTGATGTAGACCTGGGAGGCTCAACTCAACCAAACTATCAACTTGCATTTAAGAGACTTCCAACAAGTTTAGAATGACCAATTTAAACAATCCAAACAACTCTCAAATCTTGAAAAAAAATAGAAGTCATATTTCACACTTTGACTTCTTGAATCCTTGTAATAGTACAAACCTAGTTTTTTCCCAATAACTCAACTTTCCCAAAACACTAGAGAAACCATTGATGGTTTTAGACACCCATTTTGGAGTTATTAAACATAATTCAAGGGAAAGTACAAGTCCTTTGGACCAAATCACCAAAATAAACCTTTCTAGGTTGTGCTGATTAGGTTGATTAGGCCTATTTTACAAAGCAACTAGCCTTTAAACTTGTCATATGCCCATGAAACCTTGGGGAATTTTGTTTTACATGCCTCTATTGGAACTGTAAAATTTTGAAAATTTTATAGTGATTTTGCACTCGTTGATTCTCTAAAGAGAACCTTATCTTGAGTATAATCCATCATAGTCACATATGATCACATCATTCTTGACCATTTGATATCATGAAAAACCTCCAAAATATAGTATTCAAATAACCCATATCGACAAGAATTTTTGTAGGTCTCTTTGATTCATAGATCATTATATTCTCATTTTCAGTATAGTGGTGAAAGAAAAAAAATGTTACATCAATTGGATTACATCAAAAGATACACATTGGGATGACACGGTCCATGGTCTCATTGATAAAGAGATTCATTGGAAAGACAAGTTCCATCATGGTGAAATGAAAAGGTCATACTAAGCATATAGGTCTCACCAATGAAGTTCCATTGGCAAGAAAATTGTCTTGTCTCACTGCTCAAAGCACAAGGATTTGTATTAGCTAGACCAACGCCATCAGAGTAAGATCCCTGAATCAGCCTGAGTGCATTTGTCTCGCCAATGAAATATCATTGGTGAAACACTCATCTTGTCTTGCTGACAAATCAAAGAAACATACTATCGCTAAGACAAACACTGTTAGAATGAGTTCAAAATGTCCTGCCAACCCACTATGTCATGCCGATAAGATTACATCGGAAGGTGTCTTGGAGACATACTTGAGATCGAAGGAATAATCATCGGGGAGACTTATAACATTGGGAAAATTATTGAATGTATTAGCGATACACCATGTCTTGCTGATGAAGACACAAATAGATCAAGATAGTTGTCAGGGTGACTCTTGGCGACATTTATATGAATCAGATGGATAGATTATGTGATATCAGCATAATGTCTCCCTAATTAAAAGAATGTTTAATGAGTGTTAGTCAAGCCTAAATAAAAGGATCACCCAAAGTTTGAATTGTCTTTCCGATAGAACATTTGATGTGACAATGGGTAAATTCAAAGATCAACTACGCTTGTGTTCAAAGCTACGACATTAATGGAAGTATTACTACCAAAAGTGTTGATGATTTCTTGAATTGAGAAAAGTAATTGAAGGTGAATTTTGAAATGTTAGTAGCAGAGGAACAAACGAAGGGCCAAAGGATCTTGCAGTCAAATATTTCTAAATAAACTTGTAAGTTCCCTACAATTAAATTTTTGGTTTTGTGATTCATAAAATGAAAAGCACTAGCTCAGGAAAAGGAAAAGGTAGGAAATTGAGTGAGAGTAATAACCCTATAGGAAAAAAAAAAAATTGAAGCGAAGAAGGAACTAGTTATCACTGAGAGGAAGTTAATCTAGGACCTAACTGATCAATTTCCTGGCTTAGGACCTAAGGCTAGATGATTTGCACAACTTAGGGTAGAAGTGGAAAAGTTAGAGGATTAATGCAAGCATATACGAGCCATATGGACCCTAATTAGGGGATATGAGCTGTTTATTTTTCATTACCAACAAAGGAGCTGATACAAACTAGTGTGCAATCCTTGGAAGTTAAACCTAGGGAAACTAGTCTGTCCCAATGTATTTGTAAATATATAATTGGTGAAGATGCTAGTTGCCTATTATAATCCAAAATGTAAAGCTATTTGTGATCCATTAGGAAAACCATTTATACATGTATCTGAAGTTCCCGTTAGTGAGGTTTTTAACCTAGAGGGAGTGTGTGGTAAAAAAATTGTACTTGAACAGCTAGAAAAGGAATTCTGGAGGATGGACATGTTGTACAAGGGTTGGAGGTTGCCACTACATAGGTCTAAGAAAGATGGTGTTTTAGTTCCATTGAATGATAGTGATGGTCCCTCATTCCATGTTGATTTGTTTGAACCCTACATGAGGTACACATATTTTTCAATGTGTCAAGTGTTGGGAATGGACGCCCCTAAGCACATGTCAATTGTACCCTTAGTAATTGCAACAAACATCCAATGTCACAATTCAAGGTTTTTTGATTATGCTTCACACATCTTTAAAGTACTTGATTTAGGACTAATGGAAATAAAAAGTGGAGCTCCTATCTTGCACTTGGATGCTTATTCAATCCTAATGCATATGATACTTTATTATGGACAAGAATTGTAGATGTGCCTTGAAAAACTAAGGGTTGTACAATTTGATAAGGAAGGAAGGTTATTACCAGTACAACTCTAGACTGCCACATGGGACTGCAAATTTGCTAATTATTGTTATCTACATTTTGAAGAGTATTTTGTGAAACCATTGTACAGATTTTACAATAATCCTTGTGAATACTCATTGTCTGATGAAATATAAAGGATTTTAAGGCTTAAGGATTTCAATGGACCTATCAACCACAATTGGGGAGACTAGTACTGTCTAGAAGATGCAACCATGATAAGAGTATATGGATTTGAAGATGCACCCTTCATTCTACCCAAGATGGTGCCTGATAGGATTGCATATTTGGAGATTGTTAGGAAATTGGGATATTCAGATGTTATGAATGTGGGTTCTTTCAAAAAGCATTCATTTATTCCTAGTACATTATGCTTTGGTGATTTCATTGTATTAGAAAGGGATGTATATGATATGGTTCTCAAAAAATTGCTGGAATACAGCATGAAGAAAGGTCCATCACAAAAAGGATTTGATCTAGAAGGGTATATTGATTTTTCCAAAAATAAAATGAACTTGGGAGGATACAATCACATACCCTATTTGTATGATGACTTGATTAGGAATTTGGAAGAAGAGGAAGCAAAAAAAGTTGTTGATGAGTATAGCAGGGGATTGCAGGATACAAAAATATTATCTTCTAATGAAGAGGCATCTAGTGATGGTAGGCCTAGCAGTACAATTGATAAAATTTCCATATTGAGAACTCAAGACTACAAGTATGTTCCCAAGGAACTAGATGTTGAAGAGAGTGCAGATACTTACACAAGGTAGATAGCATATGAATCATTTGTGGCTAATGATGAATTCATTAAAATATCAAAATTTAAAACCTTTTCATACAAATTAAAAGGAAAATAAATAAGGGAATCAATGGAGAATATTACACCAAGTAATGAGGAACAACTACTGAATAACTTAAAATCAAGCATAGAAGAAGAAATGAAGAGCATAACCCTTGAGAAAGGAAGGAAATTATTAGAAGATGTAGGTTTCATGATCTTTCCTGGGTTGGATTTGAACTCTGCTTTGGTTTTTGATAGTCTTCTAAAGAATAGTAACGCCACACATAAACTAACTCCTGAGGGGGTAACAAAGATTTATGTAGGGTCTAAGTATAGCCTAAATGAGGGATCACTTATGATATGGGCCCTGTATCCTCCACACAAGAATCTATTGTAATCAATAGTGAAAAGGATTTTGGACATGTAATGACATTAAAAATTGGTGAGGTTGATCCAATAGCTACAACAAAAATTGGTATTAATCCGACCAAATTAAATAAAGCCCAAATCTAGATGCTAATCAAGGAAAAAGAAATGTATAAGATGAATAACGAGAGACTACTAAGAGAAAATGATCTCTTGAAGGAAATGATGGGAATCACGCTGGGATCCACAAAGCACTTGAATCATGGTGAAAGCTCCCAGGAAAGAGACCAGTGGAAGAATCAAATGCGTACTCACAAGGTAAATGTGATGCACTCACTTCAATAATAAGGAAGAGGCAAACCAATTTAATGACTTGGTTTAGTAAGCTATGGGGAACACATTCACACAATTTTACTATAGTATAAGAACACAAGAGGAAAGATGGTAGGATTTGAGAGAAGTTCTAGGAAATAAACCAAAGGGATGCTCTTGATATCATAACTATTGATACTGACAACCATTTTATGAGAAAACATAAAGAATTCCATGAAGAATTGCAAGGTGATGAGCAGGGGATGATCAATGCCACAAAAAAGGGAGTACCAATATTTTTAGAAGATGGAAGGGAACTAAAGGGAAAATATAGATGGATCAAGGAATGCAAGACAATGATGCAAACAATTTTGGAGATAGCCACAGGAAATGATTTAACAATGGACAGGGCATGTGAACAGAATGAGAAGATGATTGAAATGGAGATAGCCATAAGGAATGCATTGAAGGATGCTGATACACACAAGCGGAAAGATTACCTAAATTATCTATCAAACATCCATTTATGAATTAATAGAGCATAATTTCTAGTGTTTTATTATTGTTAAGTAAAAGATATTTTTGAAAGGACGCGTCCTTTCACAATTTTGATATATTTATATCTATTTGATAATATAAAATAGATATAGGCGGATAGGAGAAAGATACAGTACATAGTTTGAAATGAAAATTTCCTTTAAAAGACTCAGATGCATGTATGAATTTTGATGAAGTTAATGAAGATGTTTGAACTTGTGGCTTAATCTTGGTATCAGCTATTTGTGGAATTATACAATTATCTGGTTGTCTACATTTTGATGCTTTTTTATTGTTTAAATTGATATATCAAGCATATATTCAATTTATCGATACATATTTGCTGTATTTGTGTGATGTGATTATTTGGTTCTTTCAAGTAAAGATGAAACCCTTCTAGTCAATCATAGTAACTGAAGAGTATTAATTGGATCAATAAGAAGAATCACATAACTAGGATTGTCATTCTATCTCAAGTAGAGTTTGTCAGTCATTTACTTGCATGTTTATGCAAGTTATAAACTACATCTATGTACCAAATAGTTTGAATTATTGCCATCATAGATTACACTTTTCTAGATCTTCATTAGACTACATACACCCAAGGCACTGGTCTCACACATTTCATCTTTTAGTTTATCCATTTTTTTTACATCTATTAACTAAACATATTCTATTTACACATACTCTTTATTAGGATTATATCTATTCATTGTAAGATTTCCATTGTGAATAGATTGCTGTAAACTAAATCACATCACTTAATTCTGCTCAGTTCACAAAGGTAGACCCAACTAGGTTTGGCAACACTTGAGGAGAAGAAGGTTCAAATCATTTGGCCTTTTTTGTTACCCTAAAATGTATCAAGAGATTAACAACCTCTTGAGGTATTATTACCCAAATTTTTTAGAGCTAAAAACCTCCAAACCTCCAAATCCACAAAAAGATTCCACTTGTATGACCAAATTCATGCCAAACCCAAAAACCCTTGTTTTAGGACAAAGTGATGAGGGTTTATTGAATCTCCTACTTCCAGAACCTCCCAGATCTCAAAACCAACTCAATAAAAACTCATTAGGTCTGCATATGGATAAAATATCATAAAATCATATCTCCCATACATATTTTGTTGAAACCTAGGCTTGAACCTCTCATTTCACATGCTTTTCTTCACAAAAGTCTTGAGGACAACATCTATACCTTCTTTATTTCTCATCCTATGCCCTATTCATGCATCCTAAAACTAAAAAATATCCATGGGGCCTCTTACACAAGCTACAGTAATCACAAAAAGTGTAAGAGCCCCTTTATATCACGTTTGGACTACAAAATCCTCAAGAACAGGGTAATCGGGCTGTATGCAAAGAAAATAAGCTTTCTAACTCAAATAAATTCCTTAAGCCCTCAAAACAGATTCAAATAAAAACTATCACATATATTCATGACATGGAATTTATTTCACATCAAAATATGGCTGTATGTGACCATACAATGCTGCAAAATAGGAAAAATACAAATTTTTTGAAGAAAAACACAAATTTTTGAATGTCAAGAGCTTGTATTTTAAATCCTCAACCATCAATAGCCTTTACAATTATCAATTTATGCATTTTAAATGAATTTACACCTAAAACATTGAACAACCACCTCTACAATTGAATTTTTAATCTTTTATGATCACACAAAACATAAAACACACTAATTTCAAGGTTGTTAATATCATGATTGAAATGTTTTAATTTTTTGACCTTTCAAATATATTGAAACTCCTAGGACACCTCAAGACCATGCTAGTGGCTTGATAATAGAGTTATTATTGAGATGACACTAACCTTGTACCCTTTTACATGTAAATTCTTCAATTTTCCTTAAAAAGGATACAAACCTCTTTAGTGCAAGACTCAAACTCATAAATGAAAAATTCACCTAGAACATGACTAATGGTCTTGAGTGACCTTATTCATAATAAAACATTCTTTAAATTACTAAACCAACCTATTGACCTCCCTAATTATCATCACATGATTAAGCATAGAAAATGAGGTGTAGGTGCTCCTGCACCACTACCCCATCCAAAATTTGCTCACATTACACAAAGCCACAATGTTCCTCCAAGATAAACCAATAAAATCATACCTTATGTGTCTTAGTAATCAAATTGGAGATGATCCTAAAAATGACATTACGAAGGGTGATTGGTCTAAAAAATCTAAATGACTTTGCAATTATTTCACTACTATGATCAATGTGTCATCTTTCATGAAATTTCCCAAAACACTATTCATTATGATTATATAGAAATTTCTAGGAGAGCTACAATAGTTGTAACATCATGAATTAAAATTAAACATTAAAAATTACATCATGAATTGATTATGTAATGGCATAAAAATTAAAAACATCATGAATTCATTATGTAACCACATAAGTCAAATATAATTCTATCAAGAAATTAATATCACATAGATAATATAATTGCATAACTCATACATTTAAATTTAATTGATCTTCTTCTTCATCCAACTCTTTTTCTGTATCATCTGATCTAGATTCGACATTGTAAGGATTGGTCATATCATCATCATCATTGATATCAATTTCAATAATGTCATCATCCACACAAATATCATCTTCATGAACATTAAATCCTACATCATCATGATATAGCTCCTCCTCTTTGACATCTTTGTTAGGCACATCATCAACTAATTGTTGATCTTGATCATCATCTACATCATCTTCTAGTTCTTCGGTATCTTCTTCTTCCACCACAATATAATTTACTACCCTTCCTCTTGGATCATGTCTAACAAAAAATGACCAACCTAGTTTACTTGGAACCTCTAAGTAAAATACCTACTCACATTGTTTTGAAAGAACATAGGGCTCATTTCCAGCTTGCTCAATCGACCTTGTATTAACCATGGTAAATCCATTATCATGTTTAATAATAGTTCTCTCGGTATCATTGTCATTCAATCGTAGCCTATACCATAGGATGATGAACAAAACTAATTTGAAGGACTTAAAGTCACACTCAAGTATATCATCCAAAATCCCGTAGTATCAATTTTCTAAGACTTCTAGATATATGTCACTTCTAGATGAAACATTAGTCACCTGAAAGACTGCAATTATCCCACAATCACAAGTTTTCTTCGTGTCATCCAAATTTTTGATTCAAAATTTATGACTATTGCACCACATAGCCTTGTGGTGTTTCACTTGCAATATGTCAAACATGTAAAATTTATTGCAATCTCGTTAGTTTATAAACATATTTGTTCTTGGCCAAATGTATGCAAAGAAAAAAATCTCAACATATATATACATCAATATAATTGAAAATAATTAAATAATATGGGTGATTAATATATTTATACATACTTGTTTATCTCTTAAACCATATGCTAAATCAATTTCCCTTGATGTAACATTGGAATCCCCATTATGACGAGTTTCTTTAACCAATGAAGCCACACCTTCCCATGTTAATGCGTGACCAAATTTTTGACATTGTTCAATCCATACTATCATCCAATCAAGATTGTTTGTGATGTACAAATGTAGTACATCCCACTCTCGATCAATTGTATCAAAAAAATTTGAAATTCACAAATGATGTATAATTAGTTAATTACTACAATATTCAACCTTAATTTATAATTTATGTATATTGAAGATTAATAATTACATAAGTACAATATACATAAAAATCAAATGTAAAATATTTCATAATTAATCTCCATGACCATCTTATAATTATCTCTCACTTTCCTCAATCTACCTTTCCCCATGGAGTTGGGATCCCAAATGCGATCTACATGGATCTTTGCTACAAACTTAGGAAGATATTTAGTAATGTCTAGTATACCATATATCCCTCCACCATAGAACCCTTAGGATGTGCTCTTTGTCTTGTTGGTATGTGGTGATTGATCATGCTATACTGTATAGCCCATGGTATACTGTACACCCTGGCCCCCCATCCTTACCGGGGTCCAGGGCCTCTCTGTGTTATGATTTATTCTGTGTATGTTTTAGTTTCTCTATTTATTATTTAAATCTGCATTTAATTGTTAGATATATGCCATATCTAACCCTAACAAGTGGTATCAGAGCGAGTTGTGTTTTTTGATTATCATCTGTAGGAAGATCTCACGGTTGAGTGGGAGCAATGGCAGACGAGGGTAAGAAGGTTGAGAAGTTTAATGGGCAGAACTATCAGTTATGGAAGATGCAGATGGAGGACTATCTCTATCAAAAGGATTTATGGTGGCCATTGGAAGGGAAAGCCAAGAAACCTGCAACAACGTCAGATGAGGACTGGGAGATCTTGGATAGAAAGGCTCTTGGCAGTATTCGTCTATGCCTGGCACAATAAGTGGCGTTTAATATTACAATAACAAAGACAACTCAAGAGTTGATAGAAACCCTGGCAAAGTTATATGAAAAGCGTTCCGCTTCGAATAAGGTATTTCTTATGAAGCGTTTATTTAATATGAAAATGGTAGAAGGTGGGTCAGTTATTGATCATTTGAATGAGTTTAATACGGTCACCAGTCAATGAACCTCTCTAAAAGTAAACTTTGATGAAGTAGTTAGGGCTCTTTTGATTCTGTGTTCTTTGCCTGAAAGCTGTAATAGCTTGGTAATGGTTGTTAGCAATTATGTTTCTGGTTCAAATACATTAAAGTTTGATGATGTTGGTGTTATTTTGAGTGAGGAAATTCATAGAAAAATCTCAGGTGGAACATCCACATTAGGCAGTGTTTTGAATGTAGAAAGCAGGGGCAAAACAAAGGAGAGAGGAAACAATTTTGGAAATCATGGGAAGTCACGAGGAAAATCAAAGGACAAAAGGTCTCAATCTAGAGATAAGAGGGATTGCTAGTACTGTGGTAAGCTGGGTCATTTGAAGAAAGATTGCTGGTCTCGGAAAAATAAAGATGAAGAGAACAAGGAAGGAAGCAAAGAGGAAAATGTGGTAAGTAATAAATCTGATGAGGATGCTTTGATTTTTTCCCTTGATAATGTTGATGATTCTTGGGTATTAGATTCAGGGGCTTCATTTCATGCTACCCCCCACAAAAGTTATTTTCTTGATTATGTCTAAGGGGATTTTGGGATGGTTTATTTAGGAGATAACGAACCCTGTCAGATTGTTGGAAAGGGAAGAATCAAGATTAAGTTGCAGAATGGGAATCATTGGCTACTACGTAAGGTAAGGCATGTTCCAAAGTTAAACATAAATTTAATTTCAATAGGGCAACTAGATGATAAAGGTTGTCTTGTTACATTTAGTGATAAAAATTGGAAGGTCACAAAGGGTGCCTTAGTAGTAGAAAAAGGTGTGAAAGTAGGCACCTTATATCTTTGTACAGGACATACTGTTCCTTCTACTTTAATTGTTATAGAAAAGGGTCAATGTTCAGGAACAGTTGCTGCAGTTAAGCAGGTAGAAGATCATATAGTTGTTGTGGACTTTGAATCAGCACTGTGGCATAATAGACTTGGGCATATGAGTGCAAAAGGTATGAAAGTCCTTCATTCAAATAATATTTTACCAGGTCTAAAATGTGTTAATATGGATTTCTGTGAAAGTTGTGTGTATGGAAACAAAAGAGAGTTAGTTTTCTCAAGGATGGGAAGCAAAAGAAAGATGAGAAATTGGAGCTTGTGCATACGGATGTATGGGGACCAACTCAGGTATCTTCTCTCGGTGGCTCTCTGTATTATGTTACATTCATTGATGATGCAACTAGGAAGGTATGGATTTATTTTCTTAGGTAGAAATTTGATGTATTTGAAACTTTTAAAAAATGGAGAAGCTTGGTTGAGAATGAGACGAGTAAAAAGATAAAATGTCTCAGATCTAATAATGGTGGTGAGTATTGCAGTAAATATTTTGAAGATTATTGTTCCTCTAATGGTATTCGTAGGCAGAAAATGGTTCCAAGAACTCCACAAGAAAATAGAGTGGCTGAGCGCATGAATAGAACAATAATGGAGCATGCACGGACTATGAGATTGCATGCTGGGTTGCCTTTAAAAATGTGGGATGAGGCTGTAAACACTACTGTTTATTTAATCAATAGAGGTCCCTCTAATCCTTTGGGTTGTGGTATTCCAGAGGAAGCATAGAAGGGTAAGAAGGTGAGTTATTCTTTTCTCAAACCCTTTGGTTGTGAAGCATTTGCACATGTAGTTTCTGAAAATAGAACCAAGCTTGATGCAAAATCAAAGAAATGTGTATTTATTGGATATGGCATTGATGAATTTGGTTATAGGCTTTAGGATTTTGAAAATCAGAAAATTGTGAGAAGCAGGGATGTCATATTCAATGAGAAAGTGTTGTACAAAGATTTGTTGCTTCAACATGAAAAGAAAGAAAAAGATTATGTAGTGTTGGATGATATTCCCAATAATGATGTTTCAATGGTTCCTCATGCTGGGCAACAACAACAACAACAAATACCACAATCTCCTGTTAGACGATCTTCAAGGGTAAGTAGACCTCTAGAAAGATTCTCTCCCTTTTTGTATACTATTCTATTAACTGATGCTGGTGAACTAGAATATTATGAAAAAGCTATGCAGGTGGATACCAAGGTTCAGTGGGAGCATGGAATGAAAGAAGAAATGGACTCCTTGCTGGAAAACCAGACTTGGGATTTATGCAAGTTGCCTACAAGTAAAAAGGATTTACCAAACAAATGGATTTATAGGCTGAAAGAGGAGGATGGAGGTAAGAAAAGATTTAAAGCCAGATTAGTTGTAAAGGGATTTGCACAGAAAAAGGGTATTGATTTTGATGAGATTTTTTATCCTGTTGTTAAAATGACTTCTATTAAGTATTGTTTAAGTATTGTGGTTGCTGAAGATTTGCATTTAGAACAGCTTGATGTTAAAACAGATTTTCTCCATGGTGATTTGAAAGAAATATATATGGAATAGCCATAAGGATTTGAGGTCAAAGGTAAGGAGAAACTAGTGTGCAAATTGAAGAAAAGTTTATATGGCTTGAAGCAAGCACCTCGGCAATGGTATTTGAAATTTGATAGTTTTATGGCTGAGCAAGGCTACAACAGGTGTAATTCTGACCATTGTGTTTATTTTAAGAGGTTGGATAATGACAGCTACATTATTTTATGCTTATATGTTGATGACATGCTTGTAGCTAGGTCTAACATGGATCACATAAGTGAGCTAAAACAACAGTTAGCAAAATATTTTGCTATGAAGGATTTGGGTGCAGTAAAGCAAATCCTTGGTATGAAAATTTGTAGAGATAGGAAAAACAAAAAATTGTTTTTATCTCAGGCTAATTATGTTGAAAAGGTGTTGCAGAGATTTCATATGGAGAATGCAAAAGCTGTTAGCACACCTTTTCCTAGTCATGTTAAATTGACTAAGGATATGTGTCCAAAGACATAAGAGGAGGAAGAAAAAATGTCCAAGGTACCATATGCTTCAGCGGTAGGCAGTTTAATGTACGCCATGGTATGCACGAGACCAGATATTGCACATGCCATAGGAGTTGTTAGTAGGTATTTGAGTCATCCTAGAATTGAGCATTAAAATGCAGTAAAATAGATTCTTAGGTATTTGAGAGGTACATCCAATAAATGTTTATGTTTTGGGGGCTCTAATACTGATTTAAAAGGATATGTTGACTCAAATTTGGCAGGGGATATAGATACCAGGCAAAGTACCACAGGTTATGTATTTACCATTGGTGGGACAGCAGTGAGTTGGATTTCTCGATTGCAAAAGGTGGTTGCTTTATCCACCATAGAGGCAGAGTATGTTGCTGCAACAGAGGTAGCAAAGGAGATGATATGGTTGCAACTTTTCATGGATGATTTGGAAAAACAACAGGATGGAAATTACTTATTTACAGACAGTCAGAGTACTATACATCTTGCAAAGAATTCCACCTTACATTCTAAAACAAAACACATACAATTGAGATATCATTTTATTCGGTCGGTGTTGGAAGATGGACAAGTCAAGCTGGACAAGATACATACAGATGTCAATCCAGCGGATATGTTTACAAAGGCGGTGCCAAGGGAGAAGCTGAGCTCCTCTTCAGCTTCGGTTGGCCTTCAAGGTTGAATTCAAGTATAACAAAGCAGCAGGGTCCAAGGTCCTTATTTCTAGTGGGAGCTGTAAATGCACCAGTGTTGTCTAGGATCAGTCTCCAAGTGGGAGGTTGTGATGGAGTGGAGCCTGATCAGTCTCCAAGTGGGAGATTGTTGGTATGTTGCAACTGATCATGCTATACTGTATAGCCCATGGTATATTGTACACCCTGGCCCCCCGTCCTTGCTGGGGTCCGGGGCCGGCCTGGGTCCCGGGCGGGGGTTCGGGGGCGCAACCCCTGAGAATTTTTTTTTTTGCCATTTTTTTCGCATCGTCAGCAAAAAAGGAAAATTCTCCAAAAAAGAAAGAAAATTGGTGTTGTAAAACCCTAATTCTGGAAGCTTCTAAAAGCTTGTTAAAAGGGGTTGGGATGGGGGTTACAGTATGATGAAAAATGCGATTATTCGTGAGATTGTAATAGGTTTTGCACTGGATAATAAAAGTATTGGATGGCTATGGTTTGGTGGATGTAGCCTAGATTGGGTGAACCACGTTAAATTCTCTATGTTATGATTTATTCTGTGTATGTTATAGTTTCTCTATTTATTATTTAAATCTGCATTTAATTGTTAGATATCTGCCATCTCTAACCCTAACAAGTCTAACCAAATCTTTCAAAAATTTCAAGTTCCTCTCAACCATCCACATTGACCTTGTGTGTATAGGACCACATAATTCAATCTCCTCAACTTGGTGTATGAGGTAGTGTTCTTATGCATTGAATTTTTTTGAAGGTAAACACTTTTGTATTTCACACATTAGATGAGGAATTTTTCTCTTTCAATAATTTATATATTCTTTATGAATTTCTTTAGATGACAACCATCTACAAGTGATTCAAGGCACAAATATATTAATGAGATTTAATAAAAATATACAATATATTACATAAAAAATAAAACAAATGACAATTATAAGATCTATACAACGAATTGAACAAATACCACTACTTACCTCATGTATTTTCTAAGATCATATATAACTTGCTTGACATTGTTGTCGAAGTTGTCTAGGAGAGATAGAGGTAGAACGTACTACAACAATTATAAAATGATCTTTTCATTATTTTTTCAAAAGTAGTAAACATAATACATTGAAAAGTACATGTAGTATACAAATATATATATAATATACCAAAATAATTACCTTAATGAAGGTATTCCAATCATGCATTTTCATTCCTAACCCAAATTCACCTTTCTTTGATATGATATTGTTTATATTTGCAACAAATCCTATGGGAAATTGAATTTTTCATATGATTTATTTTATAGCATTGCTTTACTGCTCTATTAATAACCAAGGAAGGGAACTTATATTAATTTGGTCTCGATCACTATTTAATTGAATGGAATTTTTTATTGCATGATTGGCTTCTTTAATGTCACTACAAATTTTGACAATTTTTTCTTTGTCATGCCTTCCATCCAATATTTTCCATAATGTTTTTGTTATATTCTTTTGGATATGCATTGTATCAAACAAATGCAAAATTTGTAGCTGCTCATAGTAGGGCAACCTACTAAATTGTCTAGGATAACTTTTTAGTCCCTGTGGAAGTTGACCATTAATGCCTTGATGGTCTTCATGAAGCATATAAGTTAAACAGATTAATAATGACAATCATTGTCAATTATAACATGAGTAAATACAACACAATATGAAAACATAAATTCCAAACATATCATCTATGATAGATAAACAATTTGATCTGATGTATAACCTTGACAATTAATTCTATTGTATTCCAACTTCCATAGGTGAGGTGTCATTCTTCATGGTTTTGATGTAGTCTCTTCTTTCCCATTGAAAAGATGTTTTTCAGTAGTTCAATACTTATGATTTATGTGGAGGAAGTGCCTATACTCATCAAACACCTACTTTCCTAAACTTGTTGAATGAGGAGATTTCATCTTTGGACCACAAATTGGACATGAAAATTTTCCCTTTGTTTGAAGACCTATAAGATCATATATAATTGGATTATATATGTCAATTTTTTATAATTATATATAATGAATAGATTATTTAAAAAATATGCATGATATCTATTTCATAAAATTAAATATCCTTAAAGTGTAGTCGAATGTTATAACACACCACAAAAATGTGTTAGCCTTGGGGCATCATGAATTGTCCATACAAGCATTGCATGGAATTGAAATTGTCTTTGTCCTATTGGTCTAGAGATGCCATACATAGTGACGCTATTCTATAACTTTAGTAACTCATCGACAAGAGGCTTGATATATACATTCATATCTTTAACTTGGTACTTACCTAGTTGAATGGACATAAAAATTACATAATTATTATAACCATTTTACTGCAATATATATAAGTTAATGTACATGACTATTAAATGAAAAAATATAAGTCATTATGAAACAAATAAGACAAATGAGATGCTACTATGTTAAAGAAAATTGATGTAAACAAATACTTGGAACAATAATTTCCAACATTATGTGCTCCCTCTTTATTGAAATCCATGGAGGAATGTTATTGTTGATAATAAAAATGGGTAGCGCTGAGTAAATAGATCTCAACTCTCCAAATGGATTGAAATTTCCTGCTACCAATGAAAGCTTGAGATTACGAGGTGCTTCTTTAAAGTGTGGCCATTTTTCCTCCATGTCCCTAAATGAAAAACCATCCACAAGCATTCGAAGAATGTCATCTCCAATTCTATTTTGTGCATGGTAATCCATAAATTACACTAAGCTTTCACACCTAAATAATCATTGCATATGTGGAATAATGAGAATATAGCGAAGAACCTTGCCAGTAACCTTTATTGTTGGTTGATCTATTTGATATCTACCGATATGACATTCTGGGCATTTTGTTGCAAATTCATGTTGTTTATGATATACAATATGATCATTGGGACATGTATCTATTTATTGATACTCCATTCCAATATCTTTCATAATGCCAGATAAATCTTAGTATGAGCGAGGTAAAATATTTGATGGTGGTAACAAAAATTCACCAATCAATCTATAAAAAAAATAATTTGTTAATATAAAGAATATTAATGGTATCATCCTTTATTTACTAGTGATGAACTAACAACAATTAAAATAGACAAAAATAAATGACATATATGATATACCTTAACATCTGTGAGATTGCTATGTTTGATAAACCATTCATAACCTTCAATTTCAACAACAACAATATAGTAGAGAGAAGAGTTGTTTGGGAGCCTTCATAAAGGGGCTCATATGCCTTCTCAAGTATAGGTAAATCATAAACATCATCAAAGTCATCTCGATCATCATGATCAACTCTGCCACTAAATGTGTTATGGATCAATGTATCTGTACCATCATCTTCAATTGTGTTTTCTGGCGCATGATCATCTTCTTCCATAGGATCATTAACTTCATCTTCGATATTCACAGCTCCATGTTCACCCACTTGCGAAACCACATTCTCCAGGCCATGATAATCCATATCATATGCCCTAGGGTGCCCCACCTTTATACTAATGATAGACACAAATAAACCATGATCATGATTAAGTGATTTTTTAATATATATAAAATGTTAAAACAATATAAACATTTACAAATTCAATCAATATAAACACATATAATGAACAACTTACCAATGGATGATAATCATACCCCCCTTCAACGTGACCATGTTTTGTACAATGTTTCTCAGCTATTGTGATTAAAAGTCTTCTCGTCTTTAAGCCCTTGAAATTATTGCAAGGAAAATGACATTTCCCATCACCCTTTCTTTTCAATCTAGCCCACAATCTATCAAGTGTCTCTTCATTTTGTTTTGGACTAATATTATCTGACATGATTTTTATTTACCAAGCTTGAATATTTAGATCTTCAAAAAATATCGAATTCACACTGCAATAATTTTTAATCATAGTTAAGTAATTTTTTTTAATAATTATGATATTTTACACCAAAAAAATTTGGCATGCAACCACCCCTGCAAAAGAGAAGATAGTTTGAAGTTAATGACCCCAAAAAACACTTTTGAATGCTAATTCCAGAACTTATTAAATTATGATTTTACTATGATTTCCAACTGTTAGACTCCTAAAATTAGAATATTGAATTTGCACAACAAAATTTGGAAATGAAATTATGAAAATGCACAAGTCTAAATATGAAATCTAATGAGATGTTGCTTTAAAATATGATTTTCAAACCTGGAAGTACAAATTTGACTTCACAAATGAATTCTAGAAAAAGACAATGACTACCCTCAACCTGACGATAATAGCAAAACACTGTCACAATAAATAGTCAAACTCACTTATATTTATGTTGGCCACAATTTGTTTTTTGCATGTTCGTCGAAATTTCGATGAAAAAACTTCATCAAAATTTTGATGAAAACTTAGGTTCATCAAAATTTTGACAAACTTCAGGGATAAAATTTTAAAAAAATGAAAATTACACATTTAATATCACAAGGACCCGACAATACATCTAATTATACATCTTTCATTAGAAATTTTCGTCAGATTTTGCAGTCAAATGAGTTAGTGCTGGAATATTTCAATGTTCTTTGTATTTTGAAAATTTTTTGAGGTTGCTTTTGGTCCTTTTGAAAGTTTTATGCAAATGTTTTGGTTTTCAATTATTTTAGGTTGTTTAGGGTTTTCCAAGGTTTTCAATGTTTTGGGATTTTTTAAGTTTTCTAATGCTTTTGTGTTTTCTCGAGGTTTTTGAATGTTTTGGGGTTTTCTGAGATTTCAAATGTTTTTGTGTTTTTATAAGTTTTCTGAATGTTTTAGGGTTTTTTGAGATTTTGACCAATAACCTAACCTAGAAGACTATCTTAGGAGCCTCAGGGGCTTATCAAAGATGAGCCTTGCCTACATTATACACGCAAAGACCATGTATTCGACTAACTTATTATTGATGAGAGATGAACAATTGATGGATTGTTAGTTTATTATGATGGAATCCTAAAGGGTTTATCTAGGGTGTTTCGGGGGAATATCAATGATGGCCTTGCCTATGTTCAAGCTCAGAGACAATGTAGTTCAAAATAATTTTGTTTTTGGTTTGATTTTCGATATTTTGACCTTTTTAGGGATTTTTGATGTGTTTTGGATGTTTTGTGATTTTGAATTTACAAATTTTTGAATGTTTTGGATTTTAGCTTTACAAGATTTTGCAAGTGTTTTTGGATTTTCTTATGAACTGATGAAAGTCACAACCCAAGACTTAGAAAACACATAAGAGAGACCGAAAAAAAATTATTATTTATTTATTGGTGATATGCTATCATTATAGAGAAATTACATTCTAGAGGATTAAATCCTCATAGGCCACAATACATGCAACTTTTATAGTTTCTAAAAAGAAAATCCCTTTTTCCTAATACAACCTTGTCTTTCCAATGCGCCCCCCCCCAAAAAAAAAAAAATTCCAAAATGAGTTCTAAATATCCTTTTTCTAGTTTGGAGCCAAAAATACAATTTGAATTTTGAATATAGGTGGTTGGGTGCTGAAATTTGAAATTTAGAAATTGAGTCCCAATTAGAAAATTATCAATTTTCTTAAAAATGACCAACTTCTGGAAGCCATAACTTTTGATTTGGGACTCCGTTTGATGTGCCATTTGAACCATTGGAAAGGTATCGGAGTGTAGAATGTGCAAAGAACTAGCTCTCCATTTTCAACAATTTTGGGCCCGTATAAGACTATTTAGTGCCTCAAACTAGGCTCGAAAGGGTTTTTAGGGAAATTTTGGGAAACTGAAACTTGAATATCTTTCAAATAGGGAATAATCTTGGCTTGATTCTTTTACCAAAGTGTCTATTTTTCTTTCCTTAAGCTTCCCATAAATTTTTGTCTTATGCCTTAAAATTCATACCTACTAAAAATAACAGTTTGAACAAAAAAAGAAGAAAAATAATTTTGTAAGTTGGGAATTCTTATTTGACAAAAAGGGTATCCAAAAATGCAAAAACATCTATTGAAAATCTAATAGAAAGGAGAAATATTTTTGGGTGATGCAAGATTGTCCTTACACCACTGGATGCTCCTGCATCATGAATGTTTTATGATATTTTTGATTAGATTTCCAAATAACCTTAAGATATAAAAGAACCTGATCCAATCCATAATGAATTTCCCCCAATGTTATGTAATAGACTACCTCAATATAGGAAGGATAATCTAACCTAGGGAATATGCCAAGTAGTATTAAAGGGGATATGGTACTTCACAATATCAAGCTATGATGTAGACATGAATGGATGATGGAGATAAATAAGATGAATGACATGATGGATGGATGTGATGCAAAGAATAATAGGATAAAGAGCCAAAGAATAGATGGAGGTGCTTTATTTATGTGAGGCACCTATTTTCCAAGTTTTCACCAAGGTACTTGCCCAAAGTGCCACATAAGTGGTTTTTACTAGAGGACAATTTTTTTTCTTTATTGTTTTCAATCATTTTTCTTATTTTTTTGGATTTTTGATCATTTTTTGAGTTTTTTGTATTTTTAGATTTACAACCTTCAAGTCTAGGCATAATTTTTTTAAGATGCAAACTGTTGGTCGTTCCTGCAAGGGTTCACCTTCAGGCATTGACAACTGATATGCTCTTGACCCATAGCTTGTAGTGATGATAAAGGGACCTAACTAGTTAGGCTCAAACTTTCCTTTACTGTCTTGATCTAGAAGATTTTTTTGATTCTACTTTAGAAAAAGATCCCCTACCTGGAAAGACCAACACTTGATCTTCTTGTTATAGCTTTGTTTTAATCAATTTTGATATATTTGCAAATGATTAAGGGAATCAAGATGATGCTAATCCAATAATTCTATCTCATTTAGCCGAGATACTCTATATTCTTCATCAGTGATCAGATTCTGTAGTGACACTTGTAGTGATGGAAGCTCAACCTCAATAGGAAAGATGACTTATAGTTCATAGACCAAGGAGAACTGTAAGATTTGATAAAAAAAATATGTTAAGCCTAAGAAACCTGCATGCAAAAACTTGTCATAAGGAAGAAATCTGTAGGAAACAAACAAGGGTTTTGCTCTGACAATGTGCAAAATGTATTATCAAAGAAAAAATGAATCAAGAAGTGAATAACAATAGAAGAGATCAATCCTTATAAAAGGAGATCAAAACCAAAAGGAAAACCTAACCCTAAGGTGAATGCATTTAATAATTAATATTAATTATTAAATGACTAATATATGTGCATGAAGTGAAGTCTTAAGAGGAGAGTAAAGTTAATTAATTACTTTACTCTAACAAGAATAGGGTTACACCTATAGGCGTGCTAATACTAGTTTGATAGGACCATAGAATAGGATTTAACTATAGATGACAATCATGACCAACTTCATTGATCATTTTCTTTAGGATTTTTAGAATGGTCTTCTTTGTAGCCTCATCTTGACTATTGCCTTAGGGGTAATACATGGTAGAGAACTACTGTTGGATGTTGAATCTTTGAATAGATCTTTCACATCCTGATTCTTGAAGGGTGTTCCATTGTATGAGATAAGGGCTTATGGAACACCATAATGGTAGATAAGGTAATTCAGGATAAATTTGGTAATTTTATTGCTCGTTATGTAGGTCATAGGAATGGCTTCTACCCACTTGGTAAAGTACTCAATGGTGGTTATGATGAACTTATGACCATTAGATGAGGTTGGAGTAATCTTTCCTATGAGGTCAAGCCCCCATTGCGAGAAAGGCCAAGGTGTGACCATTGGTTGCAACTCCTAAGTTTGAGCATGAATAAGACCTCCATGTTGTTGACACTAGACACACTTCTGCATGTACTAATGGGCTTCTCTTTCCATGGTTGGCTAGTAGTACCCCATCCTCAACAGTTTCTTAGCTAGATTTATACCACTAGAATGGGAACCACATATGCCATCATGTACTTATGTTAAGGTAGTCAAGGCTTCCTCTTGGTTGAGACATCGTAGTAATGTCCCCTCAATGCTTTTGCAGTAAAGGGTATTGCCTAGGATCATGAATCGGGATACCTTCTTAACAAAAGTCTTTTTTGGTTGTAGGTGATATCAGCTTCGAGGGTTCCTCTACTAAGGTAGGTGAATATATCATGATACCACAAGGATCTAGGACCAATGATGACACATGCAAATTCACATTCTGGGATTTTGAAAGTTGGTACAAGAAGTTGTTCTACCAAGAATTTGCATTGGAGGATGTTGTGTGGAATATCTAACAATGATCAATTATTTCCATGGCATCTTCTGCTTGGTTGTTCATGTGAGGAATATGCTCAAAATTTATATCAATGAAATGGTCCTTGAGACTCTCTACCATCTTCTTTTAAGGAGTGAGCTTTTCATCCTTGGTTTGGTAGTTGTAGACACTTAAAAATTTCTTGATGGATCACATTGGTTAACCAACATCATTTCATCTTGAAACCCATCCTCTTTTCACTTAATTAATTAAATTAGCTTAGCTATTTAATTAATTGCATCATTTACATCTATTAAACTCATTAATTTAATCAGGATAATTCACCTCTTTCAAGCTAACACTTCATCCTATTAAATTAAATAAATCAAACTATTTAATTTAAATCCCTAAATATTCTTATTTAATTTTTTTTTTTTTTTTTTTTAGGCTGTAGGAATGGAGTATGACCCCCTATAAAGCTATGATGCACAGTGGCTTTAACGTGGCCAGTAGCCTTTAGTGACACAACCCCTCCAGTGCCTGCAGGACAGGAGACTGATTCGTGACCATAGAGGCAACAATGGAATTATAGCCAGAACTGGGGCCCCTACCTAAATATTCTTATTTGAATTAAATAACCTAACTATTTAATTAAATGTAGTCACGATTTTAAAAGAAAGGGGGGGGATGGGCATTACATTGCTGTGATACAGGCTGAAACCCTAGCCCATTTTCTTGCATTCTTTGGTTTACTAGGTAGTTTGGTGATGTAGTGCTTGGTGGGGGTGTTGATGGTTTTTGGGGGTTTGATTTTTCATTGGGAGCCATGGGGAGGCTCTTTCTTCTCTATGATTTTTGGTTTCCTGTTGGCCCTATGAACTGTGGTGAGGAGAGGCTGTTGTGTATTTGGGTGCTGGGGTTTTGTTTCTTTTTTGACTTCCTGCTTTGTTTAGCATAGGAAGATACACCTGGTGTTGTGATTTTTGCTTTTGACATGGATGGAGTAGGTGTTTCCCATTTTATAATGGACTCGGCCATGATGAGTTTATATCCCTCTTCTTTTGGGTATGGAACTAGGGTTTTGGGGGAGGAGTTTGCAAATTCCAATGGATCCTCTCACATTAAGAAAGTGAATGGATGCTTGGCTAGGAGTTAGGATCGTCCTATGCTAGTTATAAAGCCAAAGACCATTTTAGAGGACATTTCATATTGGTCAGATCATGCTTTAATCTACAAATTTATGGGGCTTAGGCTCTCCTTTCCGGTCTTAGATATGTGGGCACGATGTGTTTGGAATCCTTAAGGGGATCATATGGAAATCCTATTGGCTGCTAATAATTATTTTATAGTTGTTTTCTCATGCATTTCAAATAGACATAAGGATTTTGAGGGAGGTCCCTATTTCTTCAACAAGATCGGGTTATTTGTCAAACCCTGGCATGCAGGGTTCAATTCAGTAGAGGAAATTCCTTCTAGAGTCCTAATTTGGGTTCATCTCCCCAGACTTCCACTTGAATTCTGGAAAAATGATATTCTGAATTCTATTGCTCTCTTTCTCAACAAACCAGTTGGATTGGCTACACAAACTCAAGACAAAAAGGTAATTTCTTTTGCTATAATTTGTGTTGAAGTTGATTTGAATAACCCTTTACCATATTTTATTGAAATTTTCTTGGGTACTTCATCTTGGATCCAACAACTAGACTATGAGGCCCTTCCCTTTAGATGTTGTTTGTGCCATGAGTATGGACATTTACGAAGGAAATGCCCTCAATTTGTCTCTAACACTCTAGATTTGTCATCCCCTTCTAGTTTTGATCCTAGGAAGGATAAGGGGAAGGCACATGTGGCTAAGGTGAATGTGGATAAGGAAGGATTTATTCCTGTGAAGTCTCATAATAAGGGGAAAGGAAAAAAAGGACTTGGAGAGATAGACCTGAAATGAAGATAATTTTAACAGATTTGAGGTTCTAGAGGGTTCTCTTTAGGAAGAGGATATTTCCTTGGGGGAAGGGACAAAGGATGTGACAATGATTTTTGAGGGAGGATAGGAGAACTTTAGTATGACTATGAAGGCTAAACAAGGAAGGTAGATGGATACTGATGTTCTTGCTCAGATTCTGGTTGGTCAAGATGCAGGTGGTAGTGAGGTTTAGATGGGTATTGGTGTCAAGATGAAATATCTTCCTCTTTTAGTAAAAGGATCTTTGGATCATGGCAAGAGCAATAGTGCTTCATAGAATTTGGGGTTACTTCAAAAACCCCTTAAGAAAGGGCCTATAGAGAAATTATTGAAGGTATGACAAAAGCTGGATTAGGTAAAAGTGAAGTTGATTGGTGAGACTTTGGTGGAATCTGGTTTTGTAAAGACCATTGATTCCCATTTATCCCAACCTCATAAATGATTATCATTTCTTGGAATGTGAGGGGTATGAATAGCATCTCTAGACAAAAGGCTATTCACAAATTAATTGAATCTCAGTATCCTGATATAGTCTTTATTTAGGAAACCAAGCTGGTAGTGGATGATTTATTTAGTAGGGCTCCTTGAGTCTAGCGCCTTGGCCACTGGCAAGGAGTATGTGCACATGGTAATTTAGGTGGGGTTTCCTGCTTTTGGAACCCAAAGAAGGTTTCCCCATTATGGTGGATTTATAGATGCTCTTCTATTTCTATGGTTGCTTCTAGCTTTGAGATAGGAGAATTGTGCATTTTCTCTAGTATTTATGCCCCCATTGATCTTCTAGATAAGTCACAACTTTGGGCTCATATTAAGTTGGTTCAATCTTTGGTTCCTTTCCTTCCTTGGGTTGTTATTGGTGATTTTAATGCTATTGCTAGTTTGCAGGAAAAATGAGGTGGGTTAGCCAGACTTGATCCTTCTTCAAATTTTCTCAAAGATAATATTGACCTCTTGGGCCTAATTGATGTAAAACCAACTAATGGTGTTTTCACATGGAATAATAGG
>VDFB02000017.1:12709694-12855288 GCA_007258455.2 Sequoia sempervirens
ATATCAACTAGGAGGGTTCCTCTATTAAGGTAGGTGAATATATCATGATACCACGGGGATCTAGGACCAATTATGACACATGCAAATTCACATTCTAGGATTTTGAAAATTGGTACAAGAAGTTGTTCTACCAAGAATTTGCATTGAGAACATTGTGTGGCATATCTTCAACAATGTTTCTATCCAATTGTTGCCATGCCACTGCCGCTTTTGTTTGTTCATGAGGAACTGGCCAAAATTTATATCAATGAAATGGTCCTTCTGAGACTCTCTACCATCTTCTTTTAAGGAGTGGCTTGTCATCCTTGGTTTGGTAGCGTTGTAGACACTTAAAAAATTTCTCAATCACATTGGTTAACTAACATCATTTCATCCTAAAACCCATCCTCTTTTTGCTTAACTAATTGAGTTAGCCTAGCTAATTAATTAATGGCATCATTTTCACCTATTAACCTAATTTATCAAATCAGGTTAATTCACCCCCTTTCACGCTAACACTTTGTCCTATTAAATTAAATAAATCAAACTATTTAATTTAAATCCCTAATATTCTTATTTAATTAAATAACCCTAACTTATTTAATTAAATGTAATCACCTGATTTTAAAGAGAAAGGGAGAGGATGGTGTGCATTCTGTGCCTGTGCCTGGGCTAGGGGAAACCCTAGCCACATTTTACTTTGCATTCTTTGGTTTCTACACTCGTGGTTGGTGGTGTAGTGCTTGGTGGGGGTGTTGATGGTTTTTGGGGGTTTGATTTTTCATTGGGAGCCATGGGGAGGCTCTTTCTTCTCTATGATTTTTGGTTTCCTGTTGGCCCTATGAACTGTGGTGAGGAGAGGCTGTTGTGTATTTGGGTGCTGGGGTTTTGTTTCTTTTTTGACTTCCTGCTTTGTTTAGCATAGGAAGATACACCTGGTGTTGTGATTTTTGCTTTTGACATGGATGGAGTAGGTGTTTCCCATTTTATAATGGACTCGGCCATGATGAGTTTATATCCCTCTTCTTTTGGGTATGGAACTAGGGTTTTGGGGGAGGAGTTTGCAAATTCCAATGGATCCTCTCACATTAAGAAAGTGAATGGATGCTTGGCTAGGAGTTAGGATCGTCCTATGCTAGTTATAAAGCCAAAGACCATTTTAGAGGACATTTCATATTGGTCAGATCATGCTTTAATCTACAAATTTATGGGGCTTAGGCTCTCCTTTCCGGTCTTAGATATGTGGGCACGATGTGTTTGGAATCCTTAAGGGGATCATATGGAAATCCTATTGGCTGCTAATAATTATTTTATAGTTGTTTTCTCATGCATTTCAAATAGACATAAGGATTTTGAGGGAGGTCCCTATTTCTTCAACAAGATCGGGTTATTTGTCAAACCCTGGCATGCAGGGTTCAATTCAGTAGAGGAAATTCCTTCTAGAGTCCTAATTTGGGTTCATCTCCCCAGACTTCCACTTGAATTCTGGAAAAATGATATTCTGAATTCTATTGCTCTCTTTCTCAACAAACCAGTTGGATTGGCTACACAAACTCAAGACAAAAAGGTAATTTCTTTTGCTATAATTTGTGTTGAAGTTGATTTGAATAACCCTTTACCATATTTTATTGAAATTTTCTTGGGTACTTCATCTTGGATCCAACAACTAGACTATGAGGCCCTTCCCTTTAGATGTTGTTTGTGCCATGAGTATGGACATTTACGAAGGAAATGCCCTCAATTTGTCTCTAACACTCTAGATTTGTCATCCCCTTCTAGTTTTGATCCTAGGAAGGATAAGGGGAAGGCACATGTGGCTAAGGTGAATGTGGATAAGGAAGGATTTATTCCTGTGAAGTCTCATAATAAGGGGAAAGGAAAAAAAGGACTTGGAGAGATAGACCTGAAATGAAGATAATTTTAACAGATTTGAGGTTCTAGAGGGTTCTCTTTAGGAAGAGGATATTTCCTTGGGGGAAGGGACAAAGGATGTGACAATGATTTTTGAGGGAGGATAGGAGAACTTTAGTATGACTATGAAGGCTAAACAAGGAAGGTAGATGGATACTGATGTTCTTGCTCAGATTCTGGTTGGTCAAGATGCAGGTGGTAGTGAGGTTTAGATGGGTATTGGTGTCAAGATGAAATATCTTCCTCTTTTAGTAAAAGGATCTTTGGATCATGGCAAGAGCAATAGTGCTTCATAGAATTTGGGGTTACTTCAAAAACCCCTTAAGAAAGGGCCTATAGAGAAATTATTGAAGGTATGACAAAAGCTGGATTAGGTAAAAGTGAAGTTGATTGGTGAGACTTTGGTGGAATCTGGTTTTGTAAAGACCATTGATTCCCATTTATCCCAACCTCATAAATGATTATCATTTCTTGGAATGTGAGGGGTATGAATAGCATCTCTAGACAAAAGGCTATTCACAAATTAATTGAATCTCAGTATCCTGATATAGTCTTTATTTAGGAAACCAAGCTGGTAGTGGATGATTTATTTAGTAGGGCTCCTTGAGTCTAGCGCCTTGGCCACTGGCAAGGAGTATGTGCACATGGTAATTTAGGTGGGGTTTCCTGCTTTTGGAACCCAAAGAAGGTTTCCCCATTATGGTGGATTTATAGATGCTCTTCTATTTCTATGGTTGCTTCTAGCTTTGAGATAGGAGAATTGTGCATTTTCTCTAGTATTTATGCCCCCATTGATCTTCTAGATAAGTCACAACTTTGGGCTCATATTAAGTTGGTTCAATCTTTGGTTCCTTTCCTTCCTTGGGTTGTTATTGGTGATTTTAATGCTATTGCTAGTTTGCAGGAAAAATGAGGTGGGTTAGCCAGACTTGATCCTTCTTCAAATTTTCTCAAAGATAATATTGACCTCTTGGGCCTAATTGATGTAAAACCAACTAATGGTGTTTTCACATGGAATAATAGGAGAAGTGGTGTTGAAGCTATTTTAGAAAGACTTGATAGATTTCTAGTTTCCTGCTAGTGGGTGAGTGATAGGTGGTCTACTAGCTCTAAAATTCTTGACTGGAGGGGTTCTAACCATTGGCCTATCAAATTTTTTTCCTACCTCATTCAAATTGTCTAGAAACCCCTCTTTCAAATTTTAACTGATGTGGTTGTGAGATCAATCTCTCTAGGACCTTATGAGTGTCTGGTGGTATGAAGGAAGGATTTCTCATGGTAGGGCCATGTATAAATTTTGAAAGAGGCTCCAACAAGTAAAATACAAACTTAAGAAGTGGAATAAACTTTCTTTTGGCAATTTGCACTCTGAGAGGATGGCTGCACAATCTAAGTTGGATAATGTTACATGTCAGATTTGAGATCAAGGGATGACTGTAGATCTTGGTCATGTAGAATCCTTGGCCCTTAGGGAGTTGGAGGAGTGGGAGCTACGTGAGGAGATTTTTTGGAAACAAAAATATTGTGTTGATTAGCTTCAAGAAGGAGATAGAAACACAACCTTTTTCCATAATTTGGTTAAGGCCCGGAGATATAGAAATTCTATTACTTCTCTCATCTCTTTAGAAGGGGCTTAGCTCTCTTCTTGTGCAGATATTTCTAGGGATGCCATTAGTTATTTTACAAAATTTTTCACCAAGGATGACTTCATTATTGAGGAGGAGAGGGCTATTTTAAATTGTATTCCCTCATTAGTATATGATGAGATGAATGATTCCCTTGTGCAACCCATTTTGCTTTCAGAATTGGAGGAAGTTGTATTTCATATGAAAAAGGGTAAGGATCCTAGCCTAGATGGGTTCCAAATTGAATTTTTTGAAGAATTTTGGGAGATCATTAAGTTTGATCTTTTAGAAGTGGTTCAGGAATCTCATAGGAACAAACAAATTCTTAAGTCTATGAATGCTACTTTTTTGGCTCTTATTCCTAAGAAGGGTGGGGCTAACAATTTGGATCATTTCAGACCTATTGCACTGTATAATGTGATCTACAAGATTGTTACTAAGCTAATTGTTGAAATAATTAAGCCACTTCTTAGTACTTTGATTTCTAAGGAGTAGGGTGGTTTTGTTGGGGGGAGACAGATTCTAGATGCCGTGGTGATAGCAATGGAGGCCATTCAATATATGGAAACCTCCAAGGAGAAGGAAATGTTTATTAAACTATACATGGCTAAAGCTTATGATTGGGTGAGCTAGGAATTCTTACAAAAAATTCTCTTGGCCTTTGGTTTTGGAGAGGAGTGGGTTGACTGGGTTCTTATTTGTATGAATTCTTCTTCCTTTTTAGTTCTTATCAATGGGGAACCTTTGGAGTTGTTCAGTGCTTCTCGAGGACTTCGGAAAGTGGATCCCTTATCCCCTTATTTATTCATTATTATGGCAGAGGGACTTGGCAGATTTATCAAATATTAGGTGTATCAGGGTCTTATTTAGGGCTGGAGTTGGAACAAGGACTTGTCTCCTTCTTCTCACCTTCATTTTTTGGATGACACCGCTTTGATGGGTGTAGCCAGAGTCAATGAGGTAGTTAATTTTAGGAGTGCCCTGGATATCTTCTTGAAGGCCTTGGGTTAGAGAATTAATGAAGAAAAATCTCTTATCTATTTCTTTAACACTCCTCGTCATATTCAGAGTAGGATTTCTAGGATCCTCAAATTCTAGATTAGTTCTCTCCCCCTGATGTACCGTGGGATTCCTTTGGCCTTGTGATATCAACATAGGGAATTTTGGCAGAGGATTCTAGACAAGTTTTAGAGCTAGGTTAGCCACTGGACTTGTAGATGGCTTTCTTCTACTGGGAGATTGATTCTCCTATCTATCGATGTTTTGTTCAAGTCCCACCCTCTAACTTTGTTAGGGAATTTGATGCCCTTTCTCATAAATTTTTATGGTCTAGCAGTATTCTTTCTTCTAAATGGAGCTTAGTCAATTGGGATTCTTTTTGTAGATTGAAGCATGTTGGGGGCCTTGGTCTATGGTCACTTGGTCTGGTTAGCAAAGCCTTAGAGGCTAAATTGCATTGGAGGTGGTGCAATTGTCAAGATTAGGATTGGTCCAAGATTCTAACACAAATATTTTCCCAGAGTTGATAGCCATGATGTGCCTCAACTTGATTTGATTGGAAGAGGATCTTGTATTTGGGACACTCTCAAAAAAGGTACACAACTTATTAAGGAGGGCCTTTTTGGATTTGTAATAAGGGCTCTAATGCTTTGTTTTGGCAGGAATCTTGGGATGTTGACCCTCCTATTCTTAATAGCTTCCTTCACCTCCAATCTCTTTACAATATTTTCACTGATGTGGGTTGGGTCAAGGTGGAGGATTTTAAGACCACTAAGCATCATGGTCAGTTAAAGATGACTTGTTGGAAAGAGCCACATGAGTGGCTCTTGGGTGGCTTAGCTGAGGATCATATGGAGTGTGCCAAAATATTGGAGAAAAGATTATATAGTTACCTTAGAGGAAGAGATATTATGGCCTAGAGTCCCAACCCAAAAAGGTAAATTTATAGCTATTGTAGGGTATGCTTTGTTGGATAGGAAATTGCATGGTTTAGTAGATGTGAACTAGTGGAAGAAGGTATGGAATAGCTTCTCTTGGCCTAAGTGTAACTTTTTCTTATGGTTGGTTGTTCAAAGAAAATTCCTTACATGGGAGAACCTTAAGAGGAGAGGGTTTTAGGGCCCTTCTATTTGTGTTCTTTGTGGGAGTAGTGAAGAATGTAGTTCTCATTTGTTTTTTCAGTTCCCTTTCTCTAGAGAGATATGGCATAGGTGGTGTGGGGTATGGCATCATGACTATATTCATTCCACTTCCTTAGTTGAATTTTGGGAAAGTATGGGAAGACCTCCAACCAAGACATCTTTTATATAGGTGGCTTGGGCTATTGGGCCTACCCTCATTATCTTTAATCTTTGGTTGGAAATAAACCTTAGAGTTTTATGTGATTCTAAAATGGGGAGTCTTCAGTTGTGGTAGAAGATTGCTAGCAAGCTCTAGGAGACCATTTATGCTAAGTGTGATATGTCTATTAATGTGGATCCTAATGATCATGTTATTGTGAGGAATCTAAGTTTGGGGGATAGTAGACAAGGTTGTACTATTGGTAAATGATCCCAACATGTTAAGAAAAGGGTTTGTAGAGATGGAATGTGGATTCCTCCTCCGAGTGGAGTCTTGAAGATTAATATAGATGGATCCTCTTGCGGGAACCTAGGACATGCTGGTATTGGTAGAGGTAATGATGAAGCTACTGTTTTCTTCTTCTCTATTTACAAAGGAAAACATTCTAGTAATTTGATGGAGGCTCTTGCTATTAAGATTGTAGTTGAGAAGGGCCTATCTCTTGGATGGAGGAGGATTATTTTTGAGTCTGACTCTCAAATTGTTGTGGATATGTTGAATAAATTAAATTTGGATGATGTTAGTTCACAATTATCCTCTGTGGTTTGTCATATTTTGAGTCTATGCAACTCCTTGGAGTTTGTTTCCTTTTGTCATATCCCTATAGAGTGGAATAGAGTGGATGATTTTTTGGCAAAGTGGGCTTCTGAGAATGTTGATGGTTGGGATATTAAAGGGAGGGATGGTTTACCTCCTGAGTATCTTGGGACTTTAGAGAGGTTAATATTGGAGGACAAGAATAAGTAGGTCTGGTGCTAGTGATTCTTTTGGGAACCTTTTATTTTGTTGTTTTTGTCCTGGTGGGCCTAAGGCCTTTTCTTTATATCTTTGATTTTATTTGAATAAATCTTTACTCCTTTTTTGAAAAAAATAAAATAAAAAATAAAATGTCATTACCTTTTCCCCTTTTCATTAAATCACTTTATTTAATGAATATCATGAATTTCTTCAAATCCCCTAATTGCATAATTAATATTGTTTAATTATCAATTACCTAATTAAATCTAATCCCCCCACTTGCAAGGGAATATTTCAAGGGAATATTCCTCCTTTGCACATTCCTCCTAAAGGAATATTCCTTCCCCTTTTGCACATTAAAATTTGGTTTTAATTAACTAAATATCTATTTCCCTCACCCATGAGAATATCCTAAAGAATATTCTCTTTCTTCACTCATTTGAAAAAAAGGAGTATTCTTCCTTATAACAAACTCACAAGACTTCATGTGTAAGTTAACTTACAAAACTTCATGTGCAAGTTAACTTTCAAAACTTCTTGTGCAAGTTTTGAAAGTGTGTTTGTTTGGATGAATGTAAGCCCTTGATTAAATATCAACTTGCATTTTCAGCCCTTAATGAGAATCCATGATCGATGCCTCCATGTTCTTTCCTTTTTGATGATTGATTAGCTTTTTCAATCTTAGCCCTTTAGTTTTCATTTGCTTTCCTATAAATAAAGCACTATTTGGAGACAAATGGATCCATCTTTTAACATCAAACTTATGCTGTTAAAATCATTTGCACTTGCACTCACATTTAACATCATTTTGGCTTTATTTACTTGCATATTAGCTTAAATTCTATTAATGGATTCTATGATAACATAGATGCACACATTTAACATATTTTTTAATTAGGGTTTTAATATTTTGAAGCTTGCATACATTTAGAGTAGATTTGCATACACCCATATCAATCATCTTAGCATTCATCATGTTCATTTAGCTTTAAATCATGTTTCATGACACATCTTTCATCAGTTTCATCAATTATCTTCAATAGGATTTATTAAAATAAGCTTATTATCCAAGGGATTGGAAAAGGGTTGCCATTCCAAATCAATGTGGCACCACTCCCCCAATAGGATAAGTTTCAATATCTATATTAGAGGTTTTTCAAGCTTTCATGATTTATAATGTTAGTTTTAATGTTTTCTTTGTCTTTGTTTACAATGAATGATATGATTGGGATTGATGCTTAGTGGGTTAAATATGCCTCGAATTTGTATGGATTGAGTGTAGTTAACCTATACTATGTCATTGGTCACATTTTGGCACTAGAAGGGAAAACTTTAATGTTTTGTGTGTTTTTTGGAAATTTTTTGGGTTTAATCTCTTAAATTCATGATTTTCCTTTATTTTTAATGAATTATATATGATTAATTTTGTAGAAAGGTTGTTGGGTTTTGAAGATCTCATGTTTAGCTTTCCAAAACAATTTATGATTTCAAAATTGATCAAGATTTGAGAAAATTGTCATTATCTCAAGTTGTTGTTATAATCTAATTTTCTAAAAATGTTTCTCAAACACTTGAAAGGATAAAATGAATTATCTTTCAAAGTTGGATAAAATTGAACCAAACAACCTCACATTTGCTTTAAATTTTGACATGTGCTTTAAATTTTTGATTTCATCTAATTTCAAACATGTCTCTAACTTCTTGTTTTTGGTTTTTAGACTAACTAGGTTTTGCATGTCTGGACAATAAAACTTGAAGAAAAGAAGCATACTATTATCATTTTAACTATAATTGTAACAAGTCTTTTGAAACTTTTGGGGAATTATAACCCATTTTTAATTATTTTTTATTTCACACTTTAGGACCACACTATCTTTCAATTAGGTTTTAAAATGAATGCTCAAATCAGTTAAAATTGAATGCTCAAATCATTTTTACTTTCTAGGTTAAAATTAAACAAGGAAAACTCACACTTAGTTTGGTGCTTAAAATTAACTCATCTTTGCTTTGATGATTAAAATTAACAAGTGTTTGATATGTCTTGTGGTTTACATTTTCATCATTAAATGCATATTCTCTTCTCTTGCACCACTCGACGATCTTGGGAATCAAAAGCGTTCCTTTGATATTTTGTATAATCACACACATATTTTTATTTGGATTAAAATGAACCCCATGCTAGTGTGAGGAAAATACGTTGTGAATTCTCTCTCCTTGCTTCATGTGAACTGGGAGATCAAACAACAAATATAATTCCTTGCTTTTTTATATCTTTAGAGGGCCTTCCACCCCACTTTGAAAGGTGGGAACAAACCAAGCGGTAATGAGCTAAAGCCAAGCTCTTTCAAATTGCTATATATATATATTTTGTGATGAAATTCATAAGCAACAGGTGTGGATGTGTCATATCGATAAGTACCACCCTTAGTGTCCATGTGACACATCAAAATGATTTCTTAGGAAGGGTCTGGGCCTCTTAATTAAAATAATCTTGAGCTAATCTTGTCACGTGTATGGGCACCTTGAATGAAAGTCCTTACTAAAAACCAATTGTTTAGAAACAAAAAAATTTATGCTTGCTAGTGTAGGAATGGTTGTTCCGAAGCTTCCCCACATTTTACTATCATTGTAGAAATAGAAAAATCCTTTTGATCTCCAAATATCAAGGATTTGAGATTTGGTGGTCTTAAGAAGTTTGTGCCATGGAGGGAAGCCAACTTGTCACCAAATCTCTAACTATTCGCATTGTCTTAGTGTTTGGAGAAATCCAAGTGGGGATTCAACAAGTAGTATCTTCTGAACCTAAGGTGGTAAATCCTTGTGAGTCATTTTAATACTTTGCTTGGTTCCAAAACATTGAAAAAAGACATCATCAAAGTCTTTTCAAAATTTTAAACCCTTTGGTCTAAGTATGGATACCCTTTGACAAAACCTTGATATTAATGCTTGTCCTAAGGATTTATTCTTAGAGACTTCTAAACATTTTGGTTTACATCTCAATCAATATTTTCCAAAGTTAACCTAGGTAACTATGCCCTTGACTTCATTCTTTTCATGAAATGGAATTTGTGGAATTGATGATGTTTTTGAAATAGACATTTAGTTTGAAACTTAATCAAGACAAGTGTTTGTGGTAAAAAGAAACTCATTAAAAAAGATGAATTGAAAAATTGAACCCCACATGACCATTTGGCATTCAATCGCTCTGGTGGAACAACCAAACCTTACTCCCGCTATCATACAAGGAAAACATATTGCAAAACATTGAGTCCAAATTCTATTGTCAAAATCATTGGGTCCCATTTCCAAAATAATTTGAGTTCTATTTTACCAAAATCATTGAGTCCTTAGGGTTTGATCACTTTAGAGGTATAGAATGTTTCTCACTACCTTGGTCTTGGAATTTTTTTTTAATTCTAGGTAAACATTGGGCCAAACATTTCATCCTTCACTTCACAAAAATTTACAAAATTTTGAGCACACCAACACTTTGGACTTATACATCAATCAATCCAAACCCTAACTTAGCTACTTTTTATGTGAAATGAATCCTTTTCCATGCATTTGGTTAAGTTAGTTATCATTTGCGCACTAGTTTATCTTGAAGGTCACAAGTCTACCCTAAAGATTCATAAGTTCATTAGCATCCTCTATCCAAAAATCAAACAATCAAATAGGTTCTAAGTCAAAAGTGTTGTCCCAAAAAGTTTACAAAGATCACTCTCCATATCATTCACCTTTTTCATCTCCCATTGTCACCATTGGTCCAAAACACCTTAGAGATTCACTTTTGCAACAAGGTCAAAACACAAGAAAAACATGGAATATAAACAGGATTCATACATCATGAGTGATCTAAATCAATCAAACTATCAAAGCCTTACAATACCAATTGATTATAAAAATTCACATTTATACAATCCACACATGGGATCATTATATCCTACAAACCTCAATTCTACAAAAAATGTGAGTATTCCCAATCTAAATTTTGGAATAAATTTCCCTATGGTAGATTTAAATCAAAGTCAAAACCTACAAATCTATCATCCAAATGATCAATACATGAGTCTTCAACAAAACAACATTATCCCATCAAATCAATACATTCCAAATACGAGTATACCAAATATAAACTTACCAAACATGAACATATCAAATTCACACTTGATAAACTATAGGATATATACATTTTTAAAGCACACCAATGTTATTTAAAATTCAAACATTATATTGGCAACTCAATGTATTGATCCAAATCAAGGTAATGCCATAAAAAATTAAGGTTACCTAAATCAAAGGAATGTGTTTCCATACCCCAAAAATTTTCAATTCCAATCTATGATGCACAATATAAACATCATCCCAAATCAAAACATGGTCCAAAATTAATTTGTGCATGATTACATACAAATACCACAAGTGTATATTCAAAATATGCTTGATCAACAACCAAATCCATTACACCAAGGGTATCAAAATAAAGATCAAGATCAAATTATTTGAAATCAAATTGCTATACTTAGAAATTTTTTTGATTCATATCCCCAAGAGAAATCTCCACCCCAAAATTGACACACTCCCCCATTGGTTGAACCATGTCATCAAAACAATGAATTGTGTCCGCAACCACATCAAGAACAAAATCTTCAATATCAAGAAGTTGGATATCAAAATCAACAACCTTAACAACAAGATCAATCACCAAATCACCAAATCTCCAAGATCAATCACAACTAGATCAATCTCAACAAGCACAAATCTCACAAGATGACAACGTGAATAAAATCCTTTGGGGGAGCCAATTGAATTAGCATTAAACACATTGGTCCATGCTAAACTTATCAAACTTCTAGAATCATTAAATGGGGGTTAACCTAGCATCAAGTTCCCATGGGATGATGATAATGCTTATTTTGAATACCATAGCACAAAAGGTCATGACACGTAAGATTGTACTAAACTCAAAGATCTCATCGAAGACCTTCTTGATTGAGAAAAAATAACTATTGAAGACAATGATAAAGATTCAACCATTAATGATGGTAGTGACAATCTCTCCACCATAATTGTTGAAAATAATGATCAAGATCTATCCATCAATGAGCACCTTGAAGATGTTTCTACCACATCCAATGATCAAATCAACATACATCAAGTTTCATTTTTTAATCATGATCAAGACCCATCAACAATATCTAACAATGATCCATTTCAAGAAGCATTAATATCATTTGATCCTATGATTTAAAAAATTGATAATATTGCCACCACCATGTTTGAGGATAAAATTCAAGATTCATTTGTCAAAGATCATGTTGAAAATATCTCTACATCACCTAACAAGCTAGAGGACATATCTCAAGAATTTATTCCAAAGTGTGATCAACATATTTTACCAAAGTCTAGCAATGGTCCTTTCCAAGACATATTGACATCCTTTGACCTCATGATATCAGATATTGAAGGAATCCTTAATTCAACACTTGATTAAAATCCACTCAAATATCAAGGAAATATTGAGCCAATACCCATGCCTAATGCACACATTCAAGAATCCTTTGTACAAGCAATCCATTCTTTGAAATTGATCCATGTCAAGAACATGAACCAAAATATATTAAAGATAACACCACACCGATTCAAGATCAAGGATCCATATCTCCAAGATACTACCATGATATAATGGGTATTCTCCAATCCATATAATATGTCACAAATAATGATCATATCCATATATCACATACCCCTCCATCTACCCATGAAATACTTACTCTAAATGGACATGTAGATGATTTTCGTCCAAAACAAGAGTCTCATACTCTTGATATCATTACCAAAAAACTGCTAGTTTTATGATTAGATTAATGACAAAAATTAATTCAAAATTAGACACAATAACACAATAGATACCCTGGGAAAACCCTCCTCTTGAGGGAGAAAATCCCAACAAAAAATATATATCTCTCATATATATGTAATGGCAACAAGAATATTTACAATGAGGCCAATCTGAAGGCCAATAATCAAAACCTTCACAAGATGCAATGATCAATAAATAATTTGCACTTCCTTGCAACTCAAATATGCTCATGAAGAGTTCAAAATCTTCTCTTGATGACTTTACAATCTGCACTTGATAAATTCACAATCTTCTCTTGGTAATTCAAAATTGAGAGAAGAACAAAGACTTCAAACTTGCTTGTTCAAATGAATGGAATGGACTTGTATTTATACAATTTTGGAGAGAGAGTTTGCACCTCTTCATGTAAGGTTGACCATCATAAAAATATAATTACAATTAATAAAATGAAAGTTACAAGGAAGGTCGACCAAGATAATAATTACAATGTTGCTATATGAAGAGCCTCTTCACATTAAATATTAATTATCATTAACAAATGACATGTCTCTTGAGAAACCACAATCTTCTATAAATTAAATAGCCCCAAGGCTATATTTAATTTAACCAATGATGTAAAGGATATCGCTGGAAGTATACTACTGGGGCTGCCATAAACATCAACACTCCCTCTCAACTAGGGAGTATACTTCCAGCTACACAAGACGTATCACCTCATCGTGATGTCTAGCACAATGGAAACAATCATATGTGGAAAAGAAATGGTATAACCTCATTATGATATCTACCACAATGGCTACAACCATATGTGTGGTATGTATAAGTGTTCATCACGAACTCTCTCACATGATCCTATCATGGAGTCATACACATGACATCCACCATGGCTCTTCTAGAGGGTGGAATCAAGGGATTTCACCTCAAAATTCTCTTATAGAGAAGAACTCATTAATCAAGGGATTTCACCTCAAACTTCTCTCATAGAGAAGAACCCATTAATTAAGGGATTTCACATTGAACTTCTCTCATAGAGAAGAACTCATTAATCAAGGGATTTCACCTTGAACTTCTCTCATAGAGAAGAACTCATTAAAGAGGATCACTGATATTGAGACTCCTCAATTAAGGTTGTATTCTCCACCATACCAAACTTATCTTGAAAGTACACAAAATTAATCTTGGAGAGAGGCTTGGTGAGAATGTTTGCCATCTGCTCATGAGTACCAATATACCTCAACTGTGTAGCTTTCCTCAATACCATATCTCTGATATAATGGTATTTGATCTCCACATGCTTAGTTATGTCATGGAACACAAGATTGATAGAAAGCTTCACACAACTCTGGTTATCACAATGAATGATAGTAGGCTCCATTTATTGTCCAAATCAATCTTGCAAGGAGCTTACAAAGCCACGCTACTTCTTGAGCTACCACACAAGCTACAATATACTTTGTGTCTATTGTACTCAATGCTATAGATGATTGTTTCCTACTACACTAGGAAATCATAACAAATCCCAAAATGAAGCAACATCCATAGGTGCTCTTCCAATTAGTGACACACCCTACCCAATTTCAAAATTAGTATAGCCATGCAACACTAGATTCACATCTGAAGAATATCTCAATCCATATCCAACTGTGCCATGCAAGTATCTCAGGATATGTTTTGCTGCAACAAGATGTGTCTACTTCGGTTCACACATGAACTGACTAAGTGCACTCACTGCATTGTAGATATCTAGTCTAGTGTTGAATAGATACATCAAGGATCCAATCAACTACTTGTACATCATGGGATCCACCAAGTTTGAACTAGTTGCAGCTTCCAACTTATGTAGGTTGGTGTCCATAGGCGTAGAAATGGATTTTTAATCCATCATACCAAATCTCAATAGTATAATTCCATCTTCTTTAGGTTTTGTAGGCTCCCTCTAAATCTTCAAGTACTTGCATCAACCTTCTGACCTCTTTGTCCAATATTTCTTGCAACACTTGCCTTAGATAAATGTTTTCTAGTGCACAACTCTAGTATTGTAGAGAGTTTAGGGTATGCCTCCTCATCCTCATTGCAGATCACTCTATTCTGAATAGGTTTGTGGAGCTACCAATATCAAATCTAGATGAATTTCTTGTGCAATTTTGATCTTAGCAGTTGAAGAGTTCTTTCAAGGATTTAACACTTGGCCTTGCAACACTGCAACCTTTACTTTTTCTCAGTGAGTCACATAACTCCCTCTTGATCCCTACTTCAGAGATTGCAAAGAAGACTTTTGGAAGTGAAATCCCTCTAGCCACCAACTTAGTCTCATGGTTGCAAGTTGTGACTTCACACTCAATCATTTCTTTGGTCAGCATGACTTCCTCACAAGATGCCTCAATATTTTCATCACTAAGTAATCTCTCATCACCTTCTTGCACCTAGAACTATCCTAAAAGCATTTTAGAGAGAATTTACTAGTAGTTTATAACTATCCAAAGAAATATCAAGGCTAGAATCATACAATATTTACTATCTCAAGATATAGCATGAAGACATAAGAGTTTATGAACAATAAATAAAGAAATCAACCTATAAGTAAAATATGAGCAAATATAAAAAATCAAAATGAAGGGATAAAGAACTTATCTTTAATTGAATTAAGATATAACTCTTTCTTCCATCTTTTACTCCTCTTGAGAGTGCCAAACTCAACACAACAAAAAATAATTTGCACAACTATAGATTTCTTGAATGCATTATGTAGTTAGCATGCATAATCAATTCTCTCCAAGAGTTCAATCATCATTCATGCATTAGAGAATGATATCGATGTGACCAACTAATCATCATTGAAGTTGTAATTCTCTTTTTATTTCAGAGTCACACTCATAAATCTTCACAACTAGCATGGAATAACTTGCAATAAATGAAATCTTCAAATGATTTTAAGCTAGTGAACACAATTCAAGAGAAACCGCTATCTCTCTTTACTAATTAAAAGACCCAACTAAATGATATAACTCAACAAATAAAGAATAATTATCTCTTTAAATATTTTGATGGATGCAAATACTGGACATAGTAAGATATGCTACTCTTGTGCTCAAATCAATAGACAACCTTCAAGGCTTAAACACATGCCCATGAATTAGAATAGAAATTCCCAAGAATCCTTCTAAGGAGAGATCTCATCCTCATCCACAAATGAAGCTTGTTGTTAGGCCTAGTGGGGCAATCCTTTGCATAGTGACCAAACATGTCACAACAAAAACATTGGACTTTGGAGAGGTCCCACTTGTTCTTGAATGCGGGAGCACCATCAACTCCTTTTTCTCTATTCCTCTTGAAATATCCTTTCTTTCCACCTTTCTATTTCTTCTTCAAGGATTGAGCGGAAAGAACATGGATCCCTTCATTTGTAGAGCTTCGACCAATACCTCTCGTAGCCAACCTAGACTCTTCTTGAATACAATCTACCCTCAAATGATCAAACTTGGGAAGTTTCGATCTTGCACTGATTCCTTGAATGTAAGACTCCCAAGATGAAGGAAGACCATTAAGGGAAAGCATGGTTAGATCCTTGACATCAACAAAATGACCAAGATAAGAGTGTTGATCTCTCAATTCAGAAACTTTCATGAAGTAAGTGATGAAAAATTCTCCTTCTGCCATCTTCACATGATGAATTTTTTGCTTCAATGCAAGTGCATGGATTGTTTTGTTGATCTCATACATCTCCTCCAAAGAATTAAACATATCTTCTTCCATTGAATCTTCTCTTCCTCATCAATAGGCTCAGAAAATTTGCTCTCCATGAACTCAACCAATTCACTTTCTTCCAAGGAGAGCATAATTCTGAATCTCCAAAATGTGAAATTTGATGCTCTCAAGTGTATCCTCAAGCTTAAGACCGATCACCATATTGACAAAGAGATAGAAGTAAACAACGATGAGAAAGAGAGTAAAGAGTATTGTTGTAATAAAAATTTGATCAAGATCTTCTTCAAACTTGCTCTGATACCATAGTTTTATGATCAGATTAATGAAATAGAAATTTAATTCAAAATTAGACAAAATAACACAACAGATACCCTGGGAAAACCCTCCTCTTGAGGGAGAAAAACCCAACAAAAAATATATATCTCTTATATATATGTAGTGGAAAAAAGTCTCTTTACAATGAGGCTAATCTCAAGGCCAATAATCAACACCTTCACAAGATGAAATGATAGATAAATAATCTGCACTTCCTTTCAACTGAAATCTTCTCTTGAAGAGTTCACAATCTTCTTTTGATGACTTTACAATTTGTACTTGATGAATTCACAATATGCTCTTGGTAATTCACACTTGAGAGAAGAACAAAGACTTCAAAATTTCTTGTTCAAATGAATGGAATGAACTTGTATTTATACAATTTGGGAGAGAGAGGTCGCACCTCTTCATGCAAGGTCGACCATCATAAAAATATAATTACAATTAATAAAATGCAAGTTACAAGGAAGGTTGGAAAAGATAATAATTACAATTTTTCTATGTGAAGTACCTCTTCACATTAACTATTAATTATCATTAACAAATGACATGTCTCTTGAGCAATCACAATCTTCTATAAATTAAATATCCCCAAGATTGTATTTAATTTAACCAATGATGTAAAGGAGATTGCTGGAAGAATACTACTAATGCTGCCATAAACATCAACAAAAATAAGAGTCTCCTATTCTTAATATATTTACACATGATCAAGGCATGATAGAATCCATAAACATATCAAAAATTTATCATGAAGAAGACCTCCACATGGAGGGTGAATCAACAACATCTTTGAAGAGCAAGAAAAAATGGATCATGGGGAATACTCCTATATAGATTGTAAAGCATCAACACCTTTTGAAGAAACATCAAAATTAGACACATCCTCCATACTTATTGAAGAAAGTGAGTATGAGGATGTCAAGCATTATCAAGAATCAAGAAATCTAAAGCATCTTGAACAACAAGGAAATGGTTTGTCAATAGAAGAATCAAAGCATGTTAGTAATAATCCTATAATACTGGGGGGAAATTTATCTAATGCAGACACCAACATGGGGAGCACAAAGAGTCTTTATGATGAAATGACTATCAACACTCCAAACATTCATATTATGAATCATCATCCATGTATCTTTCCACCCACTAATTGGGACGAAACACGAGAAAGAAGTCTATCTCAAAGAAAAGAGAAAATTATTGAAGAAAAAGAATCCACAAAGAAAAATAGACAAGAAAAAATTGAATAGATAGCAAAAAAAGAAAAAGAAAATCAGCCCTATCATACCCCATCAGTAAAAGAAACTATGGGGAAAAATCAAAAAGGGAAGTTCATCCATCAAAAATATCCATCAATACAAAAGAAAGCTTCAAGAGTGACCTACAAAGTATATGAAGAAGTTGGTCCTAATTGAATCTCCATATCCACCCATCATTTCTCATCATCCCAAGTTTGGAGAATCAAATATTCCAAACTATCGACCAATCTATCTAAATCTCATATCCCTCAACACATTCCACCATCCACTTCAACATCCATGATATCTAACTCTCGTATTGACCATGTGTTGGAAAAAACTATTTATCATAAGGAATCAAAGGGTGATCTATTGAGATGTGTGCATCTAAGTAAGGTTAACTCCGGTATTGATAAAGAAGATGAAAAGATCTAGGGGTTACATTCAAGTGCCCGTATCTTAGAAAACAACTCCTCCAAGCAGGATATCATTGGCACATCATGACAACAACATCTATATCAACACCAACAATGTCTACATTAGCACCACCAGGTGGTTTGACATGAGCATAAACTTTCAAAAAATAAAAAAATAAAGAAAATAGTCAAAAGAAAAATTGTCCTCTAGTGAAAACCACTTTGGTGGCGCTTTGGACAAGTACTATGATGAAAACTTGGTAAATAGGTGTCATGAGTAGAATCAAGCTTCTATGTACATCATTTTAGGAGGAAGCATCAAATCCCATCCATAATAAATCCCACATTCCATCCATCTTATCCATAATAAATCCAAGAACCCTTCATTAGCCAATCCATTTTCATCCCATCTAACTTATCTTGATCTTGGTAAAGGTTTGGTATTTACTTCACACTTGCTTATGGTAAACATCTTGACATGGGTCACTATCATTGATCCTATCCTAACCAACATTATCTAAGCCAAACATATTATCCTATCACAAGATAAACATATCCATCCATCCATTCATTTATCCATACATCCACCGAATATCATTCCCTACATTGATAGAAATTGGGAGTAGGTACTTACATCTTGCTTTGGGAATAAATCATGAGCTATGCATCCTATAACTCATGTTGTGATCTAAACATTTTCTAAATGTAAAATCAAATTGGTCAAATCATTTATAAGAAAAAATCCAAATCACTAGCCCATGGCACATTTTGACGAGAAGATGACCGTTATCAAGCTTTAACTTTTATCAAACATCAATCCAAATAATCAATATCAGTTGCATCTACCTTGCACTTGAATGCCATATCAAATCATTGCAACAAAGTTTGTTCCAAACTGAGCTTCAAAATCTTGATCAATCTTATCCAGTCAATCCATCATCATCTCGGGATATTCTTCCCAATCCTCGTGTTGCTTAACACTATCCTTGCATTGTTGTGCATCCTCAACAATGTTATCATCATCAATCCATCAATCAAATCAATGAACCCTAGCTTGGTTTTCAACAAAATCCCAAAGCATATCACTAAAATTGTCACATATCCATACACTTGTCAACATTGTGTGAAAAATCTAAAAACATTCAAAAATTGTAAAGTAAAAATCTAAAAGATCCAAATCACATCAAAATCCCTAAAAAATTCGAAACATAAAAAATCCAAAAACAATGCCATGTCAAACTATAGGTCTTTGAGCGTAAACATAGGCAAGGCCATCATTGATGTGCCCTCGAGGCACCATAGGTCAGTCATTTAGGAGTCCATCATAATAAACTGACATTCCATCAACTTTTCATATCTCATTTTGAATAAGTCAATTAAGTCGAACTACATGGTCTCTACGTGTATAATGTAGGCAAGGATTATCTTTGATCAGCCCCTAAGGCCCCTAGGATAGGTCTTTTAGGTTAGGTTTTTGGTTGGAAAACTTAGAAAACCCCTGAACATTCAAATATCCTAGAAAATACCTAAACATCCAAATATAATAAAATCCCTAAACATTCAAATATCGAAAACACAATAATATTTGAAAACTTGGAAAATCCCTAAACATTTAAAAATTAAAAAATCCCAAAACATTTGAAAACTTAGAAAACCCTAAACAACCTCAAATAACTGAAACCAAAAATATCCTCAAAGCATTTTCAAAATACCAAAAACATTGAAATATTCTAGAAAATCCCAAAATCATTGATCCCTTCTTGCTTTCACATGTAATAAACCTTCATCCATAATAAATCAACCATCATTTTCAACCTTTGGAAAAACAAATAGAAAATAAGTATTGCAAGTCATAAAGTGAGAACCTAAGTGTCAAAATCTAAAGTCTAAATCATAGGAAAATGCGTCAGTGAAGTTTGTATCAACAACTTATCAGACACCTAATCAACATGTCCTAGGATGCATCCTTCCTACAATGGACATCAACATAATAAATTACCTTAGCTAAAATAAACTAGCAAGAGATATGGATAACACTGATTGTTTTTCTTTAATCTTTTCTTATGATTTATCTTATTGACCCATTCTGAGGACCTCTCAATGATGCCTATCAAAATTATTTAGAGAGAAGGGAATGGGGCATCAATCATTATCTTTTATTTTCTATGCTTGTGGTTATTATTGTAAAATAATGTTGGTGCATACTTGCTTAGTTGTGTGTAGGAAATTTGTTTGGAATACAATGTCAACTATTGTGTATGCTTTGTTTAGATATATTTTAAGCTTCAAACTTACATTCCAATGAGGTTTCCATATGTAAAGGTGCAAACAAGAACTATCCTATCTATTTGTAGAGTCAAAGTCCATTACACTAGATACAATGCCATCCTGGTTATTAATACCTTGATGCATAATATCTATGTTATATCAAAAATAAGGAATGATGAAAAATCCCAATCCCAAAATATGAGAAAATCATCCACCTCATCAGCATATATAATAAAGTCTTGATGGATCAAGGACTTGTTGGAATTTTTGAATCAATGGTCAAAATTCATTCATTTTCATTCTTCTACTTCTATCCATCTTATCTTCTTATTCTTCTATTTTTACTACCATTTTTATCCAAGCATCAAATCTATGTGATCTACATTGAAATATACACGAGGCTACCCATAGCCAATGATTGTCTATACATCATGAAATTTGTCTACATCAACATCTGAGCTTTCTGAGAACTATTTTTCATCCTCTTTACCAGAAATCCCTCTTCCATTGGGGCATAGTGGGGCATCTAGATAATCTTCAACTCAACAATCTAAAAAGTTGCAGCTCTTTGATTCAAAAGAAACCTAAAATCTCAAGAATCTGAAGCATAAGTATGAATTTGACCTATCGTGAGCCCGATCAGAACACTTTATTCCTCGATCAATCTCTTGAGGGGGAAACCAACCATCTTTTGATCATATCGATATCAAATAATCTAATGTACTTTGTTCCTAGCCTTGCTAGAAAAACTTGATCAAATTATCAAATCAATCATCATTGGGATATATATTTCCTTGCCAATCCTCGTGTTATTCAACATAATCCTTGAATTGTTGTGAATCCTCAACAATATTATCAATCAATCAATCAGATCAATCAACTTTATCTTGGCTATCAACATCTCAAAGAGATCATCAATATCCATTTTTGCATTGTCATCAACATCAATATCAACATCAGTCTTTGAACCAATGCAACAAGTACATTGCTTCAAAGAGGGGAAAAATGTAGACATTTAAAAATTTCTCAATGGATCACATTGGCTAACTAACATTATTTCATCTTAAAACCCATCCTTTTTTTACTTAATTAATTAAATTAGCCTAGCTATTTAATTAATTGCATCATTTGTATGTATTAACCTCATTAATTTAATCGGGTTAATTCACACCCTTTCATGCTAACACTTCGTCCTGTTAAATTAAATAAATCAAACTATTTAATTTAAATCCTTAAATCTTCTTATTTAATTAAATAACCCTAAGTTATTTAATTAAATGTCATCACCTTTTCCCCTTTTCATTAAATCACTTTATTTAATGAATATATTGAAATTCTTCAAATCCCCTAATTGCATAATTAATATTGTTTAATTATCAATTACCTAATTAAATATAATCCCCCCACAAGCACAAAGGAATATTCCTCCTTTGCACATTCCTCCAAAAGGAATATTCCCATGAAATATTCCTTCCCCTTTTGCACATTAAAATTTGGTTTTAATTAACTAAATATCTATTTCCCTCACCCATGCAAATATCCTAAAAAATATTTTTTCTTCACTCATTTGAAAAAAAGGAATATTCTTCCTTATAACAAACTCACAAGACTTCATGTATAAGTTAACTTACAAAAATTCATGTGCAAGTTAACTTACAAGACTTCTTGTGCAAGTTTTGAAAGTGTGTTTGTTTGAATCAATGCAAGCCCTTGATTAAATATCAACTTGCATTTTCAACCCTTTATGAGAATCCATGATCCATACCTCCATCTTTTTTCCTTTTTGACCATTTATTAGCTTTTTCAATCTTAGGCCTTCATTTTTCATTTGCTTTCTTATAAATAAAGCACTATTTGGAGACAAATGGATCCATCTGTTAACATAAAACTTATGTTGTTAAAATAATTTGCACTTGCACTCACATTTAACATCATTTTAGAATTTTTTACTTGCATATTAGCTTAGCTTCCATTAGTAGCTTCCATGATAACATAGATGCATACATTTAATATATTTTGTAATTAGGGTTTTAATATTTTGAAGCTTGCATACATTTATAGTAGATTTTCATACACCCATATCAATAATCTTAGCATTCATCATGTTTCACCACACATCTTTCATCAGTTTCATCGATTCTCTTCAATAGAATTGATTGAAACAAGCTCATTATCCAAGGGATTGGAAAAGGGTCCCCATTCCACATCAATGCGACACCACTCCCCCAATAGGATAAGTTTCAATGTCTTAGATTAAAGGTTTGTCAAGCTTTCATGATTTAGAAGGTTAGTTTTAATGGCTTCTTTGTCTTTGTTTATAGTGAATGATCCTATTGGGATTGATGCTTAGTGGGTTAAATATGCCCAAAATTCATGTGGATCGGGTGTAGTTAACCTATACTATGTCATTTATCATATTAGTCATCATTAACTTGGTTGATAACTAGTTGTGAGTCTCCATAGACTTTCAATTGTTGTATCTACCATTGAACTACTATCCTTAGACTTGTGATTAGGGTTTTGTATTTCACAATGTTGTTAATAGATGGAAATGATAGTCAATATGAATTTGGGATGAAATAACCTTAAGGGGTGATAAAAATAATACCCACCCTTGATCCATGTTGGGTAAATAATCCATCAAAGTACATTTTCCATTGATCAATTATGTTGACAAGGAATACTAATTCATCAAGAAATTTAGATATCAAAAGGTTCTCTACATAGATAGGGGCTTTTTCCAATTGGTCTGCAATCACTTTTCCTTTGATTTCCTTACCCTCCACATATATTATGTCAAATTCAATCAAGATCATTACCCATTTTCCATTTTCCCTATAAGAGTTGCTTATGATAGCATGTATTTCAATGGGTCGATCTTCACAATAAGCTTGATTTGATGTGATGACATGTTATGTATAAAATTTTATGGAGAAAAAAAACACTACTAGGCATTCTTTCTCAATGGATGAATAGTTCATTTCATAGCACACCAAGGTCCTACTGATGTAATAGATAGCTCTTTCCTTACCATTTTCATCATGTTGTGCTAGAAGAGCCCCTAGTGTTGTTGTTGTTGAGATATACATGATTAATGGTTTGTTTGGTATCAAAAACATGAACACTAGAGGTGTCAATAAGTAGTCCTTGATCTGTTGGAAATATTTATCACACTTCTCATCCCACTTATAAGTTTTTCCTTTATGGAGAATATGTGAGAAAGGATGGATCTTGCTTGATAGTTGTGCTATGAACCTTTGAATGGACCACAAACTTCCTTGTAACACTCTCATTTGCTTCAACATTTATGGTGGTTACATGTCTAGGATGGATTTTATTTTTGATAGATGAATCTCTATCCCTCTCTATGATATGATATAGCCAAGAAGCTTCCTTGATGTAACCCCAAAGACACTTTTTCAAGTTCAACTACACCTTATATTCTTCGAGCTTATCGAAGATGGGTCCCAAGACTTCTATGTGCTCACTCCTTTTCTTTGACTTGGCCAAAATATCATCCACATAGTCTTTGTCTATTTTGTGGAGCATGTCATGAAAGATGAGGATCATTTCTCTTTGATAGGTTGCTCCTACATTTTTTAGCCCAAATGGCATCATGTTCCAATAGTATTTTCCCCATGGACAAGTGAATGCAATTTTATGCTGATCCTCCTTGATGATCATGATTTGATTATAGCCTAAAAAGCCATCCATGAGTGATAGAATTTCATGCCCAGTTTTTAAATCCACAATGATGTCGATGTTAGGAAGAGGGAAATCATCCTTCAAGCACACCTTGTTCAAGTCTCTAAAATTTACGCATATCTCGATGCCCCTAATAGGTTTGGAAATTGGTACTAGGTTGGAAACCCACTCAGGATAATCAATCAGTTAGATACTCCAATGTCAAGAAGCTTTGGTAACTCAAGTTTTACCAAGAGTGCTATCTAAGGATGCATTTTTTCTTAATTTTTTCTTGACTGGTTTAGCTTCAGGATAGACTGCTAAATGATGCACAACTACTTTTGGATCAAGCCCTAACATATTTATGTATGAAAATGCAAGTTGGTTCTTCACTCTTTTAGGAACACTACTAGGTTCTTTTGTTCTTCATCCAACAAGGATTCAACATAGAAAATGATCTTTGGTACCCCTTCTATTCCCACATTCACTAGGGTTTCCTTCTCTACTAACACTACTAACTTTTTTGGATGCATTATACTAAGGGGGAGATTGAATCCCTCATTCTTGGGCACTTGAGAGAGGTTTCCATCCTTAGATACATCCTTTCTTTTTACTATTTTAGGATCATAAAGTGCCACAATGTGGTTTTCACTCAAAGATCTACATGTTAGTTACATGTCATCAATTTTGCGATTGAAGGATTCAATCATCTCTCCATAGTATGCCCCTGTGCCTAGCTCTATATCAAAACCAACCTTTTGATCTACCCATGTAAGTCATCGCAAAGTCCCATGAATTTTTATATTGCTTCATCATTTTCAAATAAATCCATAATCGGTGGTCCTTGTTCATCCCAATCAATGAGTTGTGGGTATAGTAGGCTAATTTTAGTGGGTTGATTGTTCGAGGTGAAGGATGTTGTGGATATCATGGAGAGAGAGTTATCCTCAAACAGGTTAGTGTTGTGCAATTTTGCACACACGCCCCACTTGGAGTAGGGACCCTCTATTTTTTTTAATTTTAGATGTTTCTTGGACCTTTGGTTTTTATTGGATTTGTCCTTTTATGGTCTTGGGATGTTGGTCTTGCTTGCCTTGGTTTCACCCTAAAAGCTGAATTGATCAAACTTGGTTTTTAATGGAAGTCCGGGTTTTGCCCTGGGTTCGGGATTTTTTGGCTCACCTGGATTTTCCTGGGTCCTGGTTCATCATCTGTCACTGTCGAATCTTCCAGAGTCTGAGTTTTTGGATGAATCTGGGATTTTTTGGAACACGTGGATTTTCTCGAACTTCGTTAGAGTCCCAGAGGGGTGTGTCGTCTGCGAAATTCATGCTCACTAGAATAATCCAGCTGGCTCGGATTTTTCTAAAATCTGTTTCGACCTCGGGTTTCTAGATTTTCTTGATATGTCCTGTCAGCCATTAATGCTTTGGGTACGTCTGCTCTGGCATGAATGTAAGCAAATTTAAAGGATTTTGGTGCTCTTCATGATTTCATTATTCATTTGCCATATGCTCTAGCACTTAGGTTTGTTCATTTCGAGCTTTGGTCAGTGGATTTGGTCTGCTTGCATGTGGATTCCTTGGGCATTTGTGTTGATATTTTCATTGCTAGGGCACCTTGATTTGCAGTGACTTCCTTGGGCTCGAGGTTCATTTGGAAGTTGATCCATGGTAAGCCAGTTTGACTTCTTCTATTGTTTATGCTTTGATTGAATCTTTCAAGTTATTATTGGTGGTTATTCGGGTCGGCCCTTGTTTATTTCCATGATTGCATATTTATCAAATTAGGGTTTGAACACAAATTTCCATGGGTTTTAGCACTTGCATTATGAATCCCTTTGTTTATCAATTGAGTGTCTCGTACTCCCCTGTAACTAGGTGTTCCTGCTAGGGCCTTGACTTGTTGGCTCGTAATCTGGTAGAAATTGTGGAGGTAGGGTTTTGGTATGTTGCCCAGGGGTGTTAAATTTGGTGGAGTCATCGTGATCCTCATGTCTTGCATCTTGCTCAACCTTGTTCGCACCACTTGGCACCTTGGTGCACCCTAATTTGATCGTTTTGAGGGTAGTATCTAAATTTTGAGCTTGCCTCAACTCTCATGGCGAAGGTTTGACAGTTAAATTTAGGGCATCATTATTTCATCGTAGGGATCAACCATTTGAGAGTCTTTAGGAGTTTAAATTCAAGTATAATCAAAATTTGGCTTATTGGGGTTGAGTTCTTGTTCGTAGGATCTGGATAGGGGGTTTGTATGATCATGCGATTCATGGTCTGCACATTGAATGATTGTTGGGTTTCCGAGGTGTCCGTGGAATTTTCGTGCACCTGCATTTTCCCAAACTTTGCCATTTCCCTGAAGTATGATGAGTTCCCAGAATTTCAAGCTGCCCGCGGAAATCTGAACTGTCTAGATTTTTCTGGTTTTCTGCCTAGTCTTGATTGATTTTGATTTTTGAAATTGAAATAATGAATTAAATGTTGGATGATGATTTCTTGTTGTTAAATGGATGAAGCTCATGATAATCATGCATCTGTTCTACCTGTATTGATGATTTATTTGATGAATGATGTCTTGACAACAGGAGTTTGTCTGGGTAAGATTTTTCTGAATTCTGCCCCGACTGGATTTTCCCGGTTTACTTCATTTTCCTGGGTTTTCAAGATTGATGATTAATGATTGATCTTAATGATTTCCTGTGATTTCAAGGCTAACCTTTGATTGAGATATGGATGATAATTGGATTCTCATGAGGCTCTCTTATGAATGCAGGCTGAATCGAGCAAGGCAGCGGTTGGAAAGGCCAAGGGAGATACAAAGGGATCCTTAGTTACAGATACAGAGAGGGTCAGGATGGATGTGAAGAGTCAATTGCCAGATAGTAAAGTGGCTTCAGTTTGGTCAGAGGTTTCAGACACCAATGTGGGAGCTTGGAGATATGAGGAATTCAAAGAAAGGACAACTAGGAGGGATTTATCGATCTTGACCAAGGGAATGGTGAAATCTGGATTGGCTCATGTGATCAAATTTCCTCCTGCAATTCAATGTTATGAATTGTTATTAGAGTGTGCCTGAAACTATGAATTTGAAATGAAGAGGATTGTCAGCACTGATGGGAGAGTGTTGGCAAACTTTAATCCAGTTTCCATTGCCTAGGCATTTGATATGCCAGACTTGCCATGTGTGTGTGCCTTGGACATGGACTTGGCTAGAATTTACTATGAGGATGAACCTACCAAAGCCCAGCAAATGATTAATTCCTGGCTTGAAAAGCCAAAATCTCATTTCTCCAAATTCCCTAAACAATTGCACAAGGTCAAGTTCCGACAAGATATATATGATGCAATCACACTGTTGAGCAGGGTGGCTGGCTTGAAGAGTGCTGGGATTCTGGAGAATTGGATGGTGCATGCTATCAACAAGATTGAGCAAGGCATCAATTATCATTGGGCAGGGATTATCAGTGCAATGATTGACAGAGAAATGAGAGATGTGCTAGAAACCAAGAAATTCACCATGTCATCTTATGTGATGTATATACTTGCTAGATTTTATCCATACAAGGGATTGAATCCAAAAGGGACATTTGGGAAAGATGTCATCTTTGAGGTGTACCCTAAGCTGCATCTAGCGAATTCAAACTATAGAAGAGAAAATGATGCGTTGACTATGCATATTACTAGGTTGCTTCAGAACACGGAGCATGTGAGAATTTCTGATGGAGCCAAGGAATTGATTAAAAGATATGGAGCCTAGTTTATACAATTCCCTACCTTCTCCTATATCAAAATTGATGGATTTCTAACTACTCCATACAGATTGCCAAGATATCCTACTGACCATATCATACTTTTGTAGGTTACCCGATAGATATGTGATTTTGATGCCGTTAAAAGAGAGAAGCACAAAATAGGGTTTGGTGGGGATTTTCCCTTGAGAATTGGTATAGCTGAGGTTTTCCCTTCAATCCAATCAGCTCATGCATTGGGGGAGGAGTTAAGTACCTTTGGTTTCTCCTTCCATTCTAAGAGGGCAAGATTTGACATCACTAGTGAGGCACAGAAGAAGGCTACTAAAGAATATCATCATAAAGATGATCTACAGGATTACTAGGATAACAACAAGGATGACTTTGAGGTAAGAAAGAAAAGGTATTCAAGGCTTCCAGTTGATGTAATCTGAATGTACAATGTCAAGTTGATTCCTGATCAGTTGGAAGATGATGGAAATTTAGTCCAGGATCATGCATTTGAATCGGTCAAAGACAGGCCCATTGGAGATATAAACTGGTTAGAAAAGGAAATAACTGAGTTGGAGGAATTAATGGCTCCCATTCTGAAATCTACTAAGTCATGGTTGAAACATAAAGTATGGGAATTGGAGAGTGAGAATGTACCTTGTACTTTCAATTTGATGGGAAATTTGAATGCTCATTCCACCTTCGAGGAATTCGGCGAGGATGGTTCTACAAACAAAACTAAGGTAAGTTCACCTTTTAAGATTGAAATCCGACATCCTAAGGAGAGTGAGCCTAAAAAGAAAAGAAAAACTAGAGGAAAGAAGAGAAGCCATGCTGTGAAAATAGGTAAGTCCACTAAAGAGGAGGAACTCGAGAAAGCAGAGAAAGAAGACATTCCTCCAGAGCAAAAAAGGACAAGGACAACTAGGGCTTCTAAGAAGAAGGATCAAGAAACTTCTAAGGATAAGGTGGATCCTCATGTGGTTGATGTGGAGAGCTCAGGAGAGAAAAATCGGGTTTACTCAAGAAGGTCAAGAACTCCATCTCCCAAAGAGACCATGCAAAAGGTGGATCCTCTTCCAATGGCATCCACTATGGAAAAACAAAAAAATACCTCTCCTTCATTGGATACACCTGAACAGATGACTCATGAGGAGCATGAGATTAGTGAGGAGGCATAACCGTTTAAGGATGGGGAACTTTATGGTGTAGTTGCTGAGGTTGAGGTGGAAGATGTTGAAGTGCATCCTTCTCCATTGGTACAGTATGAGGATTCTCCTACAAATAGCAAAGATAATAGATCCCCTAAGAAGGAGGATGTTCTTGTTAAGACTCCATCACCCCTACAAGAAGAGGAGCTAGAGTTAGAAAAAAAAGGTGGTCAATCTCCTAAAAAGGAAAGAGATGAGATGTTAGATCAGCATGAAGAAGTTAAGAAGGATGAAATTCGGGTGGATCCTGTTGTTCTGGATTGGCTAGACAAAGAAATCAGGCGTAAACAGGTCATTGTTGAGGACACTCCTCTTAATTGGGATGAAATGTTGGCCAAGATTGGAAAGTGAAAGAAGAAGGTGGCAATGGTGGTTTCAAAGATTGAGAGGGATGAAGCTAGTAATAGGGTTATTCATATTGCTACCCCTACTACTGATAAAAGTAGAGATGAGGTCACCGGGAAGGATTATGATGTATAGACCATCAATCTTGGGCCTACTTCTATGGAGAAAGATATTGAAGAATATGAGGGGTCCAGTGCAGTGATAATTGGGAGATTAAGGAAGGAAACAAAGTCTAAGCATGAGGTAAAGAAAGAGAATGAAAGGCTTAGGAAATGTTTGGAAGACTTGATGAAGCCTTTACAGCCTTTTCACTCATCCTCCTTTGCTGCTGCTAGTTTCTTGCTGAAGGAGACCATTTTCGAAATAGAAAAGATGAAAGCTTCTACTCTGGCTATAGTAAATTGGTTTAAAGAGGTACATACTAAGGGAGATGGTGCAATAAAGGAGATCCTTTCAACTATAAAGGATGCAATAAGGGCTAAGGATTCATTAGATTATGTTTTATCTAAAGATAAGGAAGACACTGATCTTTTATTGCAGAAAACCAAAGCAATCATGGAGTATAGTAAGGATCAACTGGTAATTGATGGAATTCTTTCTTCATTCTAGGTTAAGGAGCCTTAAGAGTGGTTTGAGGCCCTGCAAATCCAGCAAAAGGCTATCAAGAAGGTCTATAAACAAAGGAAGCAGATAGATGGTAATCTAACTAGTGTTTATGATGGATGCATCACCTTTTTTGAGATAATTATTGGTAGGAGGAAGATCACCTCTAAATACTTGAGTTTGGAACAATTGAGGGAATGGTGGCATGATGTCTACGCCTTTGATATTGAAAATTCTATGACAGAACTCCAATTGGATGATGCGGCTACCTATTTGGCTGTGGTGGATAAGTACTTGGCATATTGGGGTGATTGTGATACAATGGTTAAGCAGTCAAAGGAAGAAATTGAATCAATTGAATGTCGGCTCAAAATCTTACCCTTGCCACCTGTTGCTGGGTTGGACAAGGTGTTTTTGAAGGTTCATGAATCATTGGATCAAAACAAGGATAAGGGAGGTGGTAGTTAATGACATCTTCGTGATTTGTGCTTTCCTATTATTATAGGGCATGTGTTGATCCGAGTTGCATTGAGGAATGTGTTTTGGCCGACCTTGATGATGTATCGACATTTAATGTGTGCCTTGTTTTGAAATTCCTAAGGCCGACTTATTTTGGCTATATTATTTTGTAAATGTCTGGCTGGGCCGACATGTTCTGGGGGTTGTCTTTAAATGGCATTCCTACCTCATTTGTAAAGAGTTAGACAAAAAATAGAGACAAGCTAGATTAAGAAAGAGCTAGAGCGTTCTGTAGTAGAGATAGTAATTAGTTCTTTGGAGCAAATACTGTAACATAGAACAGTGGAATTGTTGCTATATTTTGGTGATCTAATACAATTGAAGGCATTGTAGTTTCTGGTGAATTCTTTTGTGTTAGTTTATCTTGCATGGTTCTTGTTGTTCCATCTTTTGAAATTTCTTGAAGATAATAGATTTGATGTTAAATTTAGAACTAGATTAGTTTGGTGAATAATGTTCATGGTTTCATGCTTGGAATTTTTGTAGCAATCTCTGGTCTATACTCCCAATAACTATCTGATTGTAGTAGACTGGTGAAGTCAACCTAGACCATACATTTAGTTGTGCTTAGTTCGATTGTGGATGAATGTCTATGATTTGAAAATCTGCATGCCTTAGAAGATTGCACCTTTCTTGTGATATTGCATTGTGGGTTAAGCGGGAATTGATTATTTGAGATTGGTCCATTCCAGGTGTTTATCATTTAAATTGTTTATCTTAGAAATAGTTTAGGTTTTATTATATCTCTTACACCCTCATCTTTTGTTGTTTCTTTATTATTTGGTTAAATTTAGGATTTGAGATCATAATATTACAAAATTTGATAAATTGGAAAGATACAATTTGCTTGTAGTAAGGTCTGATTGTGATTACTAGCATTTTCACATATTATCTAAGTTGTTTATGCATTGTCATGACCTAACACCCGAGAGACCTTGTGGTGATTTTTAGCACTTGTTGTTGAAATGACCTTTCAAGAGAGATAGAATATTGCATTATGTCTGAGTTGTTGTTGTGCAAAAAACACCATCAACAGATTGGTGCTAGAAGGAGGGCCTGAATGAGCTCGCTGGATCATTTCTTAAACGCCATCTCTCTGGAGAGATATAGAAGAAATACCAGATCTACCCTAGGAGAGGAGGATCTATAGGAATTACAGTTTCCCACTAGGTTAAGAAGGACTCAAGAAAGGGGAGAGTCATCATCACCCATCCCTTCACTAGTATCATCCGCATCTTCACTTCCAGAAGTTGAAGCTATACCCATCCTTGAGTCAGTTCCCATTCAACAACCCCAGCCTATCATTAATGAACCACAACCACCACCACCACTCCTACTAATGGCTTTCCTCACTAATAATCCATCTCCCTTGTTTTTCAATGTTTACAATGTTATATCCAAGAACCCCGAGCATTTTTGTTCAAAATTTCATGTTAATGATCCAAAGAGGACCGCAGAAGAGCATATTAGGATTTTTCAAACCTATCTCAAAGACAGAGGAATCGCTCATGAGGATGTCGCCTGTAGGTTATTCCCTTATTCATTGGGAGAGGAGGATTTTTATTGGTACAATCACCTCCCATATGGTTCAATTCTTAATTGGAATAATCTTGAAACTTCCTTTTTATAGAAGTTCATAATACCTATTAGTGCCAATGAATTGTATCTGCAATTCACTAGGGTCAAGAGGGAGGTTAATGAACCCATATCCAGCTTCAATAATAGGTTCCACTGTGTGTATACCAAACTTCAAGACCCTTATGTCCTGGATGATGCTGCGGCCCTAGGAGTCTATTATGAAGCATTGGACAACCTTACAATGACCTTTCTAAAATGGAGACCTAATCCTCCAGCCTGCCTAGTTGATGCTTATACAGAAGCAATCAAACTTAGCACAAATTTAAGAAAACATTTGGCTAGACCATTGATGAGCCTAAAATATGCTCATAATTTGATGTTATGATAAACTTTTAAATGACTTTATTTTTGCTATTTCACGACTGTTTAAACTTTGTTGAAACCTTTTGTGGGGATATCCTGTAACAAGACACTTTTATATTCCTGTAGCCTATTGTGTTGACTTGATTGCATTTATTGCCCTGTTGACTCCCGAAAATGGCTGGTATATTGTATACAATTTTTGAATGGTGAAGTAGATTTAAAATGTGTGATTAATGAATAGATATCTTGTGTGTGCCATATGCATTTTCTTGCGCATCTGTTACCTTTTGTTTCGCAGGTTGTTGAAGAATGATTGAGTCAAGCGTAGCCGATCTCGGCCTTGCAATAAAGTCCATTTCCTGCACGACTTTGAGGAAGCTCCGGCGAAGACTCTTTGACCGAAACCGATTGGGAAAGATTTTTAATGATAAGTCAATCTAGAAAAAGTGGAGCGCTAGATTCTCTCTGAATCAGGTTGAACACAAATTCATTTATGAAGTTTGTTCCTTGATTCAGGGATACACTTTACTTCCACGTCTTTCTTTGATGAAGTTAGTTAGTTAGTTGTTCTTCTGATTTAAAAATAAGATACTCCTCCTGCGTGAGAGAGTAGAGGATGAATAGGATGAGTAATATATGATATTAAAGGTAAGATAGAAATAGAGTAGCAGATATCATGTAAGAATTAGTATGATAATGAAAGACAGAATCTGTTTGACCAGAAACAGAGTTTGTTGTTAGTTTTCACATCAACAAAACAATGTATCTCATTCTATTTTCATGAATAAAGATCGATGAAGTTCTTAGTTCAGCATCTGTGTAATCAGTAGATGCTTGCTAAGGGGGCCCACTTAGTAAGTATCTATAGTTAATTAGTTAGATGTTCTTTTCTGCTGATATCCAGTTAGCTTTCATCTTTGAAATTTTTATACAAACTCAGTCTTATACTACTCCTGCAGCATAGAGAGTCCATCTCTATGACTGTTCCTGCAGCATAAGGCCAGTTCATGGTTTGTACCTCAGTCGTAGCTGTTACGGTTTCTGTTTTAATCAAGCATAGTTGAATTAAAGAATTCTGCATTACCATTCTGTGGTTTAGATAGAATTTCTTTCCAGTATGTATTTTTGCTAAGATTTGACCAAAACAAATTCCTAGTGCATATATTTTGCTGCGCCATTTAAAGTCTACGTCCCCTAGTTTGACAAGTAAAATGAACATCCACAGAGAGATATTAGTCACCTATCAGAATGTCCAATTCCCAGGAAAGTTTTACTATGATATTCATATCCTTTTGTGAGTGCGAGCCAACCATTGCCTTCTTTAGGGCCAGTTGCACATCCAAATCAGGTTCAAGCAGTGAATCAGGCACTTGCCAATCATACGCCAATCATGAATCCAATACCTCAATTGCCTTTGGTGCCACATCCTAGTCTCCCCATGAGCCAGGTCTCTCCTATGATGAATTTCCTGCAACAGCAAGTTAACCAGCTCTTGTATCAACAGCAGCCAACTGGTTTCCCCGCCTACTTGCAGAATTCTAAAGTGTTGCATCAGTCTATGGGATCTGCTACAATATCTATTCCTCCTTAGAATAATTCAAGCCAAACCCCTTATGGAGATTTGAATAAAGATAGGGTTGATGAAATGGCTGAACAGATAAAGAAGTTAAACCTAGAGGTGACTTACCTAAGGAATCAAAACAACCAATTACAAGCTGCTTAGAGAAATCTACAATCTAATCAGAACTGAGAACATCCAGTGGGGCAAAATTTTGATAGAGGACAGTGTAATGAAAGGGGTTACAACAATGATAGAGGATATAATCAGGATAGAATTTCCAACAATGAGAGAGGATTCAATAATGACAGAGGGTATAACAATGATAGAAGACAAAATTTTGATAGAGGACAAGGTAGTGGGCTAAGATTTGATAGGAGGCATCCACAGGGACAAAATAGGACATGAAATACAAGACCTAATAATGGAGGAGTCCCTACTCCATTGGATCAACCTGTCAACCAATCTGCTAATCAGCCAGTAAGTCAAGACAAGCCTCCCAGTGGTGTATATCTGGCTAAGGCTGCTCTGTTAGGGTGGTGTAGGCTCCATAAGACAAGCTAGCATTCTGAGTTAGAGTGTCCATAATTCCAAACTATAGCCTCTATTTTCTAGTATGAAGTGGAGAATAATGCAAATGGTCAAGAGATTGTTCCCTCTATCCCCTATGACTCTCTTGTGCTGGTGTAAACCATGCTCCTTTTCTAGCAAGTGAAGAAAATGTTCCAGAAGAGGGATCTGATTCCCAGGAGGATAAAATAGATCAAATCTGTAATGGAGATGAGGTGGCTCAGTTATTCAATGAAGAAGCAACAAATGATAATGGCCCCTTGGACCAGGAAGAGGCTTATGTTGAAGAAGTGTAGATGTTCTAGAGGTAGGGTAAAGGATATGATTTAAGAGATATGCCCCATAGGCGCCTGCAGGCTAGGGGTCATTTCACCACCTCCATTCCTCCTAATAGTTTTAATATCCCTCTAGACCCAAGTGTTAGTAATAATCCACCCTTTCCACATGTGTCCAAACAATACTTTTCAAGGGAAAGACAAGCTCAAACTGATCCACAGAAAGAAAAAACTGTTCAAACAGGTAAAGATGAGATAGAGGAATCTCTCAGGGATGTCCCTACTAATCTAAGTGAGGAGAAAATGGCTTTGTATGTTGTTGAGGAGTTCAAGAAATTAAAGGTAAATCTTTCAGTATTTGAGTTACTAAGGTCCCTAGCAATTAGGAATGCAGTTCTAGGTGCCTATGAAGCACACCCAGTATCTTTGGATAAATCTTCTAGTGAGAGTGTCAACAAGGTTACTGGTTCTTAGGCTGTGAAGACACAAAACCAGGCCTATCAGACAAACTTGCCCCCTTGAGATAAAGGAAAGGAGAAAGACAAGACTCAAGTGGCCGAGGTAGATACTCAACCAACTTTATTTCAAGGGAAGACAAATACCCCACCATTCTTGATCTCTGTGCGCATATTCGGTAAGAATTTACATAACTGTTTACAGAAAATGTAGAGTTCTCCATATTTTTCAAAATCAAAAGCTTAATTACAACAAATCTAACTGCTTGTCTACGAGCCACCACACTTACATAGATGCCTTTGCCATGTTTCAAGGGATGTTGATCGATCCCACTCCTAACTTTCAGGGGATCCAAGACAACTAAGTTGCATGCAACCTAACAAATGTTGTCATGCAACTTTGCAACATTCTTGCAACTTTGCCATCATCCTAAATCTTAGGACCTCAATCTCCTTGATTTCGAACCATCAACTCCCCTAAGTACCTCTTGGCATCTTCTAACAACTAAGATGTGTTTAGAACACATTTATTGCTTTACATTCCAACATAAGCTATTTAAAGCTACTTAAAACAAAATTAACAACAATGATTAAACTAAGGTGACTTTAGTCCTAGTGACTAACTCACCACACACAAGAAAGACCTTCTAAGGTCCAAAAAAAACACACCATCACCTTGACTTGGCTAAGGTCAGGTACAAGCCAAAATTGATCATTTAACCAAAATGGAGGTTAGCCTAGGTGCTCCTGCACCATCCTCCCCAAAACAAAATATTTCAATCCACCCTTGGATTGAGAAAGTTGAGATCAATGCCCAACTTCTTGAGCTCTAATTCCTTGATCCACATTGCATCAACATCAGATTGATCATGCCTTTTTACTAGATGTTCTTTGTATTCTTTGGTCCTATTCCTCTTGTAGACTCTGGTGTCCAATATCTTGTCAGCTTGTTTGACTGTAGTAGAAGGAAATTTAAGTTCTTCCACATCTTGGATAACTTCATGGAGGTTCTAATTTATGTCTGGTGGTGGTCCTTTGTAATGAACTAGATCTACAACATTGAAAATAGGGGACAGTCCACTGTCATCCGGTAGCTACACCTTAAAAGCATTGTTTCCATATTTTACTAGTATTGGACAGGGACCTATCCTCTTCATCTGCAACTTGTGAGGAACTCCTTTTGGCAACCTAGACTTGTTTAAATGTACCATCACCAAGTCTCCAACATTGAACTATACTTCTCTTCTTTGCTCATCCACCTTGGTCTTATGCTTCATGGTGTTTTCTGCCAATGTCTTTCTGACTGTGTCATGAATTTCCTACATTGCATAGGAAAAATCATCAGCATATCCACTTCCCTTGACTCCATCCTTTAAGTCTCTCAGCTCATAGAATCCTCTAGAATGTAATCCATAGACAATTTCAAAGGGATTCTTCCCTGTGGATCTATTTATAGTGTCATTGTAGGCATACTCAGCTTGTCCAATCAACTGATCCCATTGTTGACCATACTCCTTGGTCAAGCATCTTAATAGATTTCCAAGTGTTCTATTTACGACTTCAGTCTAACCATCAGTTTGGGGATGGTATGTAGATCCAAAGGATAAATTAGTGCCCAATATCTGCCAAAGCGTCTTCCAAAAATGGCTCATGAACTTAGTGTCTCTATCTGATACAATGCTGATTGGTAATCCATGTATCCTTACTATCTCCTTGAAGAAAAGAGAGGCTATTTGACTGGCATCATTGGTTGTTTTACATGGCACAAAGTGAGCCATCTTGTTGAATATGTCCACAACCACATAAACACTGTCCATGCCTTGCATTTTCTTGGGTAAGCCAACTAAAAAAACCATACTCAAGCATTCCCATGGCCTAGTAGGGATAGGCAGTGGTTGGTATAGGCCTACATTTGAAGAAGTACCCTTGGCCTTTTGACACACTATACAACTTTCCACATACCTCCTAACATCTAGGTTCATCCTTGGTCAATTGTAAAACCTTTGAACAAGTTCTTGAGTCTTTGTGATCCCAAAGTGACCACTCAATGCACCATTATGTTTTTCTTTATCAAATTCTCTCTAATGGAGCCTCTAGGAACACATAATTGATTCCCTTTAAACAAAAGATCACTTTGCAAAGTATATTTAGCATATTTGCTATGAAAATGATTCTTCTATTCAGCACATACCTTATAGATGTCTGCAAAATCTTCATCATCTGCATATAGATCCTTGAAATGATCTATTCCCATGCTCTACAACTATATCTCTTGAATGGTGAGGACCCTTCTACTCAAGGCATCTGCCACCTTGTTGAGAGCTCCTTTCTTGTGCTTGATATTGAAGGTGTAGGCTTGCAAGTACTCCACCCATTTCATGTGTCTGTGACTCAACTTCTCTTGTGAATTCAGGAAACTAAGTGCTTGGTTGTCTAAATACACTATGAATTCCTTGGGAAACAAGTAGTTCCTCCATTTTCTTAAAGCCTGGACCAATGCATACATCTCAAGGTCATAAGAAGAATACTTCTTCTTGGCTTCACTTAACTTCTCTGAATGAAAAGCCACCGGTCTACCCTCTTGACTGAGAATAGCTCCAATAGCCACATTGCTTGCATCACACTTAATAGTGAATAGCTTCTCAAAGCTTGGTAGCACCAAAACAGGTTGGGTAGCTATCTTTTCTTTCAACAACTCAAAACTTTTGTTAGCTTACTCATTCCATACAAACTTAGTCTTCATTCCTCCTTTAATGGTATCCAACATAGGAGCACAAATAGCACTAAACTGTCTTATGAACTTCCTATAGTACTGAGCAAGACCATGAAAGCTTCTTACCTATGTTGCTTTCTTTGGAGTAGGCCAATTGAGGATGGCTTCCACTTTGCTGCTGTCCATTTTCAAGTTGCCATGTGATAGCACAAACCCAAGGTACACCAGCACTATTTTGATAAACTCACACTTTTCCAAATTGATCATCAACTTCTCCTCCTGCAGCTTCTTGAAAATCAACTCTATCTGTTGGAGGTGCTCTTCTCTTGTTTTGCTATAAATCAGTATATCATCAAGATACACCACTACAAATTTTCCAATGTAGTCTTTGAGGATCTCATTCATGAGTCTCATGAATGTGGAGGGGGCATTAGACAATCCAAATGGCATAACTATCCACTCATAAAGTACCTCATTAGTTTTGAAGGCTATTTTCCACTTATCTCCCTCATGTATTCTGATTTGGTGATAACCACTCTTTAAGTCTATCTTGGTATAGTACCTAGCTTCACCTAGACAATCCATAAGGTCTTCAATCCTAGGGATAGGGAACCTATACCTAATGGTTATCTTGTTTATTTCCCTGGAGTCAGTACAAAGCCTCCATTCTCCTCCCTTTTTAGGTGCTAAGATAGTGGGTACTGCACATGGGCTAATGCTTTTCCTAATGAGACCTTGGTGTAGGAGTTCTTGAATCTGCCTAGCTATTTCCTCATTTTGTCGAGGATTCATCTTGTAGGCTGCCTTATTTGGCAGAGTAGCCCTTGGTATCAAGTCTATCCTATGACTTATGGCTCTTTTAGGAGGTAATGTTGCTGGTTGTCCACTACTCACAATGCCTTCATAGGTCTGCAACATTTTCTATATTTCTTTTGGTAGCTCTGAATTTTCAGCTACTTTCTCATTACTTACCTCTCTTGGCCTTAACATCACTGCATAGCCAACTCCTTCTCCTTCTTCCAAGGCTTCCAAGAATTCTTTTTCACTAACCATAAGCAACTTAGGACCTGTTGTCTGCACCTCTGTATCTTCTAGCAAAGACTAAAATTTGAAAGTTACCTTATCTTTCTTGAAAGTATAGGAGTTCTTTGCTCCATCATGCACAACTTGGTGATCAAATTTCCATGGTCTACCTAGGAGCAAGTGACATGCATCCATAGGTAACACATCACACAAGACTTTGTCTTTGTACCTTCCAATTGAAAACCCACCCATGCTTGTTCATTCACCAAGACATGTTGACCTTTATTGAGCCATGTGACCTTGTAAGGATTGGTGTGCAGTATCCTTGTCAACTTCAGCTTGCTGACTGTCTCCTCTGACACAATATTGTCAGTAGACCCTTAGTCAATGATAACTCTACACACTTTCCCCATCATCTTGCACTTTATCCTAAATAGGGACCTCCTTTGGCTTGGTTCTTCCTTAACTGGTTCCTTGATCAAAGCTCTCCTCATCATGAGGTTCTCACCTTCCTTTGAATTTAATGGTACTTCAGGATGTTTATCTACTACAGCTGTCTCATCATGCACCAGGTTAGTTCTCTTGTCACTTCCATGAGAGGTACCACCTTTCTCTGGACATCTATAGGCCGAGTGTCCCATTTGATTGCAGTGGTAACACTTCATATTGGTAAAGTAACTACCCCTTCCTTGTCCTCCACTCCTTCCTCTGGAGCTACAGCCTCTTCCTCTACCACCTCTACTAGAACTTCCTTCTTACTGATCAGAGTATCTGACTTCTCCTTGGGCTCTTGGTTCTGAGCTCCTTCCACCATAGCCACCTCTTTGTCCTCTACTGTCTTTTCCTTTACCCCTACTTTTGGAGGTTTGATCTTGCTTCTTTTTGCCTTTCTCCTCTATCTTTAAGGCCATTTGATAGCATTGGCAGAAGGTTTTGGAATTTACTAGGCTCATGTATTCTTGGATAGACCATTTAAGCCCATTCAAATACCTTGCTAGCTTGTTTCTTTCATCGTCAACCACCTTTGATCTGAGGCACAAATTTTGGAACTCCTTTGTGTATGTTTGGACATCCATATATTTTTGCCTAAGATTATGTCTCCTCCTAAGCAACTGGACTTCATAGTCATCAGGTAGGTAGGTCTGCTTGATCTTGGTTGCCATGCCTCTCCATGTAACTATAGGACCCTTTCCTTCTTTGTCTCTTTCAGCTTGTACAAATTTCCACCATGTGAGAGCTGAACCTCTCAACCTTGACTTGGCCACCTTTAATTTTTGGGCCTCTGTTATACCATCACATTCAAATTTATTTTCTATGCTTTCAATCTAGTCCATGACTGAATCATGGTCCATTTTTCCACCAAATAGTGGTACTCCTTCCAAAGCTTTGCCACTTAAGGCTTTCAGTGCCTTCAAGAAGGGTTCTTCAACAAGGACAGGGTCAGGTTTTGGAGCTTCCTCCTCCAACTCCTCTTCTTTTTCCTTTGCTTCCTTCTCTTCCTTCTATTCTATCTTATCCTTTACTTTATCTACTATTTCTTGGACTTCATACAAGAGCTTCTCCATTCAAGACAACCTTTCTCTTAGCAGCCGATTTTCCTCTTCTTGCTCTTCTACCTTCTTGGCTAGCTCAACATTAGTCACCATGGTTCTTTCTTCCTCTAGTGTATTCTCTCCTACTGACTTAGTGGGTTGCAAAATCAATTACAAGCCTTGATCAAATGTTGCTCTGATAGCAATATGGTGTAAGTGCTCTTCTAGGTTTGCTTGCACCAACTAGTTAGGCATACTTCTCTTTGTCTTCACCCAAGAACCTGATAGCCTCAAGAGTCTGATTAGGCTTAGGTCATTAACTAAGACCTAGTTCAACTCTTCCTCAAGAGTCTCACTCCTTGTGCTTAACCTTGGAGGACTTGACACCATTTGAATTTGTAGACTATCTCCTACACTTAGAAGGATCTAAGTTCCAACTTCACTCTCGACCTTGAACTGCTTGCATGGGTGCTTGATACATTGAAAATATGCCAAACACATCCATTTGGTTGCATCTTGGAGGGTCTTCTATTTTCACACTTACTGATTTCAAGAACTTGCATTAGTGAGGCTTAATTCCTTGTAGCCCTTACCAGTCACCTTTTTGCTTTTCCTGCTCAAAACTTCCAAACAGCCTAGAAAATAAATTGCACTTTCCAATACCCTTTTGGAACCTTTAAATGATTCATAGGATCTCAGTTCCCTGTGCCCTCCATACAGTGGTCTCCTATGATCTAGGGTAAATAGGGCTAATAGGCCTAATTCCTAGGGTTTTATTGATTACTCATTCAAATCTACTTCAAATGGATTGGTTAAAACTTCAATCCTTCTATCATACCTAGATTTGACTAAATCCAACAAAGAACCGTACTTTTCCTGTACTGTACTTCTTTCCCCTGCTTGTTCACATCAATTTTCACTCTCAAACCTCTAACTGGACTTCCCAAGCTTGCCTAGGTTTGAGTTTAGAAATACTTGCTTGACTCCCCATGACTCCTACTACTATATATATATAGATGCATGGCTCCCCTAACAAATCCATCCACTCTTAAGAAAACCCCGTGGTCAGATTTCATGGGGGAGCCATTAAAGGACTGACAGTTCAAAACAGAGATATCAAACCCTCTAGAAACTAATCTATGAATTCAAGGCACCAAATCAACTCTATACAACTAGATTACAAAATGGAAAATGCTCAAGACTATTGTATGAACACAAATCTAATAGAAAATCAACACATATAATTCATCAAATAGCATTGTCACTCAAGATCATTCGGTATACATAGAAAATGCAGAGTTCTCCATATTTTTCAAAACCAAAAGCTTCATTACAACAAATCTAAATACTTGTCTATGAGCCACCACACTTACATAGATGCCTTTTCCATGTTTCAAGGGATGTTGATGGATCCCACTCCTAACTTTTAGGGGATCCAAGACAACTAAGTTGCATGCAACCTAACAAATGTTGTCATGCAACTTTGCAACATTCTTGCAACTTTGCCATCATCCTAAATCTTAGGACCTCAATCTCCTTGATTCCAAACCATCAACTCCCCTAACTACCTCTTGGCATCTTCTAACAACTAAGATGTGTTTAGAACACATTTACTGCTTTACATTCGAACATAAGCTATTTAAATCTACTTAAAACAAAATTAACAACAATGATTAAACTAAGGTGACTTTAGTCCTAGTGACTAACTCACCACACACAAGCAAGACCTTCTAAGGTCCAAAACAAACACACCATCACCTTGACTTGGCTAAGGTCAGGTACAAGCCAAAATTGATCATTTAACCAAAATGGAGGTTAGCCTAGTTGCTCCTGCACCAGCCTCCTGGACAATTTCCAGGAATTCATTAGGCAGTGTATTGAAAACTAAGTTCACTTTGGTAGGAGGAAAAACTTCAAAGAGTTACTCTTACCTAACTGGTGTAGAGTTCACAATGCTTCCCATTCAGAGTTAGAATGTTGTTTATGCCAAGCAGCAGTGGAGCGAGTACAAAAATGCATAAATCCAACCCTGGTAGTCAAGACAGACATGCAATGCCCTCCAGAAGATTATAAAGGAAAGAAAGTGATGTCATCTAAGGAATCCTCTAGCAGTAATAGCTCGAAGGATATGATGAAGAGGAATACAACCGCTGAATGTTGGACCCTTAGATTTGATGGATATAAATCCAAGCATGGAGCTGGAGCAGGCTTCGAATTGATTAGCCCTAAAGGTAAAACCTTCTTTGTAGCCCATAGACTTCAATTTTGTTATACTAATAACGTAGCAGAATATGAGGCATTGATTCATGGACTTCTTATGGCACTCAAGAAAAAGGTTAAGGTTCTACAAGTTTTTGGTGATTCTGAGCTAGTAATTAAGCAAGTAAGGAAACATTATTCATGCCATGATAGTAGAATGACTAATTATAGGCATAGAGTATGGGACCTCATTAAGGGATTTCATGCCTTCAATATTCAACTAATACCATGACAAAAGAATCAAACTGCAGATTCTATGGCCCAGGCAGTGAGTACTTTGCAGCTCCTATCTTTGTCAGGTTTGAAAAGTTTATTGTAGAATTGACTCCCGTGCCATCAGTTCCAAACAATGTTGCTAATTTTCAGGTATTTGAGGATGAAAAGCATATTCTGGATTTCATTACCAACACAGATGTTTTCGCTTCCCAAATCATTGATGAAACAGAACTCTAGGAAGCATAATTAGATTTGGAGGGAGTGATAAATCTAAAGTCTAATACTATTCCAAGGGGAATGGTATAGTTGGAGTGGATTTTTGATTTGGACAAGATTAGGGATTAGAAGCAAGAGTCTAAAAGGAAATCAATTAGTGGACATTATGATACTTACAATATGGGAACTGAAGATGATGCTAAGAACATTTTTATTGGCCAGGTATGCACTCCAGAGGAAAGACAAGGAATAATTGAAGCATTGCGTAGCTTCCCGGATATAGTAGCCTGGAGTTATGACTTATGATACATCAATCATAACTCATACTATACCTCTGAAGCCAGATGCTAAGCCTTTCAGGTAGAGACAGAGACCAATTAACGCATTACTGGAACTGGTTATACAGAAAGAAGTTTAGAAATTACTGTTTGCCAAAATTATATTTCCTATCCGCCATTCGACATGGGTGGCGAACCTAGTCTGAGTAAGAAAAAAGAATGGGGAAATCAAACTTTGCATTGATTTCAGAAATCTAAATAGATCATAAAAAAATGACAATTACCTAGTCCCTTCATTGGATAAAGTACTTCAAGTAGTAAATGGTTCTCAGATGATGTCCTTTCTGGATAGCTATTTAGGGTACAACCAAGTAATGGTTCAGTATGAGGACAGGCACAAGACTACTTTCACAACTAAATGGGGTACCTTTGCTTACAAGAGGATGCCTTTTGGTCTCATTAATGCCAGGGCTACATTTCAAAGGGCCATGGATATTGCCTTTAAAGATATCATAGGCAAGTGCATTATTATATATATGGATGATCTAACTGTCTTTTCCAAAAACAGAGGGGACCATATATCTGACTTATGCAAGGTGTTTCAAAGGTGTAGGGAATTTGGCATATCCCTGAATCCTAAAAAGTGCATTTTTGGAGTGACATAAGGGAAATTTTTGGGACATGTCATATTTGAAAAGGGAATTGCTATTGATATAGAAAGAGTGGAGGCCATAATGAAGATTTAGCCACTTGCTAGCAAAAAAGAGATGAAGTCTTTCTTTGGCAAGATCAACTTCATCAGGAAATTCATTACTGGATTTGCTGAAATTGTTAAACCATTGAATGTAATGTTGAAGCAAGATACTAAAGTTGAATGGACTATAGAAGCAAAGGAAACATTTGCAGAAATCAAAAGAGCCATTGCTGATGCTCCAGTATTGGTAAGTCCCGATTACAGTAAGCCCTTTTACATCTATTTGTTTGCTTTAGTTCATTCATGTGCGGGAATGTTGACTCAGAAGTCTAATGAGGGAAATGAGCATCCTATTGCTTTTATGAGTGCACCATTAAAGAATGTTGAGTTGAAATATCTGAGTGTCAAAAAGCAGGCATATGCCTTGGTCAGAGAAGTGAAGAAATTCATACATTATATCCTTAGGAATAAGGTTTATGTAATTGTCCCAGATCTTGTAGTTAAGTTACTGTTGATGCAAAATGAGTTGGGTGAGCATAGAGCCAAATGGGTGACAATGTTACAATAATATGATATTGAGATCCAACCCATGAAGTTGGTAAGGGGGTAGGGACTTACTCAGACTATGGCTGAAATGGGGCTTGAACTGACTGTTCAGAATTATCATCTTAAGGAGGTTTCCCTAGGTAGCTAGTATGATGACATAGTTTATTATTTGCTGAACCAGTGATCCTCAGGTCATCTTAATGCTGTTCAGAGGAGAGCTCTGCGATTGAAGAGTGATGGTTTCATGCTAAAGGGAGCCATTTTGTACAAGAAAAATCATGAGAGCATTTATTTGAGGTGTCTTGGGAGACAAGAGGCTGAAAGGGTGATGAATGAATTTCATTAAAAATATGGCACTGGCCATGGTTCTGCTATTGCCACAGCAAATCAGATTTTGAGGGCTGGGTATTATTGGCCCACATTGTTTAAGGACGTTCACCATCATGTTAGGACCTATCACACTTGCTAGACTGCAACAACGAAGGAAAGGTATGCAACACTCCCACTTCAACCAATTACTGAGGTAAAACCTTTTGCTTAGTGGGGTATGGACTTTGTAGGTCCTATCAACCCACCATCTTCTGCGGGACACAGGTACATTCTAACCATCATTGATTGTTTCACAAGGTGGACTGAGACTTTCACTTGTAAGCAATGTACATCTGAGGTAGTGATTGATTTTCTGGAATTTGCTATTATTAACCGATTTGGGTGTCCTCTTTCTGTTGTCTGTGATAATGGTCCTACTTTTGCATCTTTAAAATTTTCAAACTGGGCTTTTGATCATGGCCTTATTATAAAATTTGCATCTAATTATTACCCCTAGGGTAATGGTCTGGCAGAATCTTCCAATAAGAACTTATTGACTGTTATCCGTAAGTTGTTGGAGAGGAACCCAAAAGATTAGCACACCCAACTTCAGTTTGCCCTTTGGGCAGATTGTACAAAGCTTAAGTCATCCATCGGGACATCTCCCTACCACTTAGTATATGGTCTAGAGCCAGTATTCCCTATTCAACTCAAGATCCCAACCTTGCAATTTATTAATGAGTTTAATGATGAAGGGGATAGAAGGGAGGCCAGGTTGACAAAGCTACTTAACCTTGAGGAGAAACGAGACAATGCCCTTGAAAATTATTCCAAACATCAGGGGGTAGTTAAGAGGTGGTTTGATAGAAGAGCTAAAGTCAAAGCTTTTAGGATTTCTAACCTTGTGTTGTACTAGAATAAACCTCATGATCGAAAGGGGGACTATGGGAAGTTTAATAAACTGTGGCTCGGTCCATATAGAATTGCTGAAATACTTGGAGATAATTCCTTCCATTTGAAGACTCTTACGGGGGAAGATTTTCCGCTACCTGTCAATGGGTAGTATTTGAAACATTATTTCCAATCCTGAGCTATTTTCAGCTCCCTATTTTGTATATAGTTAGTATAGGTTGCCTTTCGTTTCTTGTTTTAGTTTTGGTTAGAGTAGGTTTCTTTTCAGTTTTTCTTGCTTTGTTTTGGTTAGAGTAGGTTTGCTTTGGTTTGTTTTGCTTTGGTTTGTGTTGCTCTTGCTCGTGGATCTTACTCCTTCTAGGATTTCCTATTGTATTTATATGACAGTGGTGACAAAGTAGACGTGGTGCTCTCAATATTTCCTTTTAAAACTTTAATCACCTTTCTAGAACATCATAGTATGAATTCTCTACCAAATGTGACATATCCTTGTGTCTAAGACAAAGAGTCCTTTAGTCAAATTGAACAGGAATACATTAGGGTCTCACATTTTGAATATTAAAAATGCCCGAGGATTGCAGAAGGGCCTTATGAAGTTTGCACATGTGAAAAATCTTTTTTCTACTCTAGTGCCACTGTAGTTCTCATCCCTAAGTGTGAACTTCATTATTCACAAGTTGAAGTAAAAAAAAAAGAAGAAAGAGCAATATGAAAAATCATAAGACTAAATTCAACTCATTAAGGGAATTTTAATATCTCTACCGGGGCTATGAACGCCTGATTGGAAGTAGAGCTATGTTCAGGAGAATCACAACGATAACCTCGTCAGGGCTATAGATGCCTGACTGGTAGCGAGGCTCTATCCAGGTTGCTTTTAGAGTATGAATCTTTATGTAGCCTGTTTGGATCAAGTTTGGTCTCTTTTGTAGCTAAAGGAGGATAATGAATGCATATGCACACACTTCGACCCTAGTGTAGGAAATTTTGGGTGACTTGTGGGTGGTGACCGGTTGGATGAATTGAAATCATAAGTTTTGGGTTCTTGATTCTAGTTTGTCATCGAAACGCTCTGGAGCATTTCCCCAGCAGAGTTGCCATTTGTTGTGCAATTTTGCACACACGCACCACTTGGAGTAGGGACCCTCTATTTTTTTTGATTTCGGATGTCTCTTGGACCTTTGGTTTTTATTGGATTTGTCCTTTCATGGTCTTGGGATGTTGGTCTTGCTTTCCTTGGTTTCACCCTGAAAGTTGAATTGATCAAACTTGGTTTTTAATGGAAGTCTGGGTTTTGCCTTGGGTCCAGGATTTTCTAGCTCACCCAGATTTTCCCGGGCCCTGGTTCATCATCTATCACTATCGAATCTTCCAGAGTCTGGGTTTTTGGATGAATCTAGGATTTTCCTAATATGTCCCATCATCCATCAATGCTTTGGGTATGTCTACTCTGGCATGAATGTAAGCAAATTTAAAGGCTTTTGGTGCTCTTCATGATTTCATTATTCATTTTCCATCTGATCTAGTGCGTAGGTTTGTTCATTTCGAGCTTTGGTTAGTGGATTTGGTCTGCTTGCGTATGGATTCCTTGGGCGTTTGTGTTGATATTTTTGTCGCTAGGGCACCCTAATTCGTAGCGACTTCCTTGGGTTCGAGGTTCATTCAGAAGTTGATCCATGGTAAGTCATTTTAACTTCTCCTATTGTTTGCACTTTGATTGAATCTTTCAAGTTATTATTGGTGGTTATTTGGGTCGGCCCTTGTTTATTTCCATGATTGCATATTTATCGAATTAGGGTTTGAACGCACCTTTCCATGGGTTTTAGTGCCTGCGTTGTGCATCCCTTTGTCTATCAATTGAATGTCACCTACTCCCCTGTAACTAGGTGTTCTTGCTAGGGCCTTGACTTGTTGGTGCATAATCTGGTAGAATTTGTGGAGGTAGGGTTTTGGTATGTTGCCTAGGGGTCTTAAAGTTTTGTGGAGTCTTCGTGATCCTCATGTCTTGCATCTTGCTCAACCTTGTTCACAGCACTTGGGACCCTGGTGCACCCTAATTTCATCATTTTGAGGGTAGTATCTAAATTTCGAGCTCGCCTCAACTCTCCTAGTAGAGGTTTGACTGTTAAATTTAGTGCATCATTATTTTGTCGCAAGGATCAACCATTTGATAGTCTTTAGGAGTTTAAATTCAAGTATAGTCAAAATTTGGCTTATTGGGGTTGAGTTCGTGTTCGTAGGATCCGGATAGGGAGTTTCTATGATCACGCGATTCATTGTCTGTGCGTCGAACGATTATCGGGTTTCTGAGGTGTCTGTAGAATTTCTGTGCACACGGATTTTCCTGGATTTTGCCATTTCCCTGAAGTATGATGAGTTCCTAAAATTTCAAGCTGCCCGCGGAAATCCGAATTGCTCAAATTTTTCCAGTTTTCTGCCTGGTCCTGATTGATTTTGATTTTCAAAATTGAAATAATGAATTAAATGTTGGATGATGATTTCTTGTTGTTAAATGGATGAAGCTCATGATAATAATTCATCTCTTCTACCTGTATTGATGATTTATTTGATGAATGATGTCTTGGCAGCAAGTGTCCGTTTGGGTCAGATTTCTCTGAATTTCGTCCCGACTAGATTTTCCCGGTTTACTTCATTTTTTTGGTTTTTCAAGATTGATGATTAATGATTGATGTTAATGATTTCCTGTGATTTCAAGGCTAACCTTTGATTGAAATATGGATGATAATTAGATTCTCATGAGGCTCTTTTATGAATGTAGGCTGAATCAAGCAAGGCAACAACAAGAAAGGCTAAGGGAGATATAGAGGGATCCTCAGTTATAGATGCAGAGAGGGTCAGGCTGGATGTGAAGAGTCAATTGACGGATAGTAAGGTGGCTTCAGTTTGGTCAGAGGTTTCAGACACCAATGTGGGAGCTTGGAGATACGAGGAATTCAAAGAAAGGACAACTCAAAGGGATTTATCGGTCTTGACCAAGGGAATGATGAAATTCGGATTGGCTCATGTGGCTGGATTTCCTCCTGCAATTCAATGTTATGAACTGGTATTAGAGTGTGCCTGACACTATGACTTTGATATGTAGAGGATTGTCAGCACTGATGGGAGAGTGTTGGCAAACTTTAATCTAGTTTCCATTGCCTAGGCATTTGATATGCTAGACTTGCCATGTGTGTGTGCCTTGGACATGGACTTGGCTAGAACTTACTATGAGGATGAACCTAAAAAAGCCCAGCAGATGATTAATTCCTGGCTTGAAAATCCAAAATCTCATTTCTCCAAATTGCCTAAATATTTGAACAGGGTCAAGTTCTAATAGGATATATATGATGCAATCACACTGTTGAGAAGGGTGGCATGCTTGAAGAGTGCTAGGGTATTGGAGAATTGGATGGTGCATGTTATCAACAAGATTGAGCAAGGAATCAATTATCATTAGGTAGGGATTATCAGTGCAATGATTGACAGACAAATGAGAGATGTGCTGGAAACCAAGAAATTCACCATGTCATCTTATGTGATGTATATACTTGCCAGATTTTATCCATACAGGGGATAAAATCCAAAAGGGACATTTGGGAAAGATGTCATCTATGAGGTGTACCTTGAGTTGCACCTAGGGAATTAAAAATATAGAAGAGCAAATGATGCATTTACTATGCATATTACTAGGTTGCTTCAGAATGTGGAGCATGTGATAATTTCTGATGGAGCCAGGAAATTGATTAAAAGATACGAAGCCTGGTTTATACAATTCCCTACCTTCTCCTATATCAGAATTGATGGATGTCTGGCTGCTCCATACAGATTGCCAAGATATCCTACTGACCATATCATACTTTTTGAGGTTACCCGATGGATATGTGATTTTGATGCCGTTGTTAAAAGATAGAAGCACAAAATAGGGTTTGGTGGTGATTTTCCCTTGAGAATTGGTATAACTGAGGTTTTCCCTTCAATCCAATTGGCTCATGTATCAGGGGAGGAGTTAAGTACCTTTGGTTTCTCCTTCCATTCTAAGAGGGCAAGCTTTGACATCACTGGTGAAGCATAGAAGAAGGCTACTAAAGAATATCATCATAAAGATGATCTACATGATTACTGGGCTAACAACAAGGATAACTTTGAGGTAAGAAAGAAAAGGTATTCAAGGCTTCTAGTTGATGTAATCCAAATGTACAATTTCAAGTTGATTCCTGATCAGTTGGAAGATGATGGAAATTTAGTCCAGGATCATGCATTTGAATCAGTCAAAGACAGGTGAATTGGAGATATAAACTAGTTAGAAAAGGAAATAATTGAGTTGGAGGAATTGATGGATCCCATTTTGAAATCTACTAAGTCATGGTTGAAACATAAAGTATGGGAATTGGAGAGCGAGAAGGTACCTTGTACTTTACATCTCATGGGATATTTGATTGCTCATTCCACCTCAGAGGAATTCAGTTAGGATGATTCTATAGAAAAAACTAAGGTAAGTTCACCTTTTAAGATTAAAATATGAGGTCCTATGGAGAGTGAGCCTGAAAAGAAAAGAAAACCTAGAGGAAAGAAGAGAAGCCATGCTATAAAAATAGGTAAGTCCACTGAAGAGGAGGAACTCGAGAAAGCAGAGAAAGAAGACATTCCTCCAGAGCCAAAAAGGACAAGGACAACTAGGGCTTCTAAGAAGAAGGATGAAGAAACTTCTAAGGATAAGGTGGATCCTCATGTGGTTGATGTGGAGAGCCCAGGAGAGAAAAATTGGGTTTACTCAAGAAGGTCAAGAACTCCATCTCCCAAAGAGACCATGCAAAAGGTGGATCCTCTTCCAATGGCATCCACTGTGGAACAACAGAAAAATACTTCTCCTTCATTGGATATACTTGAACAAATGACTAATGAGGAGCTTGAGACTAGTGAGGAGGCATAACCATTTAAGGATGGGGAACTTTATGGCGTAGCTGCTAAGGCTGAGGTGGAAGATGTTGAAGTGCATCATTCTCTGTTGGTACAGTATGAGGATTCTCCTACAAATTGCAAAGATAATAGATCCCCTGAGAAGGAGGATTTTCTTGTTAAGACTCCATCACCCCTACAAGAAGAGGAGCCAGAGTTGGAAAACAAAGGTGGTCAATCTCTTGAAAAGGAAAGAGATGAGAAGTTAGATCAACATGAAGAAGTTAAGAAGGATGAAATCTAGGTGGATCCTGCTATTCTAGATTGGCTAGACAAAGAAATCAGGCGTAAACAGGTCATTGTTGAGGGCACTCCTCTTAACTGGGATGAAATGTTGGCCAAGATATGAAAGGGAAAGAAGAAGAAGGTAGCCAAGGTGGTTTAAAAGATCGAGAGGGATGAAGCTAGTAATAGGGTTATTCATATTGCTACCCCTGCTACTGATAAAAGTAGAGATGAGGTCACCGGGAAGGACTATGATGTACATACCATCAATCTTGGGCCTACTTCTATGGAGCAAGATATTGAAGAATATGAGGGGTCTAGTGCGGTGATAATTGGGATATTAAGGAAGGAAACATAGTCTAAGCATGAGCTAAAGAAAGAGAATGAAAGGCTTAGGAAATTTTTGGAAGACTTGATGAAGCCATTGCAATCTTTTCACGCATCCTCCTCTGCTTCTACTGGTTTCTTGCTGAAGGAGACCATTTCTAAAATAGAAAAGATGAAAGCTTCTACTCTGGCTATAGTAAATTGGTTGAAAGAGGTACAGACTAAGAGAGATGGTGCAATAGAGGAGATCCTTTCAACTAGAAAGGATGCAATAAGGGCTAAGGATTCATTAGATTATGTTTTATCTCAAGTTAAGGAAGACACTGATCTTTTATTGCAGAAAACCAAAGCAATCATGGAGTATAGTAAGGATCAGCTGGTTATTGATGGAATTCTTTCTTCATCTGGGGTTAATGAGCCTTGGGAGTGGTTTGAGGCCCTGCAAATCTGGGAAAAGGCTATCAGGAAGGTCTATAAACAAAGGAAGCAGATAGATGGTAATCTAACTAGTGTTGATGATGGATGCATCGCCTTTTTTGAGATAATGACTAGCAGGAGGAAGATCGCCCCTAAATACTTGAGTTTGGAACAATTGAGGGAATGGTGGCATGATGTCTATGCCTCTGATATTGAAAATTCTATGACAAAACACCAATTGGATGATGCAGCTACTTATCTGGCTGTGGTGGATAAGTACTTGGTGTATAAGGGTGATTGGGATACAATGGTTAAGTAGTCAAAGGAAGAAATTGAATCAATTAAATGTCAGCTCAAAATCCTACCCTTGCCACCTATTGCTGGGTTGGACAAGGTGTTTTTGAAGGTTCATGAATCATTGGATCAAAACAAGGATAAGGGAGGCGGTAGTTAATGACAACTTCGTGATTTGTGCTTCCCTATTATTATAGGGCATGTGTTGATCTGAGTTGCATTGAGGAATGTGTTTTGGCCGACCTTGATGATGTATCGACATTTAATGTGTGCCTTATTTTGAAATTCCTAAAGCTGACTTGTTTTGGCTATATTATTTTGTAAATGTTTGGCTAGGCCAACATGTTCTGGGTTTCTCTTTAAATGGCATTCCTGCCTCATTTGTAAAGAGTTAGACAAAAAATAGAGACAAGCTAGATTAAGAAAGAGGTAGAGCATTATGTAGTAGAGATAGTAGTTAGTTCTTTGGATCAAATGCTGTAACACAGAATAGTGGAATTGTTGCTATATTTTGGTGATCTAATACAATTGAAGGCATTGTGGTTTCTGGTGAATTCTTTTGTGTTAGTTTATCTTGCATGGTTCCTATTGTTCCATATTTTGAAATTGCTTGAAGATAATAGATTTGATGTTAAATTTAGAACTAGATTAGTTTGGTGAATAATGTTCATGGTTTCATGCTTGGAATGTTTGTAGCAATCTCTGGTCTATACTCCTAGTAACTATCTGATTGTAGTAGACTAGTGAAGTCAACTTGGACCATACATTTAGTTGTGCTTAGTTCGATTGTGGATGAATGCCTATGATTTGAAAATCTTTATGCCTTAGAAGATTGCACCTTTCTTGTGATATTGCATTGTGGGTTAAGCAGGAATTGGTTATTTGAGATTGGTCCATTCCAGGTGTTTATCATTTGCATTATTTATCTTAGAAATAGTTTAGGTTTTATTATATATCTTACACCCTCATCTTTTGCTATTTCTTTATTATTTGGTTAGATTTAGGATTTGAGATCATAATATTGCCAAATTTGATAAATTGGAAAGATACAGTTTGCTTTTAGTAAGGTCTAATTATGATTACCAACATTTTCACATATTATCTGAGTTGTTTATGCATTGTCATGACCTGACACCCAAGAGACCTTGGGGTGATTTTTAGCACTTGTTGAAATTACCTTTCAAGAGAGATAGAATATTGCATTCTGTCTGAGTTGTTGTTGTGCAGAAAACACCATTAATTGTTAGCAACATCAAGGGAAAATTCATCTAGGGTAGTATCACATGATGTTGGTAACCAAGAGGAAGCCTCAACCCGTTTAGTTGTAGTACCTTTGGCAATAAGGGTAACCTTGCTAGTAGTAAATCATAGGCCAAGATTCTTTGGATGCTTCTTAGGAATGATGGGTTCTAGTAAACTATTGTCATTTTGACCTAGTTTCTCATTCTTGTTGTATCCCCATCCCTTCATTAGCTGCAAGCATTTTATGTCATCTTCCATAGGAAGAGCAAGGATAGATCATTCATCTTGATATAGTAGTTTAGAGACATCCTCCTCATTGATATCTTCTTTGTTTAGATTCCCCCACTTGGTGAAGGTGGTAGTTGCCATCTTTACTATTTCAAATACTTTGCTGATAGGTATGGGTTTTCCATGAGATTTGGGAGAAAGAGGTAACTCTCACAACAAAAAAAATTTCATCTATAGTTTATAATTTCCACAACCATCATCTTGGATCATTGCTTTGATGTCTAGAATGCTCTACACAATGGGTGTTTTTGTTCCTAAGGTAGATGCCAAGGATGATAGTTCAACAAATGAAGAGGATGGTGTGGGACCTTCATCATTCTTGGGTATTTGGGGGATCTTATAGAACTTGGACTCAAGATTCTTACAATAGTAAAAAGGATCAGGATCACCATGAATGGTAACTTCTCTATTCTCAAAATGAAACTTTACACATTGGTGATAGGTTGAAGCTATAACTTTTAGGGCATCTATCTAGGGTTGTCCAAGAAAGATGTTATAGGGGAGATCAAGGTCTAATACTTGGCATGTAGTTTCTACAATGACAGGTCCCACTTGGATGGGTAGTGTGATGATTCCTTGTGATACCTTGTCTTGATCATCATATGCTCTAATAGTGGCACTCTTTACTTTCTTAATAGTATCATGTAAATATCCTAGGTTCTTGATCAACTAAAGGGTGCAAATATTCAGACCATCACCTCCATCTACTAAGACTCTTTTAACCTTATTCTTATGAATAATGACCTCAAGGAGTAAAACACAATTATGGGATGGTTGGGATGGTAGGTCTTGTTCCAAGAAGGTGAGAAGATGAGGGATAGTGATATGTCCTATGATAGATTGAAAATACTATGTATCCATATCCTTAGGGATGGATGATGAGGATAAAGCCTTCTCTAAGTTTTATTTATGTGTGAGGGATAGCCTCAATAGTTCTAGGATAAAAATCTGCATGGGGGTCTTCTTAAGCTAATCTAGGAGACTGTATTTGCTAGGGTTTGATGTTGGTAGTGTAGGTTGTGCCCTAGGTTGAGATGAAACCACTTGGATTGTGACTTTTCCACATTGTGTGGTGACTCCACATTCCACACTAGGCCCTTTGGTGGTGATGATGATGACAACACTATCATATGGAGTGACTACATTGGAATAGACATCTTGCATGTTTGTATAATCCTTACCTTTTCTAGTGTTGTTTCCTTTGCTATGATTTGGTAGAGGGTTCTTGTATATCTTGAGATCCTGATTGCTGGTTGTTACCTCAATAGATATGTCTCCATTTTCAATAAGATCTTGGATAAAATTTTTGAGCCTCATACAATTTGATGTTTTGTGTTCTTTAATTTTGTGAAAGTCACAAAGATCCTTTTTGTTGTACCAAGGTGGTTTATCCTGTGGTTCTTGGTAGTTTTTAAAATTGGAAAGCATTATCAAGTTTAACTCTACCAATTTCTTCATTATGGTTTTGTTGGATTTGGCATAGTTTGTCATTGATGTCAAAGGTTGATGGTTTATGAAGTAGGTTGATATAGGTTTATGATTTATGAGGTGAGTTATGGATTTTGATGATAGAATGATGTTGATAGTAGGTTTCTTAGTAAAAAAAATGATATTCATAAAACACCATGAGTTGATTATTTGCACAAACACTATGAGGAAAAATAAATTAAGAAAACTTGAAAAATAAAAAAAAATAAAAACATGTCAAAAACACAAAAAAATCCAAATAACTTTCAAAAATCCCAAAAATAGAGTCAAATTCAGTCATGTCAATCCAAGTCTGGTCGAACTACAATTCCTTTGTGTGTATAACATAGGAAATTCCATCTATTGATGAGCCCCTGAGGCATTAGGTTAGTCCTTTAGGGTTTGCGAATAAATTAAAGTCAAGTCATGCCAAAATACAAGGTCTTTGCACATTATTACGTAGGAAAGGACATTTGTCGATGATCCCTTGAGGCCACCTAGGTTGGTCCTTTAGGGTTTATTGCATTAGTAATAATAAATTAGAAATTGTCAATTTGGACATAAACAACTATCAAAACATCAAACAAGTCATGAATCAACAAGATAGATAGGCCAATAAATCTTCAAGTCAACTCAATCAATTGTCAAAGTTGTCAACAACATCAAGTCAACTTCAAAACATCAAAATAGTCAATCACTTGTCTTAAATAGGATGTGTCCTTTGTATAAGTCGAACATTGCCATTAATCAAATTTTATCATTTTCCTTATATAGGTGGCCACATGATCGAAACCAGACTTGACATCTTATATGACATGTTTCTTCTCCTGAATCCAAGCCTTGTCAAACAATCAACTCGCCAATCACCTAGTCAATTAAACATCAAACAATCAATATTTGGAAAACACTCTAAATGACTATTGATGTTGTGGGCTATTTTGTCTTATCTTTTAGCATTTTTTGTGAGTCACGTTACTAGCTATCTTGAGGATGTACCATGAAGGATTTAAAGAAGTGATGATGTCTCCTCACTCTTTTCTTTGATTTCTATTTATGGATTGTCCTAGTAAAAATGAATGGGGCAACTTTCCCTTTAGTATGAGTCAAGATATTCCTTGTCTATGACTATCTATTTGGAAAGTGGATGACCTTGCACACCCTGGTCTATGTCATACCATGGTGTTTTTTTTCCATTTTCCTAATTTTACCGCCTAATGATGATTAATGCAAAGGCTTGCATAGAAAAATATATATATCTTTAAGTTATCTTCACTAATGCCATGCTAACATCCATATGCATCACACTAATATTTCTTCTATCCACAACTTGATAGTGTACTGTGACACACAAATGTATCCTACATACATAAGCATGTTAGGAAAATTTTTAGATATCATTATCATAATGAGAATCATCATATTAGGTCATTTATATTTGCATAAGAAAATACATAAACATAGATTGAATCCATATAGCATCATATCATATTAAGCAAATTATCACATCATATTAAGCATATCATTACATTTACATCACATCATAATCATAACCCACTCATTTATCACATTGCAACATACATGACAATTGCATATTTATCAAATATACATCACATTACATAACATACCACATTTCATCGCATAATAATAGCATATTATTTTGAAAATCATCATAATACATTCACATAACATCCATAATCATAATATCAAATGCATCCATCTATCATCTAAAAATCATATCATAATGTAAGTCATCCATATTGCATCTATCATATAGCATCGTGACATAATCATAAAAATGCATAATCATCATAAACACAATCATAACCATGTAATATCATAACATAAGACTACATATCATATAAACTACCAAAAATAATATCATATATATTTCTCAAAATGTGTCACAGTACAATTTCAATATGTATCATATATAAAAAATAGAGCTCATAGGCTCAACGGTCAAAATACAAGTGTCTAGATACATATGTTAGAATAGCCTCTAGCTCGAACTACCCTCATCCTTCTTGGCGACCACTATGGTGATGGCATACTCTCTTAGCAAGGAGATCCCAATGACCTTTGCTTTATCTATGGCCTATCCTATGGTCCTATTTGTGTCAGCCCTAACACCCCATCACTATTGTGACTTTCTATGTAAGCATTTGATATGAGACCTATCACTGCTCAAAGCCATGGATGTGCTCAATGCTCTGCACTCAGGGGGTACCTTATCTTCATATAGGTCTCTATAGTACTACTCTCTCTAAATGACCCTAGCAATCTCTCAGGCCATGTTTGTTGTCATCCCACTATAGGTAGAAATAAAATCTATAATTCATTAGTTCACCTCTTACCTCTTGATCATGGCCATGTCTCTCTCTGTCTATAGAGTATCCTGCTCAATCCTTAATCCATCTCTCTCTATCCTTAGTGCTTTGATCATAGCAGATGCTTGCTCTAGCCATGTCTATAAATCAACTATACCATCTCCTCCTTTGACTCTCGCCTCCTCTAATCCATCCTCCACATCAACTCCCATAACAATCCTCTCTCAAAGGACTTGCTTTGACTCTCCCATATTTTCTTCCTCCCATCTCTCCTCCTCCTGGCACTCCTCCTCCACCTTGATCTCCTCTATATCTACATCCTAGTGGGACACCTCGAGAGTTGACATATCCTCATGACGCTCCTCCTCTACCACCCTCTCCTCCTCACCCTCCTCATGGATTGTTGACAATGGCATCACCATCCACTGTCTTCCTTCCCTCTTCCTCTTGTCCCAACCTCCTCTCCCTCCTCTACCACCTCCTTTGTCATCTCCCATCCCTCCATCACCCTCCCTCCATCTCCCCATCCTCCTCTCCATCGTTGATCCCCTCTCTATCCTTGTGGGCCCTTTGCTTAGTGCTCTACTAGCATCGATTGATTTGGGTCTGTGTATGGAACTAGTCTGTGAGTTCCCCACCATGTGTCATACTCTATGGTACTCCCCAAATTTTCTGCACCACCCCTCGAAGTCCACTGCACTAGCTGCAATGCATCTAAGATCAGCTCGAATGTCACTATCAAAATCATTTGTCCCCATGGATGTACCTCTAATGAGGAGAGTGTGAACTTAGCTATCCCTCGAGGTACATCTTGTACCTCTTTGAACTATCTCCTAATTGGCTTTGGTAGATATTTCTTGATGATATGTTGGGATTGCACTATGCGACCGATCAAATATCTCACTTGGTGGCACCATGGAAGGTGTTGATCCTCATCGGCCCACTGTTGACAACATTTTTAGGGCCTCCAAATGAATCTAGCCAATATAGCTATACCATGTCTCCAATATCTTGTATCCTTGACATGTGTCTGAGTGACAACACCACCATACAATAAGCATATGGCAACCCATCTCCCAACTAATGCCTCAATGCTAGATGAAACATTGTAATGTGCTCCCATGCCCACACCATCAACAATTTCACCCTACAACTCATGCTCTAACCATCCCAATATGTGATATAATGTAGCTAAAAATAAAGCAAAGCCAATAGAAATGGTCCCCATTCATAAATTGTCCCATCCTCCATCATTCCTACTAACATCTCTCCCTATCCCACTGGAAATCCATGTCCCTTGTAGTCTGGAATAATAAAACCAACAATCAATGTACATAGGACATAATAATATCTATCATATCGCTCTACCAGAGTCTCCCATTTGATCTCATAACTCTGAACAACGAGCTCTGACATGTCCCCATAATCATAGTGGTCATATATAGCCTGCAACCCTTGAACACGATCATATCTCACTCACTCCCCTTGAATTAGTAGTCAAAGCATCCTATATACATCCTCCAATGTCACAGTGGCCTCCCTAATTGACAAGTGAAATGAATAGGTCTCAAAGTGCCATCGCTCTACAAGTGCTATCAATAATCCTTAGTTTTCCTTGATGATGGGCATATATGTGACGTGGTACAATCCTAGATCCATCAATCCACACTTTTCAATTGCGTCTATAACTGATCCCACAACCAAAAAGTCACTAGTTGCATCTCTCAAGTGTAGATAGGGGCGAGAAAAACTTAGGGCCACAAGAGCATATCATTGTGCATCAATCCAAAACCCTAATTAGACTTACTGGACCTTAACTAGACAAGTCATTTTATCCTAAACTAGGGAAAAATTTTAAACAATCAATTGTGTCATTCTGCTTCACAATTACGTCGCAGAAATCTATAGCGTCACTATTTTCACACTTGTGTCACACAATGACGATTGCATCACACACATAAGCTAATGCGTCATCTAGGTCAAGTGTGCTCAACCCCTAATCAATTGCATCATTTGGATTACACATGAGTCATTTCCTCTATCATATATGTTGCAATTTATCGATTGTGTCATTCTTGCTCGCAGGTGCATCATAGGAAGAAAATGTGGTGCACTTTACAGTTGCACCACACCACAATTGCATCACGATGAGGCAATTGTAGCAAACCAAAACCACTTGCATCAGTTGTAAACTTAATTGCAGTGAATAGAGTTCACCACAATTGCTTGCTAAATTTTTCATAGCTCTAAAAATGAAAAAATAAAAAAAATTACAAGGTGAGTATGGGCTAATTACCGAGCATCCTGCTCTCTCAGATCGATGGAAAGTGCAAATGTGATATCTTGGGTGTGTGGAGTGCAGAATGGGTGACATATTCTTAGCTTCTCTCTCCTCAGAAATCTCTAATTTCCAACTTTGAAATGCACAAATGAACAAATTACCTAATCACATTCATATTTATAGGTAATCAAGCTAGGATTTTCTAAGGTTTGCACTAGGCATGTGTACTGGACACACTATTTGGCAACTTCAAACCTAAATTTGACTATCCAAATGACCTCAAAATTCATTTTTGTCACCACCATTGAATTCCTAGTTGTTAAATTGACTTATCGGAATAATTTCCATTTTTTTTGAAAAATTTCAAAAATTTGCTAAATTTTTCCAAGGGGCCATAGGTTCACCCTACTTACACTGAGTCATGTATTACCTAGTTTTATTTTATATAATATGATATAAACTACATTATATCAAAGAGGGGAAAAATGTAGACACTAAAAAATTGTCCTAGGCCTGCAAACTCTATTTCTTCATTGATTCCCCCTTTATTCCTAATGTAAATAATCTTTAATTATTTAATTATATTTCTAAAGTCATAAGTCTTCTATTAATTAAGTAATTTTAATTATTTAATTAATTCATTGCTATCTTTATTCCTCTTTTGATAAATTAAATAAATTTTATTTATTTAATTACTATCACTTTCTACTATAATTAAATAATTATTTTAATTATTTAGTTATTCACTAGCCTTTTATGTCATTAAAGTAAACAAATTTTATTTGTTTAATTGCTTACCAAATTGGCATCTTCTTATTATTTTGAATTAAATTATTGTTTAATTCAGAAATTAGCTTGTCACATGTCCCACTTTTGAATTCAAATGCTATTTTAATGAAAAAGTCAACCTGTCACATGTCCTCTATAATCAAATAATGTTTTTATTATTTAATTAATCTTTTTACCTCTCAATTGATATAGTTTTATAATTATTTGAATTCCTCCTACAAACTCTTTTTCTGTCAACTTCATTATCCATTCCAATCTTATCTCTTGACAATCTCATTCATTTTCAACCCTTGATTTAATTATCTTATAATTAAATCTTATCCATTCATCCTTATCTTTGCTCTAATTTTTCCCTAATGCTATTTCATACTACAACTTTCATTCTTATCCATTGATTAACATATCTCTTTGACATAGAATCGCAACCCTTCATCCAAATTTATCTTTTCTATAAAATACCCTACCCTTGTCATTTTTATACATCTTGAGCTAATGCAAGTACATTCTGTTAGTGCGAGACAACAATCTTCAATATTTTACTAGGCATTGTCATAGGCTACTAGTGAATACTCAAATTTGAGGGCATCAAGTACATTTCAAGAAAAATAGAGAAGGGAAATGAAGGTGAAGCAATGATGGCACAAAGATTGCTTTATATTTCATGTTTTTATGCTTATTTATGCTTTATTATTGGTTTAAGGTTAGTTTTTATACTATTTTACATTAACCTAGATTTTTACCCTAGATTACACTAACATTTACTCTATGAATGGTGTGAGAAATGGGTCATGTATGTATGCTTTATTAATTCCTTGAAGTCAACACACACCCTTATTTTAATGAAAAAGTCTTTTTGTTTTGCACTATTATTGGACATTCATTCTACATCATGTACCAATTTGATTATTTGACAACCAACATCTTCTCTATTTTAGTTTTTACTTTCTTCTTCATGTTAGGATTTAATCTTTATGGTCTCTTTCAGATCAGTTTGAAAAAGTATTTGAGATGGATTTTCATGACTCCAACTTCCTCTTTGATTCCTTTCATTTCAAGAAAGTTTTAGGGGAAGAGATCTTGGAAGTTTGTTAGTGCTTCAATTGTTTGTGCAACTAATTTTTCATCCCAATAATCACCTATGTGATAGGTCTAGATAATAGTTTGTTTTTTGTTGGTTTTATCCAAACTTTAATCTATACTTTTAAACACACTTCCTAACAATATTCCATATCATATTATCCTTTTTGTATCCATTATACAAACCTAAGACCCAAAAAAATGGTGATGGAATTATGGTTTAATATATTAGCATTTAATGGTTTATATGAATATGTGCATGGAAATGTTGATAGAAAGTTATGTTTAATTATGATGGTTATCCTTATGTACATGTTTTGTGAAACTAATTTATTTGCAACAAAAAGAGGGACCATGATTCACAATCATTGTGGGATGAACCCATACCAAATGGTGTGTTGGATGCCGAAATAGGGAAAGCTGTAGAAATAGTTAAATGTGGCTATTATTGGTTGAAGGCATTTAATGAAGAGAGAATGTGCATTATCATAAACAATTAATAAATGCTAAAGAAGAGATCTTTCTGATATGGGACTTTGAAATATGGATGTATGATTGAATGTATTCTATTTTGATAGAGTTCTAGTTTGATAGGGTTCTCTTTCTTTTCAGTTATAGGTTGAATAATTCCAAATCTTGAATACACATTCTAGATATCTAGGAGTGGGATTAATGATTTTGGTTTAAGTTATTGCTTTTAATAAAGAATCCATTAATTTTTATATAACCGTTGGTTGATATTGTAGTTTACTTAGTTGTTTGTTCATAGTTTATGCTATCTATTATTTCTAGTTCAAACATGAATCTACAAAATGGTTAAATCCAGTTTGTGCAAAAATATTTTGTAATCTTTAATCTTATGCAATAAATGGAGATTAAATCATGAGATGCGGGAAATATATTAGTTAGATTGAGTTTAGTTAAGTGGGAACAATTACTTGAGTAGGCCATTCAATGTATTATTCTTCACTTCATCTTTCAGTTATTCATTTATGTTGATAGTTAATATTAGTTTACCGTTGTTCATGAATTGTGTACAAGATAACTGATATTTCATTTCTTGCTTATTATAAGTGAATGCTTAGGAACATGCATGTGATAATTATTAGTAATACTCCAAAGGATAGTTTAGTTGAGTTAGTAATCTTAATCAGGTTTTTAGTTAACATAATACTATTTTATTAGAAATAGTTTAGTTACAACCTTTACTATAAGTAACTGTAAAAACTAAGTTTTAATTATACTTTTATTGTTTTATAGTTTTTGTGAATTTCTAGCAACTAGAATAACTTTAGAAGGATAGTTTAGGTAGTTTGAATCCATGAGGGCATATATAATTATACACCATCATAAGCTTACAAACCTTGGTTGATGATTTAATGTAGTCTTAAGTAGTGTCAAGTGGACTGTTCAGTTAGTTGACCCTCTGAATTGAGTGACTTTCACCAAGTTTACAAAAAAATAGCTTAGACTCTACGCTATGCATGCCAACTTAGGGTCTCCTTCTATGACAATTTTTTTCATTCTTTTAGTTTGATAGGCTCATTACAATATTTTTGTTTAGGGGTGGTAGGTTATTGTATTTTCCTCTCCCCTTGACCTATTCTATATTTGGTGTTCGTTCTTCCTCATCATCTTGTACTACATAGCATTGTCTTTTTTATCTAACTACCTCCCATTTTGTCCATTCCTTATATTCATACACTTCCTCTTCCTTTGATGGTGTGGAATTGGGTTGCAGTACTAGTGTTTCATATTCCTCTACCACAATACAAATATTTTCCTTCATTTTAGTTAGTGTGATTTGTATTTGAGGGGTTTTTGTTGCTAAATGAAAAGGTTTGGATGAAGTATGTAGTTAGTTATGTCCATGTTATGGTCTCAATTCTTCTCTCTAGATTGATGTACCAGGTTCTTGCTACCAAAAATAATGTCCAAGAGGATAATTGAATATATAATCAGTCATCATACTCATAATTTTCTTCCCAATGATATATGCACATGTCTAGGTAGTTTTTTGGAAGAATTCTTGCTTTGTAAGGAGGTATATCATCCTAATATCGTACCTCTGATAAAAATATTTCCTTTACCAAGGTCTTAAATGCTTCTATTTTTTAATGGTTTTTTGTGCATGTTATACCAACACATAATGGTGCAGGAAAGAGTATGCAGTAGCTAGACAATCTATCTATTTATTTGGGGATGATTCTCTCAATTTGGGATAACAGGGTATCAATTCACCTACTACAGAGTATTTGGGTAACTTATTCTATGATTTCTCCTTATTAATATGACAAATAGGATGAGACCCCCCCTCATTTTTCTCATCTTCCTTAGCAATATTGCATATGTCCTATTATACACTACCTTATTCTAGTTGGGTTTTTATTATTGCGAATATTATTTTGGATCCAAAAATTCTTTGAGAATACACTTCTTGGTTATCTTGTACCCATGCCTCTAGCACCATCTCACTATCAGTACCACCTCCAGTGTCCTCCATCTCATGTTCTCCCTTTCAATTGGGTTCTTTTGGAGTTTCAGTGGCCAATATGCTTATGGTATTTATTGCTCATTCATTACCCTCATATTCTTCCACATTGACTTCTTCTATGTAGGGTCCTTCTTTCTTTTTCACTAGGAATATGTGGGACACTCTTTTATAATCCATAAAGGAGATTTCCCCTTTTTGGGACCTATGATTCCTCAAAAATATATGAATTATCTCAACCCTAACAATGCATCAAATGAGTCAAAATTTTCTTTCACCATGACCACCTTGAAGTCCACAAACTATTTTACCCCCTTACACTCTCTTCTACACCCTTCCATGTGCCTAGTGTCTTCATTCCAATACCATCCACTAGGATGATATTATATGGGGTTGGTTCTAGTCCCTATCTACTAAGGTACTCCCATATTCTTTTAGGAGTTAAGTTAACATCGAATCCTAGATTGATGGCCATTACCTTAGGAATATTTTTATGGTGGATCTAGAGTTCAATTATTATTGACCTTGTTTTCTAATGTTTTTCTTCTATTCTTACTTGTGGTATGCTTCTCTTACTCTAATATTTACTAAACTATTTTAATTTGGTAAGCAGGTGATGTTGCCTTGCTATTTTTACAAACTATTTAAGAGCTTTTACCTCCTTTTCTATAAAGTATCTATTATCCTCTTTCTCCTTGTCTTGCTATTGTTCTAAGATTATTTTAGTTTTTTTTACTATTTGGTCATTTTTTTCTTTAGTAGGGTGGAACCCCCCTTCCTCTCTGGAGCTTTCCTCTTCTTCCAAAGTTGTCACATTACATCTTTTGGTACCTATTTCTTACCTGGTTACTACCATGGCCTTACCATTTTTCTTGGGCCTAGCCTCCATGAAGTATTCATCTTCAATGCTATCCTCTTCCATGGAACACCCTTCATCGACACCATTTAGTTTCTTCCTCTAGGTTTTTATGTGTTTTACAGAGGAGTATAGCACCTTTGGTGGTATTTGAGTCTTGTTTCTTATCATTTTGGCCTTGTAATTATGCATTTTTGTAATGTTGGCACACTTTTTATAATTAAATGCATCATGATCTTCTTCACTATAAAATATGCATTACTTTCTCTTTTTCCCCAACATTCCATAGTGAAGTGTCTTAGCTTACTATAGTTAATGCAGGTAGCATCAACTCTTCTTCCTCTTCCTTGTCCGTAGACTCTTCCTCCCTAGTATGGGTCATTATTACTATATGCTCTTAGACTTGGATGGCCTTGGCATTTCTCTGGTTCTACTAAGGTAGGACCCTATATCCTAATCCTAGGAATATAATGGTCCTTTCACTAGTCCCTTCAAATACACCATCTCCTTGTCATAGTTGGGTTCCTCTTTCACTCAAAGTTTTTGAGATGGAAATTTTCTATTTCATGGCTATCCCACTCTCCACAAATATTGTAATATAGAGAATTTGGTTTTCTAACAATTTGGAGGTCTACCCTTAGAGTATTTTCCCTCTTCTCCCCTATTTCCATCAAACATTTATTTCATATGTGGCCTTCTCTACCAAAATAGAAACACCATATGTTAGGCCTTTGTGGATGAATCTCTTGTGATGCAAGAGAATCCTTGGTTGTAAAGAAATCTTGTATCAACCAAAAAAATTAAATTTCTTGCAATTCAGTCTATAGCTATCTCAATAGTTTCTTTTGCATTTTACTACATTATCACTTCTCATCTCGTGGAGAAAGATATAGGTTCTATATGAGGTCTTCTTCAACATATCTATATTTTAGATGATTTTCATTCATTTACAGTAAGTTATCGCTCTTAGAAGTTTACTATCATTTATTAGTAAGAGCATTTAGGGCCTATCTAGCTCAGGATTATTGTGAGAATCATTTATGGAATGTGCAAAGCTTAATGGAACATCATTGATGACATTGTGGGGTCCAATAAATCTTTCTGAGATCTGCAACATGTTTTATTCCCTTGATGGGCTATCTCTCATGTTCGGGTTGGACCTTACATGTTTGACCTTTCTATGGGGTTTGTAAGCCCTCAAGGACAACACACATATCATAAATTGAGCTTGAGAACCATAATATTTAAGATCATTTGTAATCTATTAGAAGGAAGTGAGCTTAGTAGTAGATAGTTAGGTAGTCCCACTTCTAGTCATTGGACTATAATAAGGCTTTTTTGTGAATTGTAATATCTGTAATGCCTTGTAGCAAGATTGTGAGCCCTTAAAAATTCCTAATATAAGGAATATGATGCATGCAAAATTGCAAGTTATTGAATCAATGATCATTCTTGTTTGTTGAGGATTTCTTGTGTTATTTCTAAATTGTGTTGAACTCAAGGCTGCATGGTTAGACAATCCTTTCTAGAACCTCCATTCGTGACTACACCAAGTGGTATCAAAGCAAGTTTATGAGTCCTTGGGAGAGAGGGAATTCCTTATGGTGAACAAATCATTGACTTGAGGTGGCTTGCAAGTGTTTTCAATTGAGAATTGATTGTGAAGTAGTTGAGACCTTGTAGCTAGATCATTGAATTGAGGTAGTTGTATCAGATCTAAGGAGAGAGATTCCATTAAGAAGAGTGCCTACTATGGAAAATGTTGCTGGATTAATGGATGAAATATTAGAGATGACAAGAGTAATGAGAGTCCAATTGGATGTTGTAGACCTGTAAAAATGACTTAATGCATATCACACATCCTAAAATACATTTTTCCATTATCAACATCACTTTCATTATCACTATTTCATTTCACTTCATTAACATAATTAATCTCCTTTTTAACATCATTTGCATCATTAACCCTATTTTCCTCTATTAATTAGATAGTATCAAATTGCTTAATTAATTCACCATGTCAATCACTTAATTTAACCTTATTCCTCCTGATTAATTAAATAAACACAAATTATTTAATTATGTCACTAACATACCTTATTCATCTAAGTTAATTAAATAGTATCATTAATTATTTAATTAAGCTACTTTCCCTTCTCCAAATTGGAATAATTAAATAAACTATTCAATTTACCCAAAATTCACTCAACGTGGTCAATTAATAAATATACCTTTATTTATTAAAGTCAACTACAAATTTCACGTTCCTTTCAAAAATTAATTAATTATTAAATTAATTAAAATATCCTAACATATCTTGATTGAATAAATCATGTCCATTGATTTCTCAATCTAATTTCCCAATCCCATTGGTTACTCTAATCCCAATAAGCACTCAATCTAATCTCTCCAATCCCACTAATTATCTAATTAAATCCCTTAATTAGATCAATCAGATGAGTTAACTGATCAATATATTTCCTCTAAATAGTCCTCAACCTTTGATCCTGATATTTCAATGTTGCATCTTGATCATTCATCTAAAAACCATAAGTCTAAAAGACAAGCTTTATCCTTCTCACAATTTCATCAGGAGAATTTGTAGAAAGGTCATGCCAAATTGACTATTGAAAAAAATTAAGAAAAAATATACTTGCATAATAGATCATTGTTGTTATCATGATTTTGCAATCATGGAGGCTTCGTGTTGAATCAAGCAATCCAACATCCATATTCAACATAAATAAACTCAACCATGGGATGGTATGATTGTAGTTTTTGAATTCATTGTGTGTTTCATTCATTATCTTAACCTTGCTTGTTTGGGTTCTTAAGTTTTGTAATTACATTTCATGGGTAAGTGGGTCTTGTTATCTTGTTTTGAATTCATTTGAACTAATTTCATTGTTACTAAATCTACTGATTCATATTCCCCTTACACATTTTGGCCCTCCCAGTGGGACCTAGGTCCTTAACTCTAATGTTTTCATTAAGTTTTATGAGTAGTTGTAGGTTTTGGGTCACTAGCGTCTTTTGTAGCCATCACTTTTTTTAACTAGGATGTTATTGTCTTAAAATATAAATGTGATTGTTGCTATGTTTTTCCATGGTTGTTCTAAATTTGGATGCTATTAACCTAAATCTAGCTGCTATTATTGAGAAAGACCGCTATTGTCCTTTTTTTTGTAAGTTTTTGATTGTGTGTATTTGGACTGTCATTCTAGAGCCGCTATATTCTTGAATAGAACCACTATTGTACTATTTTCTTGTCACTATCATTTGAAAGAGCCACAATCATACTGGGTACAAAGTTGCTATCGTAGGTAGCAAGATCCCTATTGTATTGTTTTCTAGTTCCGTGTCAGTTTTGCAAATTTTCTTGGATTCACAGTGTATCTAACCCTAACTTGTTGTTTTTTGTGTTTTGTGAGATTGTTTGACATTTTTGGTGCAACTCTTGTAGGGTGATGGAATATTTTTGTTGAAACTACTAATGATTTTTCTTGTAGGGTTGACAAATGGTCCAAGACTCTTAAATTTTCAAGCAGTTGTATGGATGTTTTTAGGTCTTTAAATCATTTTCTTTTGGTGCACTAAATTTGAACAATACAACTTGAACACTTTGATTTGGTGTGCACTAAAATTGTAGAATATGACTTGAATGCTTTGATTTGGTGCTTTAAAATAAATTCATTTTTTCTTAGTGCACTAAAACTAAACAATACAACTTGACCACTTTGATTTGGTGCATTAAAATTTACCAACAATCTTCACATTTCAGTTTGGTGACTAAAATTGAACATTTCATTTGGGCATAAAATTGGATTGCAATGGCAACAAATTGGTTTATGGAATTTTGCATGAATGTTTGAAGTCTCAAATATTTGAAGTTGGTGCTTTTAAAATGCAAATTGTTATCTATAAACACCTCATTTGGTCTTAAAATAATTTGCAATGAATTATCCACTATGTCTACCATGATTGGCAAGCCAAGTGCATATCCTCTCCCCCTACATCTTGTGATGATCCTGGGTGATGAGAAAAACTTTGAGATCTTTGTATTTTTTTACATTTGTAAAAGAAGGGGATTGACCATGTCAAGGCCCTAGGTCATAAAGAGCCAAGAGTGGAAGGCTTCCCTAACCTACCTCACTCTAAAGGAATATTTTGAATGAGGGACATGAATGATGAGGACTATAAGGTGCTGCAACCACTCTTCAAACCCATAATCTAAAATGGGTCTAGGCGAGCTAGTTTTTAGGTTCAACACTATACCTCAGGTAGCTCTCTACGTGAGGACAAAAGCACAGTTTTGGGATGATAGTGCAACACACTGGAATCTCTCAAGTGCACTGGCATCCATATGACCAAAGGACCAAAAACATAGTATGAACTGCTAGAAAACAATCTGATGACCTAGCTAGTCACTTCTAAGGGAACAAAATAGAACTTTAAAGTAGGAAAGATACAAATGAATATGATAAAGTAAATATATGAAGGATAAGGTGACAAAGATAATCTCACAAAGATGCTCATTCACCAACTAGCTCCAAATGCATGCCCACCTACACACAAGAAAGAGGTAAAATTGTTGGGGGATGTAAAGGGGTCTGTCTCAGTCAAACCCCCATTTTGGTGTTTCCACCTCTAGGAGTTCAACCAAGATAGCAATGGTAGATAAATGTATGATAAAGAAGTAAAGGAAGAAAGTAGACGAATAACACTACAAAATAGTATAAATCTACTCAACCAAATCATAAAGGTGAGGAGCAAAAAATTACCACCTCTACCAAGAGATCACTAGCCAATGATGCAGAAAGAAGACTTGAACAATCACCACAACCTCAACTGTGATGAAGGGAGGTGTTGCAAAACCTAAAGCCCACACTACAATGGCTTGTTCCACACTTGCTTTATGGAGTTTATGGAGTGTTGTTGTTGCTTCTATGGAGTGCCAAAGTGCTACTTTAAGTGATGGAAGTGAAGAGATTGCAAGAAGTGATATGAAAGATGAAGTGAATGCTTGGAGATTTCCAAAAGGGGATGAGTTGCATAAAGAATGAATCTTTTTGAAGGTGAGGTGAGGGGAATAATGAATTTTTGGGTTGGTTGGTTGAAGAGGGACATTACAAATAGTTCCTAATAGGAATGTAACTCCTATGCCAACTTTAGACATAGGAATCTGTCAGGGATGTAAGTGTACCACATGGACATCTGCATGCCATGTGCATGTATCTAACAAATATTCTTCTACCAACACAAAAGATGAATGCCAAGTGGAATGAAGGCAGCTTGCTAATGTGGAATTTCACCTTTGGATTTGGTTTTCTAAGGTGATGAAGTGTAAAAGGGGAATTTTCATAAGGGGTCAAAATTCATGCCTATACATTTTTCCTCCACTTTAGCGAGCATGAATATTGATGAGTGCTTTAGTAATGTAGATCAGAAAGGCAGTAGGGTTAGAAATGTATACCTGAACCATCGAGGAAGTAGACCAGGATTTGGAAAAATCAAGAGCGCATGACAAGTAAAGGACTTCATAGCCCCATAGAACTATGAAGCTATAGAATGAAAGCATCTTATAGGCCCTTGGACCCACAAGGAGGTGACCCCCAAGATCTCTCACATGAAGGAAGCCTCGAGAAGTAAGTGCTTCATAGGTTTGCAAATTTGCAAGGAGGTGATCTCTCACATGAAGGAAGTCGAGAGAAGTAAGTGCCTCACATGCCTGCATACCTATAAGGAACGTGTCCTCCAAGATCTCTCACATGAAGGAAACCCAAAAAAGTAGCTTACAAACCCACAAACCTACAAGGAAGGTGTCCTCTAAGATCTCTCACATGAAGAAAACTGAGAAAGTGCCTTATAGACCCATAGACTTACAAAGGAGTGTCCCCCAAGATATCTCACATGGAGGAATCTCATAGGTGTATGCACCTCACAGGCCCAAAGACCTATGAGGAAGGTATCCTCCAAGATATCTTGCATGAAGGAAACAAAAAGGAGACTCCACAAAGTTAGAAAGCAGCTTCGCAGGGGAACCTGCAAAGCGACATGTTTACCCACAAATAGAACATGTTCGAAAGTGGCAATACAAGAAATCAATAAAATTGGAAGGCTTTCAAAGTGGTCCCTAAAAAACCCTACATGAAAAGAGGGGTCCACTCAAGGAATGCACTATTTGAAAGTACAAAAGGGACATTTTTCTCAAATTGATTCATCATAAAGGGATGCTTTCAAAAGATGTTCACTTCATCAAGGAATTCAAAATGAAGAAAATGCCACCTTGTGAGGGGAAGATCAAAGCTCCTCTCACCTCAGAGGAAGGTTCTCAAGTTATTTCTTTATGAACCCATGATGAAGGAAACACGTTCCATTAGGGTTCCAATCGTGAATACATTTCTGAAAAAGGAAATGTTCATGAGGATTTAAAAAATAAGATTCGTTGGCAATGAATGCATTTTCTAAAAAATGAAACATTATAGAAATGGTGTTGTCACACATGAGAGGGACAACTCAAGTAAATAAGAGAAAAAGGAAGGAAAAAGAGTGAAAAAGAGATAAACAAAAACAAAGGGCATAGGGGTGATCTGATATTTCACGGTTAGAACTTCTCATAATATATATAAGTATAGTAATAGTATATTAATGAACTGTCATCAACTCCCTACTATATCAGACCATGTGAAGAGTTCACAAGAAGAATAAGTAAAAATAAAAAATTGGGTCAACATGGAAGGGAATCCTAAATTCCTCCAACACTTTGCATAATCCCCAATTTATTGAAAGTGAAATACAAACATAGAAGAATAATGAAACATATAGAAGAAGGTTTATGATGCAAAAATCACTCCTTTATCCAAGCACCAACAAGGGTGACATGGGTCATCTAGGAACACATATCACAATCATGGGGGAAGACATCACAACACACACACTCATATAACCTTAAGATAAAGAAGGGGCCTCCCCCTAACATTGATCAACCAAGAGGTAATCCACTTCCCACTCTAGATTATTGTAGGGGGAAGGAGAACGAGCTTGCAATGGTGGAATGTTAAGGGGAGGTGCTTCTGACCCTCCCACAACAAGGGCTAAGGAAGAGGGCCCTGCAAGGTACCCTCCACTAAGATCTTGTGGAGATAAGGTCAGTGACTTTACGAAGGTCATTGATAAGGTGAAAAATTCATCCAAAGAGTTAAACATGCACTTTAAGGGAGTTCCATGTTTTACCTCAACAAATAGAGAGGATTGCGCCTGAGATTCACTACTAGGCTAACTGAACAACTCGGGAGTGGTGACAAACTCAGGGGAAGCTAGGGCTTGCTCCATCACTAGGACAAAAAAAGCTAACAGAGGCCCACCTTTTGGATAAGGTGGGCTCCTTTTACTCACTCCATTGCTAGAGGGTCCATCCTCAACCTTCTTCCTCCTTGGAGTGTGTGAACTCCCCACATATGAGGTGAGAGGTGTAGAGGAAGAAGAGGAGGAGAAAGCTACAATAGATACCACTGAAGTATTCAACATATTCACAAGCTTTGGAAAATGAGGGATATCTGGAAAGGACACCAACAAGGGTGGTTTTGCTAAAGGAGTGATGAACACTTGCACCTTTTTAGGGTTAGGTGCATTCGTAATCATAGTGGAAGCTGAAAGTGATGTTGAGCTTGGTTGAACGAAAGAAGTGGGGAGGAGAGAGGAGAATGTGACAGGAGGCCCTGATATAGAGGAATTTGTCTCCTCTTCCTTCCTCTATAAGGCAACCTGCTCAGCTACGAGAGCCTTTTCCCAATGCTTGCGCTTGCACGCAAGGCAGTTTCTATGACTCTTTGAGCTAGAGACTAGAGGTTGCAAAGGAATAAAAGGATCCTACTCAACCATGGGAGTGTCCTTCATAAGTGTTTCTAGTAGAGGGATAGACTCTTGAGTGGGAGTAGGAGGAGCGGGTTGAGAAGCTATAGGGGGAGTCAACTCTAGTGCCTTAGGAGAAAGCCTCTTCCCATTTAATGCTTTAGTAGTAGAAGAGGTAGGAGGCCATAGAGGCCGAGATAGAGAGGAATTTCCATGGGAACCTTTTATCCTACCATATCAAATGGGCCTAGGCTCTGTGTGCAAGACAAAAAGTTCAAATGTGGGACACTTAGGATTTTTCCAAGTGGGCACCATAGGATTCTCTTGCAAATGCAAAGTGGAATTTGATGGTGCCATAGTGGGGTGAGAGGAAGTGTTAGGTTGAACAACGAAAGAGGAAGGAGGATCTCAGGATCACTTCTCTTCTTCTCTTCTACGTGCCTTGGTGGCATCACTTGTTAGCTTTTAAACATGCCCTATGCAACACAACATAGGGTGATGGAGGGTATCTCACTTTTGGCCTTAAACACCCTTTCTTATAATTTTGATACATTTGGTACAAGAGGTCCTTCCTAGGTGGGAGAGGACCAATGAGTGCAAGACAAAAGTAATCTAAGGAATAATTACCACGCTCAACTGGTTGTCTATAAATAGTGTTGTGGATCACATGTACAAAACCTTCATGAATGAATTTCAAACATTTGTGCACAACCAATGGAATTACATTCATAGCCACTAGCCAGGCGATACCCAACTTTACTCTGAAGAGCTCAGAACTCAGGATAATGTCAAACAAAATATTCACAGATTTAGGCCCAACGAGAATTGACAGGACAATACTACCTAGAGGAGGTACATAAAGTCCATCATACTTGTGGATGGTGCTTATAGGTGCATTATACCCATCTTTATGTAGAAAGTTTATTAGCATGATCTCCTCAATTATGCTATTCACTTGAGATGTTAGATCAATAAGAACACCTGCTATAGTATTTTTGTTGATTCATGTAGGGATATAAAGAGGAGAAGGTTCTCTATTAAAACCCATCGACAGATCCTTCGAGGTGAAGGTTATACTAGTACCATTGCTTATAGGCTATGCAAAGGGGATATGTTGATGCAATAAAGAAGCCATCATGCATACTAAATGGTACTCTCACAAATCCCCCCAAAGGTTACAAAATAGGATAGTGACCCAATTAAGGTTTTGCTATGCAACACTTTTAGAACCTTCCAACTATGCCTACTAGGGGTTGCAGGTTGGGTTGCAAGGTGAAGGCCTAACAAAAATCACACGTACAACACTCCTAGAATACAAGGAAAGGAGCTTTTAGTATTGCAAAACAAAATCAAAATGGTTCACTTGGGTTCACCAAAAATGTAAGAGAGGGGGACCAGCCATGTCAAGGCCCTAGGTCACTAAGAGCCAAGAGCAGAAGGTTGCCCTAACTTGCCTCACTCTAAAGGAATGTTTTGAATGAGGGACGAGAATGATGAGGACTATAAGGCTCTGCAACCACTCTTTAGACATGAAATCTAAACTAGGGCTAAGCAAGCTAGTTTTTGGGTTCAACATTGTACCTCAAGTAGCTCTCTACCCAAGGATGAAAGTACAGTTCTAGGATGACAGCGCGGTGTGCTGGCATCTCTTAGGTGCGCTGGTGTCAGTACAAACAAAGGACCAAAAATATAGTATGAATTGATAGAAAACAAGCTAACGACCTAGTTAGTCACTTCTAAGGGAACAAAACATAACTCTGAAGTAGGAAAGTTACAAATGAATATGATAAAGTAAATATATGAAGGTTAAGGTAACAAAGACAATCTCACGAAGATGCTCATTCACTAGCTAGCTCCAAATGCACATCCACCTACACACAAGAAATAGGGAAAATTGTTGGGGGCTATATATGGGCCTATCTTAGTCAAACCCCCATTTTGGTGTTTCCACCTCCACGGATAGCCAAGATAGAAACAATAGAGAAATGTATGATAAAGAAGTAAAGAAAGAAAGTACATGAATAACACTACAAAATTGTATAAATCTACTCAACCAAATTGTAAAGGAGAGGAGTGAAACATTACCACCTCCACCAAGAGCGCACTAGCCAATGATGGAGAAAGAAGGCTTGAAAAATCACCATAGACTCAACTATGATGAAGGGAGGTGTTGCAAAACCTCAAGCCCACATTTCAATGGCTTGTTCCACACTAGCTTTATGAAGTTGATGAAGTGTTGTTGCTACTGCTATGAAGTGCCAAAGTGTTGCTTGAAGTGATGGCATGAAGAGATTGCAAAAAGTGATACCAAAGAGATGAAGTGAATGCTTGGAGATTGTCAAAGGGGGATACGTTGCATGAAGAATGAATATTTTTGAAGGTGAGGTGAGAAGAATAAGGCATTTTTAGGCCAATTGGTCGAAGAGGGACGTTAAAAATCATTCCTAATAGGAAGTGTAATGCCTCTGCCAATTTCAAAAGTAGGAATCCAATAGGGACATAAGTTCATTGTGTGAATGTCTGTGCATCACGTGTGTGTCTCTGACAAATCTTCTTCTACTATCACAAAAGAAAAATGCCAAGTGGAATGAAGGAAACTTGATGATGTGGAATTTTTCCTTTGGATTTGGTTTTCTAAGGCGAGGAATTATAAAAGGGGAATTTGCATAGTGGTGTAAATTCATGCCTATACAACATTATTCCCCTTTTAGATTGGGCCTGCCTACGAGACACATCCCAAGAAGAGAACTCAAAGGTGACCAAAAGTGGGTTTTTCCTTGAATTGCTATATAAATAAGTTAAGGTAAAAGCCAAGATTTAATTGATGAGTAACTTTTTGACAGTGCCATTCAAAAAGGGGAGGTACCCAAGTGGTATATAGCACCATTAGTAGGATTTTTTAAAGCCTTAAGTGGCTTACTAGATGCTTGCAAGGTGTCAAGTCCTCGAGCAATGACTAAACACCTTATTGTAGTTACCCACCTTATTGATTGACTGTGTATTGGCGACATTTATAGTGCAAGAGATGCATACTACACCTTGAATTTTTTACTCACCATATGAACTCCCTTGAGATGAGACAAAAATCCCCAACTTAACATAAGCTACTTGTAGCATTCTTGGGAAATGGTGTTTTGGGTTATCTTTCCATGCCAAGAGGCCCCTATTTGTCCATTCTCACAAAGAAAAAAGTGTATACATCCCTTTGGGTGTCCCTACCCTTGAGTTGAAGGAGATTCCAAGTTGTGGGCCTAAAACTGTTACCATAGGCTTTGACCTTAGGGATACAAATGCTTGAAATGTTTTTAATGTGTTATTACCAGTGTAAATTAGGTTGATTTTGGCCTATCAACATTTAAAACATTATGGGGGTTGGGGCCCTAGCTCAGTTGGCTAAATCTTTCCTATTGCAGGAGGTTGGTCATGAGGTCTAGTCTCCCCCACCCTTGTGGTACTAGAAGGCATGTCACACTAGTTCCGTCGGTCACATTAAAAAGTTTACCAGGCACACACTGCAGTTTATAGGGGGTCGTGCTACCCGATTCCTACAGTCTAAAAAAAAACATTTAAAACATTATGATCAATACATACAATTTGTTTGCTATGTTTTATCACTTTCTATGTCTAAAAAACATTATCTTAGACATTAGACTAAAAAAAATTAAAAATTGCAAACTTATCAAATAAACTACCATAAAAAACTTGGAAACTATTGAAATAGAGTCACTACTATCAAATTTTTCCACTACTATCTCAAAACTTTACCACTATTGTTGCAAAATATTATCACAATTGAATTAATATCTACTCACTATTTTTCATTTGGTTGCTATTGCTATCATTGGTTACATGAAAGTCACTGTAAAAAAAATTAACTTTTGTAAAATTTTCTACAGTTGTCCTAAAGAAAAGCTTCTATTGTCCTAAAATCTTATTGCTATTGTCTTGGATAGAAGCTGCTATCATCTTACTTACTGGGATATCTCAAAATTTATCACAAACTACTTTCAAAACATTGGCATAAAAACTTTATTTAGTTATCAGAGAGAATTATCATCATTGGACCTATTAGTCACAATCCAAAATCACCATCCTACACTTTGGATTTGGTTTACATAGGGTTCATAACTACCATCTTTTGGACACAATGTCAAAATAAAACTTACACCATATTCTATCAACAACACCATCAACAACCAAACATCAACCTAGTCTTAGAAACATATCAAACACAAGAAATCAAACCATCACATTGCTATTTTTTTACAACAACTTTATTTGCAACCTCATAGCTAGTTCAAGTAAAGCAACCACCATATTCTCTAAGACATAGAAAAAACATCGATTTGTCTTGTGAACTTTTTTGTTCTAAACTGTTGGGAAAATGTGTCTCAACCTTGTAATTATATACAATTTATTGTTGAAAGGATGTGTACATATATATTTCCTAGTTACATCAATATTTTTATACAATGGTAGAAAAGAGAAAAATGTGAGCATGTTAACTTTTTTAGGAAACTTCTAAAATGGTTGACATATGTATTAAATAATGATATATTGTAAATCTGGACCATTCATTATTAGGTTTTAGATCTAATGGTGGATATTTTGTTGGCATACATGTCTTGCCATATAATGTAACCCTATTTTATGGGGGTGTTGTATTATGGCTATGGTATAGAGATGGTGATGTATTATGAGAGTCTAATAGTGGTTGTGTTGTCTCTTGATCTTTGATTGGTGATATGGTGCAGGAGCACCCTTGATGCAATTTTAAGCTATATTGTGAAACTTTGGTTTTTGCTTTGTTTAGGATTTATTTATGTAAATAAGGTCATTTCAGACCATCCTAAGTGGTTTAGGACCATTTTTGGTCATTTGGTGAAATTTAGGAAAATATTGTAAAAATTGTAAAAGTTGCTCAAAACAAGTTAAGTAACTTGTCAAAAAGTGTCATTAAGGTGTTTTGTCAATAAACTAATAAAAATGTGGTTGAAAATAGTTGGTTTTGGTTAGAAATTAATAAGGAAACCCTCCAAAACTTGAATTTGGGGTTTTTGGATACATTGTTTTTGAAGTTTGGTGAACATAAAGCTCAATTTTGTGTGCATTTTCTGATTCTTACATTGTTTTTAGGCTGAAGTTGTGCATTGTATGGCCTGGTATGGCCTCATATAAAGGAGTATAATATATGGATAGAAAGATATTTTTTTATAGTTTACAATTATTTTTTTCTCATTGAATTTCATTGAGTTTTGTGGGAGTTATGATCATTTTGGTGAGACTTCCCTATTCTAACAATACTGTACAGAAATTGTGGTATGAAAAATGTGATGGTATGGATTGTACAGTATATATTTTGATCTAAAACCAATTGGATTTTGTTTCAATGTGAAATAATTTCATTTTATTTAAGTTTCATAAAATTTCATTAAGATTTGAATAAGTTATGACCATTTTGTGAGGGCAGGTCTGAACCCTACCTAGGGTTTGTAGTTTTAGGAAAAATGCAATAAATTTCTTTTCTAGCACTGGATCTTCATAAAAAATGGAGGAAACGCCTGTAATTATGTTATATTCAATCTCACTAAAGTGATTGGATTCATTATTTGTTTTTTGAAATTTATTAATGACAGTTTGTTGCATTAAATTGTAGGCTGCCATGGCAATGTTTCCAATATGATCTAGAATGCACTTAATCATTGTTTTAGATGAATCAGTTTATGAAAGTTGTCAAGTGAATCAATTTTGTTGATTTTTTTTCATTTTTGGTGATGGATAATTATTTCACTTGTGTCAATTTGTGCTAAGTTTTAGTTGCCTTGCATCAAATTGGTATCAGATCTCAGAAGGTTGGGCAAGAGAGTTTGGTGTTTGTGTGTTTGTATTTGTTTAGGTTGAAGAGAGAACCTGGTTGACAAAAGATTAGGTAGAGGAAAAGAGAAGACACCTAGGTGAGGCAAATAAAAGAGGAAGCAAGGTTAAAGGAACTTTATTAAAGAGAAGATGGATTTGTTGTAGGCCAAGGGTTCACAAAAGAAGAAGCAAGAAAAAAGAGAAAAGTGAGATAAAAGAAATGATGGGAAGGTGAAGCAAATTGATATTGAGAAAGAGATAGCAGATTTGAGACAAGCCTTGGAAGAAATGAATAAAATAATGGAAGAAATGAACAAAATAATGGAAGAAATGAACAAAAGAATGAATATAGAGATGCAACAATTACTTGAGAAAGGAAATGGTTGACATTTACCAATAAGGAAGAAGGTTAAATGACCTATCAAGAAGATTATTCTAAAGAGAAGAAGGAAAGAGAAGATAGTACAACCAGACCTTAGAGATTATTTTATGATTATGGAAGAGCCTAAGCCATATGAGGAAGAGGAAAAATGTGAAGAAAATGGGTCCCTTGAGACTCAAAATTTTATTTTTGACAATATTTGTGAGTGTGTGTTTACAGGTGCAACAAATGAAAATGAAGATGGAAAAGGGTATGAAGAAAAAGAAGAATTGAATGTTGATATTATGCACAATATGGTGAAAAATATTAGGTAATGGTTACACTTTCTGATTTTATGGATGATGTATATGCTGGCATATTGTGTTCGAATGATGAAGATGAAGACATAGATAGTGGTATTGAGGCATATGAACGAGAACTCGAATTTTGGTACCTTGAAGTTGAGAAGATGCTCAATAAGAGATGGTACAAGAAGAGGAAAAAGTATCTAGGGAAATTTTTAGAGATGAAGGACAAGTTGTCGAAGAATTGAAAGACTAGAAAGAGAGAGAAAACCTACACTCAAGTGGACTTGAGTTTTTCTTCCCCTTGGGAGTATGGTGTAGGAGCACCCTTGATGCAATTTTATGCTATATTGTGAAACTTTGGTTTTTGATTTTTTTTGGATTTATTGATGTAAATAAGGTCATTTGAGACCATACTAAGTGGTTTACAATTATTTTTGGTCACTTGGTGAAATTTAGGAAAATATTGTAAAAATTGTAAAATTTGCTAAAAAAAAAGTTGTCAAGCAACTTGTCAAAAAGTGTCATTAAGGAGTTTTATCAATAGAGTAATCAAAATGTGGTTGAAAGTAGTTGGTTTTGGTTGTAAATGTATAATTAAACCCTACAAAACTTAAATTGGGGGTTTTTGGATACACTGTTTTTGAAGTTTGGTGAATGAAAACCTCAATTTTGTGTGCATTTTCTAATTCTTACTTTGTTTTTAGGTTGAAGCTGTGGATTGTATGGCCTGGTATGGCCTCATATAAAGGAGTATAATATATGGATAGAAATATATTTATTTATATTTTACAATTACTTTTTTTCTCATTGAATTTCATTGAGTTGGGTGGGAGTTATGATCATTTTGGTGAGACTACCCTATTCTAACAATATTGTGTAGAAATTGTAGTCTAAAAAATGTGATGGTATAGATTGTAAAGTCCATATCTTGATATGAAAAAAATTGGATTTTGTTTCCATGTGAATATAATTTCATTTGATTCAAGTCTCATCAAATTTCATTAATATTTGAATAAGTTATGACCATTTTTGTTAGCATAGGTCTGAACCCTTCCTAGGGTTTGCAGTTTTGGGAAAAGTGCAATAACTTTCTTTTTCATCATTGGATCTTCATAAAATTGGAGGACAATTCTATAATTATGTTATCTTCAATCTCACTAAAGTGATTGGCTTCATTATTTGTTTTGTGAAAGTTATTAATGACAATTCATTACATTATATTGTAGGCTACCTTGGCAATGTTTCTAATGTGATTTAGAATGCACTTAATCATTGTTTGAGATGAATCAGATTATGAAAATTTTCAAGTGAATCAAGTTTTTTGCATTTTTTTCATTGTTGGTGATGGATCATTGTTTCACTTGTGTCAAGTTGTGCTAAGTGTTGGTTTCTCTACATCATGATACTCCTGTGAGAAGCTTGTTTTGAAAGTATATTACAATAATCTTTGTGATTGCTGAATAATATAGTGGGTGGCTTTTGGAGTGTGGGGTTTTTCTCCTAAAATGGTTTTCCCCATGAAAATCACTGTGTCATGGTATGCATGATATTTATGCTTATTTTTGTTTAAGTTTTTGTAACTTTTAAAGATCTGTAAAAGTTTTTCATTATTCTCCTCTCAAGATTAGTGTTGGAAGTTGTTCCACTATCGTAGCTTCCTTACAAGTGGTATCAGAGCTTGATAACCTTTGGTTTCAGTTTTGGGTTGTTGGGTTTTCTGAACTAATCCATATTTTAGTGGGAGATTATGCAGAAGACACTTTGTGATCTTGTTGCAGGAATTTTCAAATGATAAGTTCATCAAGGAGAATAAAGGTTGAGAAATTTTCTAGAAATGATTTTGAGATGTGGAAAAAAGATGGAGGATCTGAACTGATAGATAGAGATCTATGGGATGTTGTTGATGAGAATGTTTCAAGGCCTACAAATCCTACTCAAGCTTCTCAATATGATGTTATAGACTATAAAGCCAAGGGTATAATAAAATTTCACTTGGTAGAATCTATTTTAATTAATGTCCATGATGAGACATTTACATAGAAACTATGGAAGAATCTTGGTGAGATCTATCAGGCTAAGTCTTTAGTGAATAATATTTTCTTAAGGAAGAAGTTACTTTTCTTAAGAATGGAAGAGGGTGGATGAAATAAAGAACACCTAGAAGAATTCAATATATTGGTGGATCAATTGGCATTAGTTGATGTCAAAATGGATGAGGATGAGAAATGTCAAATCTTGCTTTGTTCTTTGCTTGATTTGTGGGATTCTCTTATTATGGCTATTGGGAATAATTTTGTTATATTAAAGATTGAAGATGTGGTGGGTTCTTTTATTTATAAAAAAATGAGGAGGAAGGTATCCATCATTGCCAAGGAGGCCCTAAATGTTTGTGGAATAACTAAGGAAAAAATGCAAGAAGAATGATAAGCATGACAAATCCAAGTCCAAGGAAGATCTAAATCTCTTGGAAAGTCTAAAGTTATTTACAGGAACTGCGGTAAGCTTGGACATGTTCACAAGGAATGCAAAGAAGAAAAGAAGAAGAAAAAGAAGAAGAAAAAGAAGAAAGTTGATTTTGATTCTGATTCTGAGAAGGAAGATGGCAACACATTCATTGCAGCTTTAGCAACTCATGCAAGTAATGATGCATGGTTAATTGACTTTGGTGCATCTTTCCATATGACCTTTAATAGAGATCGGTTTTCTGAATATGAAGAGTTTGATGGAGGTAAGATGTACTTGGGTGATGATTCTCATTTAGACATTGTTGGTTGTGGTAAAATTAAAATTAGGTTTCCTGATGGTAGAATAAAAAAGATTAACCGTGTGTTGCATATCCTTGGATTAGCAAAAAAATTGTTATCTATGAGCAAACTAATAGATGCAGGTGTACAAGTAGTATTTTTTGATGTAGGATGCAAGATGGTCAAAGGTGCTATGGTGATTGCTAGAGGTGTCAGATATGACACATTGTATAAGCTGGATGCATGCATTGTTGAGTGCAATAGTACTCCTATGAAAAAAAGTTCGTGGAAGAAGTGAGGGTTTCACCTTTAGTAGATGGTCATGGATTTTGGGTACTGAAGGGTGCTATTTGTTCTAAGTCAAAGTTCCCTATAGAGAAAACTATGTTATGACACTAGAGACTTTGCCACATTGAAGAAAAGGGTCCAAGGACCTTGAAAAATAAAAACCTTGTTGAAGGTTTGTCTGATTGTAATCTTGAATTTGATTTCTTTGAGCATTGCATTTATGGAAAACAAAACCGTGTTCATTTTTACTCAAGTTCTCATAAATCTTGTGGTGTATTAGATCTTATTCATTTTGATGTGTTTGGTCTTATAGATGTTACTTCAATTGGTAAATCCACATATTATGTTTCATTTATTGATGATTATAGTAGAAGGACATGGTTATATTTTCTTAAGAGTAAATATAAAGTTTTCATTTGATTTAAATAATTTAAAGCAATGGTTGAGTTGTATATTGGAAAGAAAATAAAATGTTTGAGGACTGATAATGGTGGTGAATTTTTCTCTAATGATTTTGATATATTCTATAAAGATTATGGTATTCATAGACAAAAGAAAACTTCATATTCTCTACAAAAGAATGGAGTTGTAGAAAGAATGAACATGACATTGATGGAGAAGGATAGGAGTATGTTGAGTGGTGTTGGACTAGAACAAAGGTTTTTGGTTGAAGCTATTGCCATTTTCTGATACCAGATTAATAGGTCTCCTACATCAGCTCTTGTTGATAAGATTCCTATAGAGGCATGTTCGGGTCGCAAGCCTTCATTAAGACATATTAGATTTTTTGGTTGCAAGGCATATGCCAAAGGAGAATTGAACAAAGTTAGGGAACAAGGATGTGAAATGTATCTTCATTGGATATAGTTTTGGTGTGAAACAATACAAGCTTTAGGATCTTGTTGCACAAAAGGTAATACATAGTTGAAGCATTATTTTTAGAGAAACTAGGCCTTCTATTACATTGCAACCAGAACAAAGTAAATATGAAGATGCGATTCAATTTCCTTCTACACCTGAGAATGTTGAATCAATGCCCAAGGATAGACAATAAGTTGAGAAGAGCTCATCTAGCTCTGGATCTTTAGAAGAGGAGGAAGAACCTCCAACCCAATTTGTTCGTAGGTCCATAAGACATAGACAACCACTTGAAAGGTATTCACCTGATAATTGGAGATGTATTTTTTCTTTGGATACTAACATGGATGAACCTAGATCTATAGAAGAGGAACTAGGTATGAATGATGCAAAATCTTGGAAGATTGCTATGGATGAAGAAATGACATCTTTGAAAAAGAATGATACATGAGATCTTGTACCATTGCTTGAAGGAATTTTTTTTTTTTTGGTTGCAAATTGGTGTTTAAGAAAAATATTGGTTCAAATGGAGGTATTAATAAGTAAAAATCAAGGTTGGTTGCAAAGGATTACTCTCAAGTTGAGGGTGTTGATTATGGTGAGATATTCTCTCCTATTGCAAAAATGATATCCAATAGATTTTTGCTTTCTATTGCTATTGTTTATGATTTAGAGGTTGAGCAAATGGATGTGAAAATTTCTTTCCTTCATGGTGATATGGAGGAGGATATTTATATGACATAGCTAGAGCACTATGTGGTGAAAGGTAAAAGTAAGTTGGTTTGCAAACTGAAGAAATATTTGTATGGCCTAAAATAGAGTCCTAGGATGTGGTACCAAAAAATTGATACATGTATGTGTTGAGTTTGGGATTTGATCGTTCTAAATCAGATAATTGTGTTTATTATAAAATTGATGGTGATCATTTCGTATTTATTGCATTATATGTTGATGATATGTTATTTATTGGTAGAGGGAAAGGTATGATTTCAGAACTAAAATCTCAACTTGCTACCAAATTTGAAATGAAATATCTTGGTGTAGCTAAAAACATTCTTGGGATGGAAATTAAAAGAGATAGAGTGAATAGAAAGCTATGGCTTGGCCAAAGTAGGTATGCCAACTCAATTTTATATAGGTTTGATATACATGATTGTAGACTATTGTGTGTTCCTATTTTAGTTGGAATAAATTTATCTATTTTAGATTGTCCAACATCTCCATCAAAGATCAAAGACATGGGCATAGTTCCTTATGAGAGTATAGTTGGAGGTTTGATGTATGTTATGGTTTGTACTAGACTAGACATTGCCCAAGGGTAAAAGCACAAAGCTGTGTGACACTTTTAGCCAAATATATAGTTTTGAGAAAAATATTTTTGACTGGAAAGGTTTCAATAGAATAGGTTTTGACTGAAACCATGTGGCCTATTACATGGCACATATGTTTCAGCTGAATAAGTTTCACCTGAATCCCAAAATTTCAAAATTTTCCTTTTCCCGCTTTGAAATTGGCTTATTTAATGTGTGAGGTTTCTATAGAAAGGGTTTCGGTGGAAATTGTTTCTATAGAAAGGGTTTCAGCCAAAACCTTTTCTATAGAAATTATTTCTACCAAAACTGTCTATGTGGCATCCTAGTTGGCAGTGAACTTAGCTTTTTTTAGAATTTTCTGAAACTTTCAACTTTAGCTAAGTATTTATTTAGTCAGAATGATATTTAAAAAAAAAAAAAGTACCCTTTTGTAGAGCTTGGAGTGGTGAATTTGAATATTTAATTTTAAAAATATTTTTATTAGTTTTAATATATTTTATTTTTAAAATAATGCAAGTAGGTTGTTAAATTTAAAAAAGAGGCTAATTAGAAATAAAAAATAGTAAAACATATTAATTTTTTTAAAAATTATATGGGGCACAAGAGGAGAGAGTCTTCTTCAAAAGGGTATAATTTATTTTTTGAAAATGATTAAAAAATAAGATAATAGTTGACGATCCATGAAAACTACCAAATTTTGACAAGTGTGAATTTAAAACGTTATTATGAGAAAAATATACATCAAAATTTGATTTTTTTTTCGATGCACAAGATATTGAAGTTACCTATTTGGAGAAAACAAATTAGGGAGAAATGAATTATTTTTAAATTTATTTCTTGATGACCTATGAAGTCACTTTTTTCTAAAATTTTCAGCATTCCAAAATTTGTTCTTAAATTGATAAAAAAGTAATGAAAACAAATTTTTTAAAAATCTAAAAAAATACAGGAATAAACTTCATCAAAAGTTCTACATTTCATTAGTTTACATCATTTTGAGATTCAAAACATAAAGACCACTTTTGTGTGGTCAAAGTTCAGATTTTTTTTTGCTATTGGTTGATTCCTTTATAAAGTGTGACATAGGATTGTGCTTTTACCCCCAAGCAGTGAGAGTTCTTTCCAGATATATGTATAATCTTGGTAGGGTTCATAGGGATGTAGTTAAAAGAGTCTTCAGATATTTGCAGGGTATGTCATATTATTCCTTATGTTATCATATTAATATGTTTGAAGATGATATTTCCCTTGATGTTCATGGTTATATGGATTTAGATTGGGCAGGTGATGTTGATAGCAGAAAATCCACTAGTGCTTATGTGTTTAGTTTATTTGATGGTGCAATTAGTTGGATGAGTAAGCAAAAGGTTGTGGTTTCTTTGTCCACTACTGAAGGAGAGTAAATGGTAGCTACTCATGCTTGTAAATAAGCCATTTAACTTACAAGTCTATGTTCAAATATTGGAATAAAACAAGGTGCAATGACAATTTATTGCAATAGTTAGAGTGTGATATGTCTAGCCAAGAACCTAACATTTCATGACAAGACCAAGCACATTGATGTAGAATATCATTTTTTTAGAGATATGGTTGAAGATGACAAGGTGAATTTGGTTAAGGTAGACTTTGATGAATGTTGTTGATTCTTTAACTAATCCTATGAGCACAAAGAAGTTTAGATGGTGTTAAGAGACTATGGGCCTTTTGGCCCCTAGCAATTAAAGAGATGATTTTTACACCCTCATGTTGCTCTTGCAAGGTGTTTGAAAAGTGGGAGATTTGTTGGGAAAATGTGTCTCAACCTTGCAAATATATACGATTTATTGTTGATAGGATGTATATATTAATATATATTTCCTAGTTACACCGATAGGTGTATACAATGGCAACAAAGAGAAAAATGTGAGCATGTTAACTTTTCAGGAAACTTCTAAAATGGATGACATACATTAAATAATGGTATATTGTAAATATAGACTGTTCTTTATTAGGTTTTAGATCTAATGGTGGATATTTTGTTGGCATGTATTACCCTATAATGCAATCCTATTTTATGAGGCAATTGTATTACGACTGCTATAGAGAGACAATGATGTATTATGAGAGTTTGATAGTGCTCGTGTTGTCTCTTAATCTTTGAGTGGTGATACTCTAGTGAGAAGCTTGCTCTGCAAGTATATTGTAATCTTTGTGATTGCTAAATAATATATTAGATGGCTTTAGGAGTATGGGTTTTTTCTTTCGAAATGGTTTTCCCCATGTAAATCACTGTGTTGTGGTATGCATGATATTTATGTTTATTTCTATTTAAGTTTCTATAATTGTTAAATATTTATAAAAGTTTTGCATTATTCTCCTCTCAAGATTAGTGTAGGAAGTTGTTCCACTACCTTAGCTTCCTTACATAAACTAGCATCAAATCAACATATCAAACATCCACTCATACTCTTATCCTAGGTTTGAACATCCAACATAATAGTGCCATTTATCAAACAACACCCAAAATTGGCTCATTTCCTTATCATAGGGTTAAGTAGCAAAATATTACCATCCAACATCAAACTTGATCATCCAACTATCCCAACATCAATCCATAACAAACAACCAACAACCTTTGTCAAAAAGGTATACACATCCCATTTGTATGCCATTTTATAAAAAAGATCTCAAATCAAAATTTCATCCCATTTCCATAAGTTTTTATCTCAAACTTACCAAGGTCTTTTGAGTTCGTTTATGACTATAATGAGATTTGAACATAAAAAGAAAATGGAAGCCAACAAAAGCAGCTCTAGTGTACCAAACACCAACAACACCAATGAGGAATCTCAACCATGGGGTTAAAATCCTAAGACATACTCAACTCCCAATGAACAACCAACATTCAAGGCTCAACCAAATCAACCACCTAGTGATGTTGACATTCACCTTAAATATCAAGATAGATTTTCTAGGCAACAAAATCAACCTATTAATCCCATAGATATGATCATAGAGGAATATGATAGTGAAAAGGAAATCATTGAAAAAGTACTTTTAGAACACTCCCAAGCTCCTAAAATGTAGAAATTAATGGAAAAATATTTGATTGAGAAGGATCCAAACACATATTTCCTCAAACTAGCACAAAGTGGTGCCAAGCTACCTATAAATTTTAACATTGAAATTCTTAAGGATCCCAACCTCATTCCTTTGGGAGACCAATTTATGGTGAGACAAATACCCAAATAAATGTTAGATCCCAAGATACCACCTTTGTTCTAAAAAGCATCTATCAATGATCAATCTTTCCTACAAAACATGGAGAATCCATTATATAGACATCCTTCACAAATTGAACAAGTTGTGGTAGTTCAACATGCTTAAGAGAATTCAAACCTCTCAACAAGTCAAAACACACTACCACACAATATGGAAACTAATAAAATAGGACCCAACATATACAAGACATCTTGGAACACCCAAAAACAAGGTCCTCAAATTACTATGCAAAACATGGAAAATCCTCCACCAAGACCACAACAACATGTAGTAAACCAACATGGCAACAACCCTTTGCAACCACAACTACATGTTAACAACCAACCTCAAGGATAACACTTGTATTAAAAACTATGGGAGTAAATGGTGACTCCCCAACACCCCCAAGATTAGTTGTGATCAAAACACTTCCACAAGAGAGAGAATGACAAGAAAGCTTGCTTCACAATGCAAGATTGATTAATGGCTGAATTGCTTGCTATTGCTATGATATGACTTGCTTATGTAGGCAAGGTTGAAATGTAGTAGTGAACATGATGTTGACAAATGTCATAATCCTATGACATGAGACAACCAACGACCTAATCACCTAGGAAATGATGCATCCTAGCTAGATAAGATAAGTTCTAGAAAAGCCAACTAAGACTTCTAGAAAGAATCTTTTATCCTTATTAAACTTGACCATGTGAATATGTCCCCTAATTTACCTAGTGGATGAATTAGCTAGGTACAAGAAAATTATTCACACCAAAAAAAACCATCACAATATCAAAGCATTTACCAAGGAAATGTTCAAAATCAAACTCAATACATGCATCTACAATGATACTATGATCCTAACACATAATATCAATATGGATAATTGTCTACCCAAAATACTCAACATCAAATGTACATTTCAACACCACCAAATGTCAATACCAAACATCAAATGTATGTTCAACCATAAGAAAACACACTACTTCAAAATCAAGCACCCAATCCTCCAAAACACAACATTGTGCACAACAACCTCCATCACAATATCAAACCTACACATCTCAACAACAAAACAACACACCTCAACAACAAATCATACCTCAACACAACATACTCTAACAAAAACATAGAATACCTCAACAAAAAAACAACATAATTGAACAACATCATACCCTCAATCCACAACACATCCATATTGGTCCTTAAGGACTCTGGCATCCATCATCCTACACTCACAACATGTGCCAAGGGCCCTCATATATACAAACCCAATAATATAATGCACACAAAATTGTAGGGAAATAAGGTTATAACATTTCTCCTTATCAAATGAATGCACCAAGTGATGATGCAACCTTACAAATCCAAAATCTAAACCAAACGATATCAAAAATTCAAATTGGAAAACCAAAGAAGAGTTACACTCTACAAGAAATATTTTCATATCCCTTTAATCATTCCATATCCATGATACCATTCCCTAAGAACTTTGAAATACCAAAATTTGACAAATATAGGGGAAGAGGAGATCCATTAGAACATGCGTGAGAATTATTGCCAGCTTGCATGGATGTACAACATAATGACACCTATTTAATGAGGCTTTTTCGACAAAGTCTTAGTTGTGCCTCTATCAAGTGATTCTCTCATCTACTGCTTGGTATCAAAATTTTTGATGAGTTGTTAGACAAAATTTTTAACCACTTCTCATACACCATAAAGCAAGACATAACAATCCCTGACCTATACAAAATTAAACAAAACCAAGGTGAATCATTTTCTTCATATCTATAAAGATTGAGACACAAGGCTAGTAAGTGTAAGTGGGCCTTTCTTGAGAAACAACTCGTGGAAATATTTATTGCTAACATTCAAGAAAATAATAGCTACCAACTCAATATGTTGTGCCCTAGTAGTTTTGAAGAAACCGTAGAAAAGAGTTTACTCATTGAAAGAGCTCTCATAGCAAGAGGAGTCATTAAAATATATAAAAATAAATACCAACCTTCTAGTTCTAATGAAAAAAATAAGCTATGGGAAAAAAGAATAGGAACATTACCAATGATGGAATGGTTGATGCAAAATTTATACGAAACATAAAACCTCTTAGAAATCATAGAATAATGTTCAAACTATTAATTATCCAAGATACTAAGAAGGGGGTGAATCAATATCTTCTTTAATTTACTAAAAAACTACCATCCAATTATTCCAATGCATAAAACTATAAAGATAAGAAAGAGCATTAACAAAACATCAAAACACACAATACATGAACATCAATATTTTTACATGGAAAACCCAAAATGGGAAAAATCATGGTGAGTGTTAGCTCACAATATAATATAACTAGTTATAAAATATTACAAAAGGGGTGGCTCACTATCAGGACTCACTGTCTAAAAAAAGGCTCACTGCCTATAGAATTACAATGACAAAATGAATTATAGCCAAAAAATGAACTAATAAAGTACACCTAACAAGTGCTGATTCAATTCCAATTAGGCTTAGTAAACTTACTTGACACACTTCATCATATTCACACTTCTTAACATTCACATATTCTTCAACTTCTACCTATACAAACTCAAAGCCGTAAGATATATATAGCTGATATCTTCTCAAGCATCAATTAGGTCGGCCTAATTAGATGCAAGTTCTCTTATTTGTCAAAAAGACTAACTGTCAACTACAAGATTTCACAAAATATTTCCAAAAATAATTCAAATGCTCATTATGCTACATCATGTTAGCTCATATATCTGTAAGACAAAATCATTACATCATCTATCCATTAGGTTAGCCAAAGATAGACCTAATAGAAAAATAGAATAATATCGATACACCATACGAGCATTTGAATACATGATATTCTAAATGTACATGCCTCCAACATCCATAAACCATTTCCCAAAACCACAAGCAACAAAAATCAACATCAAAGGATTTGTTGTGTAGTTTTGTACACACGCCCCATTGAAAGAAGGGACTCCCTTTCACTCTATTTTTTGGTGCTTTGGCCCTTCAATTTTGATGATTTACTTTGCCTTGGCATGCACTTAACTGTTTATCTTTCTTTCCTAGGTGATTCCCCAAGTTTCATATTGAAAAAAACTTAGGTTCTGGAAAAGTTTAGGTTTTTCCCTGAGTCTGGGATTTTCCACCCTGGTCGGATTTTCTTGGATTTCATTCTAATTCTGGCTATGCGCTATGGTTTAGAGATTTTTGGTCTTCGCAAAATTGCAAATGGGTTGTATTTTTTCAGATTTCATCCTGTTGTCGGGTTCTTGAATTTTCCTACTTGTCTTGTTGGTGGCATTAATGCTCTTTGTACTGCTTGAGGGGATGTATTTAGTCAATTTCTTGGGGATCTTGTGCCATTATAATTTTTCATTCATGTTATATTGAGCTAAGAAGTCTATTCTTTGAGTGTTTGATTTGATTTGGGGTGCTAGGTTGGAAAATTATTCAATTTGGTGATGATTTCCTTGGCATTTTTGTTGCTATTCTTTGTTGGGAACCATTAAACTGGTATTTGTTGCCACAACTGATTTCTGCTTCATCAAATGGTATGTATATGATTTCCTTGCTTTTGATTGGTAAATGTAAGTGGTGCTTTAGCATTTTGGGTTTGCTTGGGGTTTAAATTCCTTAATTTTTGAGCACTTCATGTTAGGGTTGCATGATATTGTTTGATTTACGGTCTCCCAAGCAATCTCTGAGCTTGTTCATTTCTTTGCATCATGAGATAACTTGCTTGTGAGTTGTGAATGGCCCCTAGTAAGGATTTAACATTTGAAATGATTGAATCTTGAGCTTGCCTGTGCGTCAATGGAAGATTTGTAGGGTTTGATATCTAGGGCATCACCATTTCACCTTATCTCACTCTTGAATAGGCCTAGGATTCAAGGAAAATTTTTAGAGGGCCCATATCAAACTTTTCTCAGGCCTAGATTTTTGAAATTTATGATTGATCCATCAGTTTGGGCCAAATCGTGATTGAATGCTGAAGTTTAGGTTTTTCACCCACCTCGAGATTTTTTGGCTCTGATGGATTTTTTCAATTTTCCTTGTCTCCTTCATTTTTCCTAAAATTTATAAGATTTTCAGAGATTTCTCTTCTTCACAGATTTCCTTGGACTCTAGATTTTCCTAAAATCTTGTGTTCCCTGTTTTTTCTGAATTCTGCAGAATGTCTCTTCGCAAAAATCTGTCTTGTGTGGATTTTCCTGAAATTTGATGAATATGGAATAAAATGAGTTGTTAAGGGATTATTATGCATTCTATGATTAATTTGTGCTATTTTGAGATCCCACATGTTTCTTGATTGATAATGATTAGATTGAATCACTAATAGGTGTTTTCATGTTCATTCCGTTAGAATTTGTTCGGTCTGAAATCCTTTGAAATTCCTCCTTGGCTTGGATTCTGCAATTGGGCTTGGAACCCGAGTTTAAATATGATCATTCTAGATGAGATTTAGTGGCACTTGGCTTATCTGGGGACTCATTTTAAGGATGAACATGTTGTTTATGATTAATTTGTGTGTGATCCTTACTATGGTTTCCTTTGATTGAGTGTGGGCTGAGTCTAGCAAGACTATGGTTGGGAAGATGAAGAGTGTCATAGAAGGGTTCTTGGTATCTAAAGCAAAGAGAATTAAGATGGATATCAAGAGAAAAACCCCAGAGAGAAAGATTACCTCTATCTAGTCAGAGGTAACAAATACAAATGTTGGACTATGGGATTATGAGGAGTTCAAGGGCATAATGGCATCATGAGATCTTCCTTTGGTGGCTAAGAGAATGATGGAGTCAGGCCTGGCACATTTAGTTGGATTCCCTTCCATGGTGCAATGCTACGAGTTGGTCCTTGAATGTGCTAGACATTATGATAGAGATACTCAGAGGATAATTGGTCCCCAGGGGAGGATTGTGGTGAATTTGAATCCTATCTCCATAGCTCAAACTTTTGACATGCTCGATAGATCTCGCATGGTGGTATTTAGTATGGAGGAAGTTTAAAAGTACTATGAAGAGGAGATTGTTAAATCACAACTTATCAATTCCTAGTTGGAGAAGCCCAAGTCTCACTATTCCAAATTTCCCAAACAATTGTTCAAAGAAAAATTCAAAAAGGAGTATTATGATGCCATCACATTGCTTAGAAGGGTGGTTGGATTGAAGAGTGTAGGTATGTTTGAGAGCTAGATGTGTCATGTTATTGCAAGGATGGAATAGGAAAAGATCAATTATCATTGGGAAGGTGTAATTAGTGTTGTAATCCATGAACAATTGTGCAATGTGCTATAAACTAAGACCTTCACCATGACTTCCTACCAAGTTTATGCACTTGCAAGATTCCATCCATATAAGGGATTGAGCATAAAATGAGTCTTTGGATAGGATGTTATCTATGAAGTTTATCCTCAATTGCACTTGGGAAGCTCGAGCTATAGAAGGGTGAATGATGCATTCACCATGCACATCACTAGACTGCTTCAGGGTGTAGAACACATAAGAATTGAAGACCAAGCTAGGGAACTCATCAAGAAATATGGGGCTTGGTTCATTTAGTTTCCAACTTTCTCATACATCTAGATTGATGGCTGCCAAAGGGCTCCATATAGACTTCCACAGTATCCTATTGATCACATCTTGCTTTTAGAGGTTACTAGACATATATGTGATTTTGATGCTATTGTGAAAAGGGACAAACATGAAATTGGTTTTGGTGGAGACTTCTCTTTGAGAATAGGCACTAGAGAGGCATGTCCTTCCATTGGCTCAGCTTAGGATTTAGAGGAGGAGATGAGTGCTCTTGGTTTTTCCTTCCATTTCAAGAGATCTAGATTTGATATAACAGGTGAAACACAAAAGAGGGTCAATCAGGAATATAGCCATAAGGTTAATTTGGAGGACCACTGGGCCAACTACAGTGATGAATATGAAGTTAGAAAGAAGTTTTCTAGGCTTCTAGTTGAATCAGTCCAATTCTTTAATGTAAAGGTAGTCCCAAACCAAATTGAAGATGATGGGGACCTAATTCAAGGGCACACTTATGAGGTAGTTAAGGACATGCCAATTGGTGAAGTAGATTGGCTACAAGAAGAAAAGATAGAATTAGGATAGATAATGGATCTAGTCACCAAGTATACCAAGTTGTGGTTGAAGCATAAGATGTGGGAGTTGGAAAATGAAGGTGTATAGTGCACCTATGATCTGATGGGAGATTTGGACCCTCACTCTTCTTCAGAGGAATCAACCGAATAGGATCCTAAGGGTAAGGGTAAGATGAGACCCCCTTTCAAAATTAAGATTAAGGATGTTCAAATGGAAAAAGCTTAGGAAGAAAATAAATAGAGAAATCCCATTGCTAAGAAGAGGGGGCATACTTCAAGGGCTAAGAAGCTTGGGAATGAAGAAACTGAAAGGCAGGATCCTGAGGTTGGTGTTTTTGTGCCTAAAAGAAGAAGAATTGTAAGGTTATCACAAAAATCAAGCTCCAAGGTGGGAGAAGAAGTGGATCCACCTGTGATAAGTGTAGAGAGTTTAGGAGAAAAGACATAGGTGTATACAAGAAAATCAAGGACTCCTATAGATAGTGTTCCAAAAGCAGATCCTCCTCCAGTTACTTCTCATGTGGAGCACCATGATGATGTTCCTTCTTCCCATGAAGCTCAAAATGAACCAAGTGAATCTGAGAAGGGTGAGGATCATCAAGACACTAAAGAAGAAGAATTTCATGAGGGTGAACTTTATACGAAAGAGGTAGAAATAGAAAGAGTAATGCAGTCTCCCTTGGTTGCATATGAGGACTCTCCAGTTAGAACTAAAGAAGTTAGGTCCCCTCCAAGAGAGGAAGAATAAGAAAAGGTTCTGTCACCTATGCACAGGGAAGAACATGTTGAAGAAAAGGAGATCAGCACAGATGAGGCTCTTGAGAAGCAAAATTTGAATGAAGAGTGTCTGTAGGTCAGCAGGAGGAAGTAGGGCAGAGTGAAGTGCAATTAGAATCCACTGTTCCCAAGTGGTTGGATAATGAGATAAAGAGAAAGCAGGTTGTTGTGGAGGATACCCCGCCCAATTGGGATGCTGTACTGGCTAAGATAGGAAAGGATAAGGGAAAGAAGAAGGCTAGGGTTATCTCCAAAATTGAAAAAGATGTAGTGAACAACAGGGTAGTCCACATTGCCACTCCTACCCTAGATAAGAGCAAGGATGATGTAACTGCAAAGGATTACAATCTGTTGACTATCAATCTGGGATCCACCTCCATGGATCAAGACATTAAAGAATGTCAGGGTTCTAGTGTAGTCATCCTCGATAGATTAAGAAAGGAAGTCCAAACTAAGCATGAGCTAAAGAAAGAAAATAAGAGACTCAAGAAATGTTTGGAGGATCTGATGAAACCCTTGCAATCCATTGGCTCCTCATCCTCTACTGCAAATCTCCTACCCCAAGAGATTATCACTGAGTTGGAAAGGATGAAAGCTACTATGCTTACTACTGCGAGTTGGCTAAAGGGGGTGCAATCCAAAGGAAATGAATCTATCAAGGACATTCTCTCAACTAGAGGAGATGCTATGAGGGCGATGGATTGGTTGGAAGAGGTATTAGCTCAAGAAAAAGAAGATGCATACCTCTTGTTGCAGAAAACTAAAACCATCATGGAGTATACCAAGGGTAAACTTATGAGTGATCGAATTCTACCTTCCTCTAGAGCTGCCAAACCTTGGGAGTGGTTTGAGGCTTTGCAAATTTGGTAGAAGGTTCTGAAAAATATCTACAAGCAGAGGAGGCAAATTGAAGATACCCTAATTGGTGTTTATAATGGATGCATTGCTTTCTTTGAGATAATGACAGGGAAATGGAAGATTGCACCTAAGTATTTGAGCTTAGAGTAGTTGAGGAAATGGTGGCAAGATGTTTTATGATCCAACTAGTGATGATCCTATTACTGAACACCAATTAGATGATGCAGCTACTTACATTGCTATTATTGATAAATATCAAATATATAAGGTTGAGTGGGATAAATCGGTGGAGCAGTCCAAGGAAAATGTTACATCAATTGAAAGCTGACTTAAAGTGTTGCCTTTGCCACCCATGACCAACCTTGACAAAACACTTTTGAAGGTGCATGAAAAGATTGATTGAAATAAAGACAAAGGGGAAGGTAGTTAATGCTGAAGCTACATCAAGATTTGTGCTTCCCTATTATTTTGCATGCATTGGTCTGAGCTGCATTGGATATCCCAGGCCAACCTAGATGAAGTTCATGCATTTAATGTGTATTTTATTTCATTTTGAATTTCTCTCGGCCGACTTGTCTTATGGCCAATTATTATTGTAAAACTTTAGCTAGGCTGACATGTTTTGGGGGTTTCTCTTAAAATAGAATTTTTCCTCATTTGTAAGGGCTAGAAATATAGATATACATAGACAAATAGAGAGATAGCTAGTATTGAAGTGAATTAAGTAGACCAAGAGTTAGAAAGTAGTGTTCTCAAGAAAATATTGTAACAAAAAACTAGAATTGTTGCTACTGTTGGTGTAATTAATTAATTAATTATTACACTAGCATAAGTTAACTTAGGTCATAAATCATTTAGTCCTAGGTTGAATCATTTAATAAATAGGGTATTATTCCCTTTCCTAGTTTGTGGGATAAGGTTCCTTCTAGAACTTATCTCATCATTTAATGATCATCTAGATAGGGTTCACATGTTGTCACATGTTAGATTTTAACACTTGGCAACATCTCATGCATATTAGGGTTTACTTCTTGCCTATATAATTAGGAATCTTGTTCATTTGTAACAAATCATATCAATATCATATCAATCATATTATCAATAGAATCTTTAATCAACATTCCATTGTTGCAACACTTCTCTTTGTGGTTGATTATCTTTCATGTCTAAATTCCTTCATTGAATATTCCAGAGCTTTAGGGGCTGTGTAATCCATCAACCCAACATGGTATCAGAGCTAGTCCATTGAAACATCAACCCTTGATCTAGGAAGTTGGAGTGCAAGATTCTCGCAGGCTTGGTGTTTTATGTTGGAGGCTAGTTGCCTCTACCGGGGAGCCAAGCTGATTTTTGGTGTAGATCAGGCTCTCTCCGACCACTCCATTGCATCCAGAAGGCCTCAAAACCCATAGATCGCTTTTTCATTTGTCAAAATCAGAGACATATCAACTAGGAGCTTGTGAGGTACATCTTAGGATTTGCATTTTTTGTACAAATCTGTACACATTTGCAGAAAAAAATCATCCCTGTAAGTCCTCCATCAAGGCAATTTTTTTTTAGAAAAATTAATTTTTTTTTCTTGGCTATTATTAGGCAATTTTTTCTATAGTTATCGCATAAATTTAATATGTAGAGTTTGACCTGCAAATATATTGTATAGTTAGTAGAAAAATTTAATTTTGTGGCTATAGTTTATTTCCTCCCATCAACATTTCAAATTTTGGTGTTTTATTTTATTTTAATTAAATTTGAATTGCAAATAAAATTGCAATATTCAAATTTTTGTCAGCATATACCAATAGTCCGCAGACTAGTCGGCCCGTTCCACTGCCATCACCCCTGCCGGAGTTCATTCTCGGCCACCCGCTACCGTCAATGATTCCTGGCGACTGCTTCTGCTTTCGCCGACCACAGTCTGTCGGTGTTGTTCCCATTCCCAACAACTGTCGCCGATGCCAGAGTCTTCTCCTAGTGACCACCTATTTGTCATCAGCCACCGACCACCACCACCAACCAGAGTCTCTAGCCTGTCTGCTCTAGCCCTGGTCCCATTGGTAACTGGGGGCTCTCCTCTGCTCAGGCAGTGCATCCTCTGTTGGCCGCACCACCTGATCCCGCCACCAATGTGCCACTCTACCGCCGCCATATCCAGTGGTGGGTTTTTTTTTAAACTACCAGCTAGCCCCTTGGTCATATCAGTGACTGGGCCAAAATTTTTTTGCCCTAGGGTGCTTTTTTTGCACCTATTTAGCCAGTGCTGATCAAATTGCAGTTTTTTTCTGAGGGCCATATCTTCGCGCCACGATATCAAAAATTTGCAAATGAGATATTGACGGAAAAAGAATTTAGAGCACTATCCATTGGTGCCATCCATTTTGCAATATTTTTCTACTATCAAATTTAAAGGAAACTAAAGTCAACCCTCCATTCTAGACTCAAAAGTGCATATCTTCGCATCAAATTGTCAGATTTCAGTGATTCCAACAACATTCGAGAGATATTTCAGTGCATTTTCTCATCAGTCTAGTCACCTTCTTTGTTTTTAGCCCCATGTATATTTTATTGGTTTTTTGCAATTTGGTGCATTTTCTTGATTCCTGAGAAATCCTAAAGCTTGAAGAAGAATTTCTTGATCTCGGAGGCATATTCTTGTTGCATATCTATTTGGAAGTCTTCTATTCTTTGTTGAAGGTCATTGTCTTTGTTTTTTGTGGAGAAATTTTGTTATGGGGCTTCCATATTATTCTCCTTTGTTTATGTTTCACAAGGGTAACTATTCATAATGGCGAGATGGGATCTGCCACCATCTCCAATCACTTGATCTATTGCCTCATTTGTATGGTATAGTTCCCTGTCCAAGTGAAGGTGTTCAAAAATTTTCTTGGAGTTGCAGTAGGTACACTGTCTTGGAGATCATTGCTATGCAAGTTGATTGTGATGTTTTACGATCAATTGATCATTGTGATTTTCCTCACATCCTTTGGACTAAGCTTTGGGAGATCTATGGAGATTTAGATACTCCACCATTCCTCGATGGTCATGATTCAGAATGTCATGCTTCAGATCAAGTACCCCATGATGATATTGTTGTGTAGGAGGTTGATTGCCTTGATCTTTCTGAAGAGGTTGACAAGGTTCCTTTCAGTGCTTCTTCTCCATTAGAGACAATTGGTATCCCTTCACATTCAGTGATTCCTTGTCTAGAATCATTGATTGAGGCTTCCACTATCATCATCCATCAGGACACATTCAATTTTTTAGACTTGACATCACATGATGGCTTCATTTCAGGTATCACTAACTTGGCTACTTCTATAGGTTTGGAGGACATTCTTGAGGGGATATCAATCCTCTATTCAGATTTGGCTTTGGAGAGTTGTTTTGAGTCTCCTCATTCCTTTGTTTCGACCTTGATTGGGAATCCAGAGACTATCTTGGAGGAACTTGGTTTCTCTTCAGAGATTTTATATCTGAGACTTCTTCCTTGTTATTCCATTTAGGATTTCAAGTTTCTTCAGCATCCACCATTGGATTTGCTTTAGACTTCTTTTAGTGGTTTTGAGGACACTTCATTCAGGGGGGCCTATCAAGTCTCCATCACATCCATCACATTCATCCTATCTTTGTCTTTGGATATTGTTCAACATCAGTTTCTGCATCGACCTAGTTTGTCACTCTCTTCATTGATTGTGGCATCTTCATCTTCAAGCAAGGAGATATTTGAGCAGAGTTTAGAGACATCATCATCCATTTTCATCCTTCCTTCCTTCAATTCCTATCTGGAATGGGAAGCATCTCTGCACTTTCAGTTGGTTTTGTTTCTTTCGAAAGGGAGACAAGTTGTTTGTCGACATTGGATCTTGTTCTGTGTTCAGACACTTACCATCTTTGTAGGTAATCACATCTTCTAGGGGGGCTATTTAGTCTCTCTCTATTGTATCCATGTGACAGATGGTGCACTTGGGGGGTATTTGGGAGTCCTCCATCCTTCCCATCCTATCTCACTTTTTTCTGCATCATCTCCTTTTTGGAGAGGGGTTTTGTTCCCACTGGGTTTTCCCCTTTTCTCTGGTTGTGGGAGATTTTCTGCATCTTCATGTACATGGGTACCTAACATGGCCTCATAGCTGGGACCCATCATCATCTTGCATAATCATTGCATTTTCCTCCCTAAGTTACACTTATGGGGGGTGTTGGTGTAATTAATTAATTAATTATTACACTAGCATAAGTTAACTTAGGTCATAAATCATTTAGTCCTAGGTTGAATCATTTAATAAATAGGGTATTATTCCCTTTCCTAGTTTGTGGGATAAGGTTCCTTCTAGAACTTATCTCATCATTTAATGATCATCTAGATAGGGTTCACATGTTGTCACATGTTGTTAGATTTTAACACTTGGCAACATCTCATGCATATTAGGGTTTACTTCTTGCCTATATAATTAGGCATCTTGTTCATTTGTAACAAATCATATCAATATCATATCAATCATATTATCAATAGAATCTTTAATCAACATTCCATTGTTACAACACTTCTCTTTGTGGTTGATTATCTTTCATGGCTAAAGTCCTTCATTGAAGATTTTGGAGCTTCAGGGGTTGTGCAATCCATCAGCCCAACAGCTACAGTGGATAATTTGATGCAAGTAATTACATCATGATTTGGTGCCATACTTGTGCTATTCTTATCTTGAATGGTTCTTGTTATTCTATCTTTAAAATTTCTTTGAGGAAAATTGATATTTTGATATTTAGGATTAGATTTGATTCAACAATGTTTATGGTTTGATGCTTGGAGTGTTGCAGCGATCCCTGGTCCATACTTTTTGTAGCTAGTTGACTGTTAATTGTTTTGTAAAGTTAGCCTGGACCATATATCTGTTGTGCTTAGTTCAATTGTGAATTTTTATTCATTTCATTACCTTAGGGTTGTCTTGGATGAATGTTCTTAATCTAAAAATCTTTATTACCTTAGAAGATTGCACTATTCTTGTGGAATTGCAGATTCATCTGGGTTAAGCAGGAATTGGTTTATGAGGGATTGGTCTATTTTAAGTATTTCATCATTTACATTGTTAATCTTAGGAGTAACATTAATCTTAGTAATCTCTTTAAAACCCTAATCATTTTCTATTTCTTTTTCATTTCGGTTAGATTTAGGATTGAAGTATCATCATATTGCTAGATCTGATAAACTAAAGATTCAGTCTTTGCTTGTAGTAAGGTCCCATTGTGATTACCAACATTTTCACATTTATCACTGAGTTGTTTATGCATCGTCAAGACCTGACATTAGAGACCTTGGGGTTATATCTTGAGGCTTGCTAATAGAGATTTACCTTTCAAGAGAGATATGATACTTGTATCTTGTTTGAGTTGTTGCTGTGCAAAAAACATCATCAATAGGATTGTGGACCAAAACACTGGAGGATGATAATTAAATACTGGATCAGGTATTGGTACAAAATAAAGAGACTTGATCTTGTAGTTGCAACTCATATATCATGGTGACATCAATGACAACAAAAACTATATAAAATGCATTCTTCTTCATTTTTCAACACAAACAAATCAAACTAACTACCCTTAAAATAATGAACAAAACAACCAACTTACATATCCTCAAAACAACCAATAAAATAACCAACAAAAAAACCAAGGCCAAGATATCCAAAGAGGGCCGCCAAGGAAAAATAATCAAACTAGGAGAAAATTCACCCCATTGGGAGAAAATATTGAGGTAGTTATGCAAAAAATCATCAAAAAGAACCTAATCAAGCTTCCCAATCCTAATAAAACAACTTATGATGAACCAAACTTTAAACCCCCTTGGTACAATGAGAATGATCTACGTGAATTCCACAAGATCAAGGGTCACACAACAAATAACTGCACGAGACTTTAAAACATCATACAAAACTTGATAGAAAAAGGAGAGGTCATCATTCAACATTGAATTGGGTCCTCTAGTAGTAGATACATGGAAATATACAAGGATCCATTCCCTAATCATTCTATAGGATAATTGACAAAGGTAAGGGACAAGATTATTGAAAAGCTAACTTCACCTATGATGAAGCCATAGGAACCATCTATCATGTTGATTGAAATATCAATGTCATAACCATACTAGGAAAAAGCCCCAAATGTAATGAGACTACATGAAGAGGGAAAGTGATGATCCAAGTAGCTGCACTTCTAGCTAAAGTCACCATCAAGCCTTCCAATGACTACATTATTGTAGACCAACTAAAGAAAAAACTAGCACTAATCTCTATCCTTGAGCTTTTAAAGTTATCACTTGCACATAAAGAGATCTTGGAGAAAGCTCTCATTGAATCTTTAGTGCCTAAAGATCTTAACATTGATCAATTTCAAGCTATGGTTGGTACCATCACTTCACCCCATCACTTGGTATTTTATGAAAAATACCTTCCCCAAATATCCTTCCATAATCAAGCTTTGTATCTCAAGGTTTGTGTCAATAAACACAAGATCAAGAGATTCCTAATAGATGGAGGTGCATGCTTAAACATATGTACCCTAAAAATGGTAAATTAGTTGGGATATTTTGATGATGTGATCAATAAGAATAAAAGTATCAACATAAGGGCTTATGATGGCATGGAGATAAACTCTAAGGGCACAATAAGACTTCTGATTCAAGTGGGGTGAGTAATAGAAGAAACAACTTTCTAGATATTGGATCTTGAATTAATATATAACCTTCTCTTGGGATGTTCATGGATCCATTCAATGCAAGAGGTCCCTTCAACCTTTCATCAATGCTTAAAATTTCCTTACAATGATAATGAAGTTATATTATACACTGATCCTGAACCCCTCCATTACTACACAAAATTGGAGAAGTACAAGATTCTCCTTCAAATACCTAGTAATGAAATTTCATTCCACTAATTTTCCTATGTCAATCCAACATCACTTGATTCATCCTCAACTCTATCTACATCAAAAGATCCTCCAAAATTTGAACTAAGGACATAGGTTCTTGACAAGGGTTGCAGAGAATACCATTTCAAACAATCCTTTTGCATTGGAGAGATTCCCCTATCACCAAAATCTTATGGGAAACCAAAGGAAATAAAACATATTCAAGCTATCACCTATGAAGTCAAAGCTACTATTTTCACTAAGTGGGGAGACATGAAGGATGAAATCATATTTGAAGAGGAACTTTCGTCATGGATCTATTAAGAAGAAAAAGAGTAACATAAACAAATATATTCCATTCATGTGGATCTTAACAATAAATGTTATCAAATCGCAAGAAATATGGGATACACTAGAAAAGGTGACCTTGGTCTACACGAACAAGATATAAGAGAACCCATTATAATAGAACAATGTAAGAATAAAATGGAGCTAGATTATAGTTCAATAGATGTGGTTACCTCAATCATTGAAACTACCTCTTGTTAGGAAATATCTCCTTCTATCGACATTGAGACATCAAAGAACTACTATACTAAAATGGATTCCAATGAATGGGAATGAGAATCTTGTGCCTCTAGTGACTATGACCTAGAGACCCTTTGGGAACCTAATAAATTTGCTAGATCTTTACCCTTACTAAATCCTCCATAAGATTTTCCAATAGTGATGATAACCTACCCTTACTTCACCCATAGTTGATCAATTGGGATAAAAAACATCATGCACCTATTGTGGACTTATTCCAGAAGAATGAAGCCATTATTGAGTTCATGAGAATTCAACATGGTATACTACAAAGAGATCATGACACCAATTTTGTCATAGAACTAGAATGAGGAGAATACTTTGAAGGGGAGATTGCTTCCTCCAGTCATAAAATTGAAATGAAAAATCTAAAAATAAATATGAGATCCCCTAGGGAAAACCACAATGTGGCTCTATTGGATCATGAAAAAGGAAAAATAAATGGCATATTTGAGGGTGAAAACCTCTTTGAGGCACCCAAAGATGGACAATTCAATATCCCCATCATAGAGTATAAAAAAAATCAACCTTGGTTGAAGGTTTTGAACCTATAAACATTGGAACAACAAAGGCACCTAAGGTAACATATTATGCAACTTCTCAGGAAAATATCAACTTCTCAGCATTCATCAATGAATGTAAGATCAACTTTTCCTGGACATATGAAGAAATTCCTAGGTTGGATCTAGCTTTAGTGGTACACCATATAATGCAATTCCCTATATCAAAACTACTTAAAAAAAAGTGTTGCAAGATGCACCCACATATAGAACTGTTAGTCAAGGTGGAGCTTTAGAAACTGTTGGATGTTGGATTCATTAGACCTATAGACTATCTTGAGTGGATATCCCAACCTTGTACCAATGTTGAAACCCATTAGGGGCATATGGATCTATACAAACTTCAAAGATATTAACAAAGAATGCCCTAAGGAAGGCTTCCCCCTTCCTAGAATCAACAAGATAGCATATCTAATTGTTGGTAATGAAATGCTTTCACTAATGAATAGATTTTTTGGGTACAACTAGATAAAGATAGCCCTTGAAGATCAACACAAAAAATAATTTACCTATGCCTAGGGAACTTTTTTCTAGAATGTCATGCCATTTGGCTTGAAGAACGCAAGATCCACATATCAAAGAGCAATGACATCCATATTCCATGACATGTTGCACATCACCATGGATGACTATGTACACGATCTATTGGCTAAATCAATCACAAGACATGAACACCTGACTAACTTAGCTAGGATATTTGACAGACTAGAGGAATATAACTTGCATCTAAATTTGAAGAAATGTGTGTTCAAATTTTAACATTTGGGAAACTATTGGGCTACATTGTATCTAGAAGAGATATTGAGGTAGATCCTGCTAAGGTTAAGGCTATCCTAGAAATTCTTCCCTTGAGAATATTGAAACAATTATGCTGTCTACAAGGAAAGATCCAATCTATCAAAAGGTTCACTGAACGATTAGCATATAAATTTCGTTCATTCACACACTTGCTCCACAAAGATGTAACATTCAAATGGTACAAAATGTGTGATCAATATTTTCAATAGGTAAAGGATTATTTTCTCACTCCCCCAGTATTTATGCCTCCAACTCAAGATAAAGCAATGATTTATATGTATCCACAATAACAACTTTTGGGAGCTTTATTCACACAACTTGAATAGAATAAAGAATGAGTAGTTTACTACATTAGCCATACCCTAGTTGGCTATGAGTTGAATTATACACCCATTGAAGGAGCATGGCTATTGATTGTCTTCACAACATAAAATCTTAGGAATTACATGTTAAATAGAAAAATAAAATTGGTATCTAAGATAGACCCCTTAAAATACCTATTGGAAAAAGTAGCTCTTATAGAAAGAATCACTAAGTGGGTCATGATAATTAGCGAATTTGACATAGAATATGCCAACAAGAAAGGCATCAAGGGACAGGTGATAGCAGATTAGTTAATAGAAGTTCCTATTGAAGATCATCAACCACTCATAGCAGAGTTTCCAAATGAGATCATTCTACTAATAACTCAATCAACCTATTGGACTATGTACTTCGACGGGTCCCATACTCAACATGGCTCAAGGGCTAGTATCCTATTTCTCACACCACAAGGAGATAATATACCTAAAGCATACATGATTTCCTTCCCTTGTACAAACACTATAGCCAAGTATGAAGCCCTAATCACTGGCCTAAAAATGGTCATAGAATGGAAAGTTAAGGAACTACAAGTTTATGGTGACTCTCAGTTGGTCATAAGGTAGGTCAACAACAAATACCAGACTAAAGATGAAAAGCTCATGCCATATAAGAGAATGGTGGATAGTTTCAAGAAATAATTTTTGGTCATCATATTTGAACATATCCCAAGAGTTACTGATGCTATGACAACTATTAATTCACTCCTTGACATATCTGAGAACATTCCTATATACAAATTCCTCATGGAGTAGTTGCTGATACCAACATTTGATATCCCATAGTTTGAACTTGTGTGTGATGTTGTTGGTCCTAACTTTCCTTGGTATGAAGACATATTTTCCTATATCTAGCATGGAATCATACCACCCCACCTAACAACTAATCAAAATAAAATCTTTGTCCACATGACTTCTTGATTTACCATCCTTGGAGATACCTTATATCACCAAATTTTTGATGGTATGTTACTCCGATGTCTCAACATGGAAGAAGCACAAACTACCTAACAAGAGGTACACGAAGGTGTTTGTTAATCCTATGCTAGCGGGCCTAACCTAGTCTAGAAGTTTCTATGAATAGGGTACTAATGGCCATCAATGGAGCAAGAAGCAATTCATTTTTCTAATAAGTGTCATCAATGCCAACAACATGGAGATCTCATGCATGCACCTACACAAGAGTTGCATCCTATCACCACTCCATGGTCTTCTCTCAGTGGAGACTAGACTTAATAGGAAATATATCATTGAACTCATCCAACAAACACAAATTCATCATCATCACTATGAATTAGTTTACAAAGTGGATAGAGGCTATTCTTTTAACTTATATCATAGGGAAAAAAATAGCTAAGCTCATTCTTAACTATTTAATTTGTTAATATGTTATCCCACAGACTATCATAATAGATAATGGAACTCCATTTAAGAACCAAGATGTCCATGATCTCTTCTCAAGATTCTCAATCCAACACCACTTTTCAACACCATATTATCCTCAAGGAACCAACCAAGCCAAAGCATCCAATAAAAACATCCTAAAAATACTAAAGAAAATTGTTAATGATGTTGGATGTGACTAGAACCTACAACTAAACCAAGCCTTATGGGCTTATAGAACCAGTATTCAAACACCTACATGTGTGACTCCATTTTCCTTGATTTTTAGATCTAAGGCAATACAACCTATAGAGGTTGAAATCCCAACCCTTAAAGTATCATTGAAGGATTTTGTTAGCAACAAAGAGTATCTAGTATCCAGAATCAATGAGCTTGAATTCCTAGATGAAAGATGCTTGAGTGCATTGAACCATCTATAGGCCTATCAAAAATAGATCAAGAAATGATAAAATAAGAAAATAAAAAACAAGAAATTTCAGTTTGGTGACTTGGTCTTGAAGGAAAATAAAAAAATCTAGCTAAATCAAGATGGAAAAGGTAAGTTTGAACCAAACTGGCTAGGTCCTTATATCATTATAGTAAGCTATGACTTTGAAGCATATCATTTGGATATGTAAGAAGGAGAACCTCTAGCTGAAACTCTTAATAGAAATCATCAAGTAAGAATTTCTACACCTAAGTATATAAAAATATACCAAGATAAAAAGAAAAAAAAAGAAAAAAATTCAAAAATAAGAAAAAAGTAAAGATAAATTAAACATCCTTTAAGTGAAAACCACCTTCTGGCACTTCTAGGATTAGTACCATAGTGAAAACCTTGGAGAAAAGCATTACACTTGAATAAGACCTACATCCTCATCTATCAACACTATCTATCTACTATTGCATCCACTCCACCCATCCCATAATAAAATGTGCACCCAACCATGGCTCGATAACTGATCAAGTTGTTGAACCTAGCTGCACCATCTCTATCCACCATCCATTTTATCCACCTATCCTTAATAAAATGCAATCCTATTTTGAACTAGGGTCAACCTATTGTACTTGGTAGTGTATTGTATCCTTGTTCATCCCATCACTTGTGGAAAACTATAAAAACAAAATAAAAAAATCTATAAACAAAAATAAATAAAAAATTCCAAAAAATAATGAAAGTCTAAAACAAGGACATAAAACACAAAATCCCAGAAACATTGTAGGCTATGTCTGGATGAGCCACATCGAGTCAAAACAATCAAACTACATTGTCTTTGAGATTGCATGTAGGAAAGGCCATCATCAATGAGCCCCCGAGGCACTAGGTTAGTCTCTTTAAGTGTCCCTCTTGGTCTTTAAACTTGTTTAAAAATACAAAAAAATTCAAATAGCTTATCGAAATCAAAAAGAATTTGTAAAGAGTTAGAAAACTCCATAAATAGTGTCACTCAAATACAATAAAACTATGTTTTCTTTGAACTTTCATGTAGGAAATTCCATCATTGATGAGCCCACAAGATACTAGGTTAGTCCCTTTAGGTGTCCCTCTTGGTCTTTAAACTTGGTCAACAATCCAAAAACATTCAAAAATTGTATCAAAATCCAAAAAATAATCGTAAAAATTCAGAAAAATCCAAAAATAGTGTCATTGAAATACAATCAAAATTTGATGTCTCTCAGCTTGCACGTAGGCAAGGCCATCAATGATGAGCCCTTGAGGCACTAGGTGAGTCCCTTTAGTTCCCCCTATTTGTCTCTAAATCTCTCAAACACAATGAGAACAACATAAAAAAACCTTTAAAAGCACAAAAAAATTCAAAAAAATTCAAAAATCTTATCTCCATTATCACCTATCCATAATAAACTTTCCATCCATAATAAACAACCATTGCCTTCATCCTTTGACAAAAAAAATCAACAAGCAAATCAAACATCAGAATCCAAAACCACCAAGAAAAAAATCATAAAGACTTGATCATCATTAGACTAAAACAATACTTAAGTATTAACTACCCTACCTTTTGAATATAATCATCAACATCTTGACATATGTCTAAATCATGGATAAAATGTTCCTACAATAGACAAAATTGATGGGTAAACATCCTGGAACATCAAAAATTTTATGGAAAGTGATACAACAACATTCTTTATCTTTTATGATCTTATCTTTTTTGGATTTATCTTATTTTCACATTCCCAAGATCCCTCGAGGATGTCCATAAGGATTTAGAGAAGAAGGAATGTGACATTGATCATTTTTTTTTGTCAGTTTTGTTTGTTAGATATTTTTTGTAAAACTACCACGATGAATACTTGCTTTGATTCGTGTATAGAATTTTTTTTGGGATAATTTGGGTAGTGGTTGCATATTAGGTACTCCATACCTTTATGCATAACTACTCTGAAATGTTTTAAAACTTCTTACCCATGTACTCTAACAAATTTTCCATATGTCTAGTATGAGCAAAAATATTTCTTGTTTGCAGAGTCAAATTCCACACAATAGATGCAAAGCCACCTTTGCCATTAATACCTTGGTGCATCATGCATATTTGCTACATCAATAAGGATTTCTAAAAAGCTACTTAGTCCTCCACAAAAGGAAAAGAAAACTCATCAATGAATAAAATCACATATCATCAACAAATAACATCAACCATATCACCAAAACATTTCATCATAATCATAATCCATAAGATATTCAAAAAATTAGATCAATCATCTAACACTTCTATCTATCTATCTCTAATAGCACTAAGATATCTTCTAACTAACATATGCATCCTGCATCACAAATTCATTAGTACCACATACATCCTTCATCCATAAAATCATTAGTACATATCATGTCCATTATATAATAAAACATCATATTTCATAACATAATCCATCACAAACATGCATAAATCATCCATCCATCCATGCCATAGAAATACATCATAAAATTATAAAATTATGAGTATACAATCATAATTCATCTATCATATACATAAAATCATCCATAAACATCCATAAAAATCTCGTAACACATCTATGCCACAAAAAAATGGTATATTGTATATCATAAAAAATGGGAATGCCATGTACATCAAATATCACGCGTGATATCAAAATATACAAAATATATACGAGGCCCCACATGGGCCAATGAATGTATATACAGAAAGATATGTCTCCAATAGAGTCTATGATAAAATAACATAAACATAAAGATCATGAAAAATTAATATCAACCCTATTGGCCATCCTAAGGTGGGGATCTATGCTGGGGGTGGCTATGAACAAGAGATGACTATGGCTATCCAATGGAATGTCCTCTTGACTATGAACTTGTGGCATTGCTTGGATCTAAAAAAAAATGACGTCTCCATTCTCTTAGTATAAAATCCTCATATAGAGTGTGATAGTATGTCCTCTCCATGATGAGGGCATCCCTCTCTATCTTATGTCATTGCCTCTCTAAATATCTCTCCTGTCTTAGAGAATCCTACTCTGCTTGAACCTAGTCTCACTTAGTAGTAACAATAGCTAGCTATATCTCTAGAGCCTATCACCGAGCTTCCTCTACATCTCTCTACCACTCTAGCATCCTTGTCAGCTATGAGTTGTGTGATCTATGCAACCATGTCCCCTTATGGGGGAGGTCCCTATAGTGCCTAATGTTGCTATTGATTTTGTGGTGCCTTCTGATCATCCTACTGCTGGTCACCATCATGTTGCTCACCCCAAGCTCTATCTAAATTCTCATTTGTAATCTTGAACCTTTGTCTATCCCCCCTCCTCCCTAAAACTCCTATCCTCCTGACCTGTCCAATGACTGGGTTAGTACTAGCAGGAGCTATTAACCACAAGGGACAATGGCATGCCCACCATTATGTGTACTCTATATTAGTACCTGCATCTGAAGGACTAACTACCCATCCCCATCTGATAGGTTCCAATGATCTAAAATTTTCCATGGCTACCCCTAAATCACCTCTTCCCCCCCACACATTGACCTCTCATGCCATGTGTCCAAAGCGAGCATGATATGCATCTAAGGGGTGAGTCTGTCTCTCGCCAAACTATCTCGTGACCCTATTTGGTAGATACCTATCTAGAATAATCTTGACTCGACCTATCAACCACCAAGTCTATCTATAGAATTTTAGCTAATCATGATCATTAGCCCAAGCCTCACAAGACATGAAAGGTCTCCAAATGAACTCAGTAAAATCATCATAAACTACCTGCCAATGTGATAGTCTGCCAAGTAGGGTGTAGTGCAAATAGTCAAAATAATGATATACAAAGGGATTACCCTCATCCCATCAAGTCAAACCCTCTGGACATGTTCTAATAATATGCTCTCATGACCAAACTTGAAGAAGGGTCATCCTCAAAGAAATAAAACTGCCACCTCAATACACAACCTCATGCATGTCTTTGTATAGGTGAGCCAACACACACAGGCCCCAAGCATACACTATCCCATGCTCCATCATCTTCTTGATGCAAATACCCCAACCAAAAGGAAATCCTCTCTCTACGATCAAGCAGCAAAGGCCCAATGATCAACCTTGCTAAAACCATGGCCATAGGATCAACACCATCAACAAATGGATTTAAATCAATCTTTGAGTCCACCACTTGCAATTTTTGTACACCTAGAAGCCTCTACATGACTTGGGTACCCATTTGGACATCATATGTGACTAAATTTCCATGAATCAAGATCCATAGGATCCTCCATACATCCTCTAGAGTGATTGTACACTCTCTTGTGTGTAGATGAAATGAAGAGGTCTCTGATCTCCATCTCTCGACTAGTGCAGTTATCATGGCATGATGTGCTATGATCTTAGGCATGTAATAGATGTATCAAAGTCCAACCACATCAAGAAATTCCCTCTCCAACTCCCAAAATCCAACAATAAAATCTAGCAAATTTCATGGCTGATGCTCTTTAAATAAAGTGGTTTGAGAACCACCTACAAATATTCAACCCACAACATCAAAAGAGTGCTTGAAAATCAAATCAAGAACTTAAATTACAAAAAAGTAGCTAAATTATTCATTTTTAACAATAGTGATCCTTTATAGGACAATAGTGGCCCTATTTTAGGATGATAGCAGCTAGTTTCAATGATAGTGAACTTGTTATCCTACAATAGTGACTAGTTTTTATAGTAGCGGTAAACTTTGTGAGTTTTTCAACCGTGCAGTTGTTTTCCACAACTGCGGTTAAACAACAATGAATGGGTTTAACTATGTAAAAGTACAAAGGTGTGTCACACTTTGATAAAGGAAAAAACCAACACTGATCCAACTTTTAAACTTGAATTACTAAAAAACTGATATATATGTTTTGAATTTTGAAATGATGTAAACTAATAAAATATTTTATTTTTGTATTTTAAAAAAAAATTAATTTTTTTTTGAATATATATTTTTAAAAATTAACACTATAATTTAGTTGCTGATAAAATGCTGAAAAATGAAGTTACATGAGACACAAATATTTATATAGTAATTTTTTTTTCCTTCAATTTTTTGGTGTCTATTTATTTAAATTGAAGCTTTAGGGAATGGATATATTTTTGTTCCAATCTTTATAAGTATATAGTTTTAAATAAATATTAAATGTGCACATATCAAAACTTAGTTGTTTCCAATCAATGCCAAATTTCATATTAATTATTTATCTAAAATAGAAAAAAATTATACCATCTTGATATAGATTGTTATATCTAGAGCATCATATTTTTTCAATTTTTTGTTTTACTATTTTTCCTTGACATGGTAATCAACCTAATGTTTTGTGTTGATAACCTACATTCAGTAAAAATAAAAAGGAAAATATAAATAATAATTAAACTATCAAAATATATACATTTTTGAAAACTAAACTTATGGATCTATAAAAGGGTATTTTTATATTTTAGAAAAAATGTTTTTTTATAGAAGTAGAAGTTTTTGAAACATCAAGTTTTCAAATAATTTTATTTTTTTGGTAAATTGGACTCAAAGTGGTACTAAATATACATTTAGCTAATAATTTTAGTTGGAAAAGTTGTGGACATATATAATATAGCTAGAATGAATCTTACAAGATTATATGTTTGACCAAGATTATTTTTTAGTGAAAAATGCTTAAATTCACTTGTGCTGATAAGTTGGCTGGAAGTGTGACAGTTTTATTTTGATACCCAACTATAACAGTGTGTTTCAATGTTAGCAGTTATTTTTGATGATATCAAACAAACTACATACTATGATAGTGTACATATCACGTCAAAAGAAACAATTTTCCTAGATTTTTACTATCATCCTAGTGCAACTTCAAGCGTTAATTACAAAAGTGAAAAAAGAAAAAAGCAAAAAAGGAAAGAAGACATACCATAATCCCTATGTTGACTAGCCTTTGGAATTGAAGGACTGCATCTGCTCTATGTGGGGCACTAGGAATGTGAGCCATCATGAATTGACATTTACAACAAGAAATCTCTATGAACTCTCTAGAGGCAAGAATCTCACAAAGCAAAGTGTACAAATGAGGGGTAATTTCACCCTAATTTCTATTTTAACACTCCCAAACCCTAATTTTTACCCCTAGAAACCCTCCTAGGTTAAATTTTGAGCACCCTAGATCACACTGAACCTTAAAACAAAACCCCTAGGACCTAATTTTTTTTCCTCTACACATTAGAACTATTCTTAAACCTTGTTGCAAGCCAGACCAAAAAATAATTTTTTCCAACCAAACTCTTGAGGGAGTAGCCCAACATCTTACCATCCTTTTGCTAACTTTCCAGGCATAGTGGGGCATATAATTTTTTTTAAATCTTGATCCGAACATCAAATTCCTTGAAACAATGTAATTGGAACTTTGTATCAAAGAGGGGGAAAATGTAGATATGTAAAAATGGATTAACACTATTACACATCCTAAACTGCATTTTTCAATTATCGACATCACTTTCATTATCACTATTGCATTGTGCTTCTTTATAATCATTAATCCCATTTTAAACACCATTTGCATCATTAGCCCTATTTTCCTCTATTAATTAAATAATCTCAATTTTTTAATTAATTCACCATGTCATCACTTAATTTATCCTTATTCCACCTAATTAATTAAGTAAACACAAATTATTTAATTATGTCTCTAACATACCTTATATTCATCCAAGTTAATTAAATAGTTATCATTAATTATTTAATTAAGCTACTTTCCCTTCTCCAAATTCGAATAATTAAAACAATTATTCGATTTCCCCAAAATTCATGCAACATGGTCAATTAATAAATATACCATTATTTATTGAAGTCAAATACAACTTTCACGTTCCTCTTAAACATTAATTAATTATTAAATTAAATAAAACACCCTCACATATCTTGATCGAATAAATCATGTCCACTGATTTCTCAATCTAATTTCCCAATCTCACTGATTACTCTAATCCCAATAAAAAATCAATCTAATATCTCTAATCCCACTAATAATTCAATCCAACCCCATTGATTATCCAATTAAATACCTTAATTGAATCAACTGGATGAGTTAAGTGATCAATGCATTTTCTCTCAACGGTCCTCAACCGTTGTTCTTGATTTTTCATTGTAGCATCTTGATTGTTCATCTAAAATTTGTAAGTCTATAAAAAAAACTTCATCCTTATAATTTCATCAGGAGAATTTTTAGAAATGTCATGTAAAATTGACTATTGAAGAAAATTGAGCAAAAATATACTTGCACACTAGATCATCATTGTTATCACACTTATGCAATCATGGAGGCTTCATGTTGAATCAAGCAATCCAACATCCATCTTCAACATGAATAAACTCAACCATGGGATGGTGTAATTTTAGTTTTTGAATTCATTATGTGCTTCATTCATTTATGTTAACCTTTCTTGTTTGGATTATTAAGCTTTGCAATTACATTTCATGGGTAAGTGGGTCTTGTTATCTTGTTTTGAAGTAATTTTATTGTTACTAAATCTACTGATCCATATTCCCCTTACACAGATGCTATAAAAGAAGATAGAAGGAGAGGTCTAAACCCTAGACATGAAGTGAAAAGTGATTATGAATTGGATCATTCTATAAATCAAAATGAAGAGAATCTTGAATAATAAAATGAATAATTATATCAGGTAAAGATGTTGAAAGCTATTTCCAAGATTGGTAAGAGACCTAGAATTGAAATTCAAAATTATGCGAGAAATTTGAACCATGAGGAATTTATTGATTGGACCAATGATATTGAGGAGTAATTTAAGTATGAGGAAATTGAAGATTCAGAAAGAGAGATTTACAAAAACTAAGTTAAAGGGGGCTTAAGGAAAATTCACTACCAGCAATTCATCGCTAGCAATTCACCTCCAAAAATTCATTACCAAAAATTCTTTGCCATGATAAATTTATCTCTAGGAAAATTCACCACCAATAGTTCATCACCATGGAAAATTCACCACCAAAAATTTACTAATTGTATATGTGATGAATTATCCATGGAAATGGGTTGCTAGTGGTGAATTTTCCACAACAAGGAATTGTTGGTGGTGAGTTTTCCATGGTGATGAATTGTTGGAGGTGAACTGTAAGTGGTGAATTTTCATAGAGCCATTAAAGGGACAAGTTGCTATCCAGTGGAGAGAATTTTAATTGGATAGGAATATGAGAGGTAAAGAGAAAATCATAGTGGGACAAAATGGTGACAAATTTGAAGACTCAATTTAGACTTGTTGACTATGAGCTGGAATTGTTCAAAAGATCATAGAATTTGAGGAAAATGGAGAAGACAGTGAAGGATTATACCGAAGAATTATATAAGGTGATCATTAGGGTTAGACATAGTGAAGCAAGGAGAAGGCTACATGGTACATCAATGGACTGAGAACAAAAATCCAAGAAGAGCTGAGCCTAGTGAAGATGACAACAGTTGAAGAATAATACCAATTTGCACTAAAGGTAGAGAAAAAGTTGAAAAAGAAGTTTGAATAATAGTAGAGAAGTGCAAGAGGAAGATTCTATAAAGGAAGATGACAATCCAGAGAGAGAAGACTTAATGTGGATCAAAACAAGGATAGAAAACCCTACCACAATGAAGAGAATAATAATTCATACTATAGAGGAAGAGAGGATATGAATTTCTACTCTAGTGAGAGAGGAGGTCATAATTCCTACCACAATGATGGATATGAGGGAAGATCTAAGAAGAGACCATTTAGAGGAACTTGTTTCAAGTGTGGAGGTGAAGGACATAGAGAATTTGAATTTCATCAAGGAAGTACTAGTAAGAGGATTGGAAACATTGGAAGAACAACTTATGTGGAGGAAGAACTTGTTGGATCACCTAATTTGATAAGGAAACTAGAGAAATGTGAGTCATTAGCGATGAGGAGAGGTTTGATGCATGAAGAAGTGATTAAAGAACCACCACAAAGGAAGAATTTTTTAGGACAAGATGTAAATCCAAAGGAAAGGTATTTAAAGTTATCATTGATAATGGTAGTACTAATAATTTAGTTAAAGAAGAAATGGTAACCAAGTTATATTTGAAGAGACTGAAACACCTAAATCCCTATAAGATAGAATGGATTCATGATGAACATAAGATATTGGTAAAAGAGCAATGTTTGATAAAATTTCATATAGGATTGAACATAGGGATGAAATGCTGTGTGATATTATGCCTATGGATGCATGCCATTTACTATTAGGAAGACCATGGAAATATGATAGGAAAGCAATTCATGATGGGAGGAAGAATACCTATATTGTGACTTCTAATGGCAACATAACTATATTGATACCTGTTATGCCTTGCATAACCATCCCATTTTATTTTTGATCAAAATGGGACCCCCTCTTGTGTTTTAGTGTTTTGTCTCTTTTCCTTTTCCCTTTCTTAGTTTTGTTTTCCTTCTTTGGTTTTTACCCTAAAGGGTGTTTCAATTTTTAGGATTTGATTTCTTACTTTCTACCTTTTGTTCAAAATTAGGATTTTGGATTAAACTTGCACCTTTCCTTCAAAAGTTCAAGTTCTATTTAGGTTTTCGGTTTCACATTGTTTTCCTTGTTGAAATTGGATTTTTGATTTGAACTTGCACCTTTCCTTGAAAGGTTCAAGTTTTGTTCATTTGTCCAATCCCGTGCCTTTATTCAGAATAAGATTTTCAAATCACACCTACACTTTTCCTTGAAAGGTTCAAGTTCGATTCATTTCTTTGATGGACTATTCCTTAGCTCAAAATTGGATTTTCAAATTGCACCTACACTTTTCCTTGAAAGGTTCAAGTTCAGTTTGTTTATCTAATTTCACGTGTTGTTATCTTGCCTTTATTCTATTAAAAAAAGACTTTTGATTGAACTTTTCCGATGATAGTCAAGTTCCAAATCCAAATTCAATTTTGAAACCCTCTCACCAACTACATTTAATGCTAAGAATTCTACACGTATGAACCTGATATTTAATTAGATTTATCCCATGATTATGATAACAAGTGTATTTCATTTTCACTAGTAGCAGAGTGAAAGATTTGTAGAACGTTTGAGCTAGGACATTTGAGGAATTGCTATTTTGAGTCGACAATCATTTTTTTGAGGTAGGGTCTTCCTTGTTCTTCCTTTTCCTTCATTTTTTTTTGTTTTTTTTCATTTTCTTCTTTTTTTTTTGTTCCTTTTGGCATGTTTTCACATGGTTGTTTTGATCATTTTTCTCTTGGGTTTCTATGTTTCACTTCGTTTTTCTTTTCTAGGTTTTGTTGTTTTTACATTTTGGTATTTGGGTTGTTTGCATTTTTCTGTTTGGTTTAGTTTTTCTTAGGTTTTTACTTTTCTTCGGTTCACGTGCTGCACTTTTCATGGGTTTAGGTTTTTCGACCCTTTCTAACTAGGGTTTCCATATAGGTTTTAGGTTTAACTGTAGGTTTAAAATTTTGGGCCTCTTGGAATTTTATTTTTTGCACCCTCATTTTACAAAGTGGTCTAAATTCTATGTGAAAATTCAATCCCAAAATTTGTATTCCAAACTTGCTATATTTTGTTCTTTGAACCAATTAGAGATCCAAGTTCTAATTACTTTTTGACTAAAGGGCCAAGTGTAATGTGATTTTTTGATTCCACAATCTAACCTTGTATTGTTGTTTATTTTCCTAATTTAGCCATTCAAAAATTCAAATTCTAAATGAAACTTTTTATTAAAGGTCAAGTTCTATGTCATTTTTCGCTTTCAATTTCCAAAGTCTTCACAACTGACATAGGTCCATTGGGTTTTCATAACTCTAAATGCCATTGTAACACTAAGGTTCCATCGGGATTCTAAATTCTGAGTGAACTTATGAACAAAAAGTCCTTTTTCTAAATCCTTTTCTATTCCTGACTTCCAATAAGAGTTGAAACTTAAATGCTTTATTTTTAGTTAAGTTAGATCAAGATTCTAAATTTTGATTGAACTCAAGAGATAGAAGCCAAGTTCTATGTGCAATTCTCATTTAATATTCCACCAACAATGAATAAGATTCCATCAAAATTCTAAATTTGAAATTAACCTTTTTACCCAAGGTTCATGTTCCATGTGCTTTTCCAGTTCCACTTTTTGATATTGATAGACAAGTTTTATTGCTTTGTGAAGGAGTTCTGTTAGAGTTTATAATTCCAATAGGACATGTTTTTAAGGATTTTAGAGGGTAAAATTTGTAATGTATTCTTTATGAAGCTATATTTTATGTTGTTGCTTAGGTATCATAAATGTCTAATTCAGAAGAGCAACCTAGTGTCGAAGAAGTAGAGAAAGAACAAAAGGATAAGTTAACAAAACTAGATCAGACCCACTATACAGTGAAGTATAAATACCAAGCTATCCAAGTTCATCTCCAGGGTGATGAAAATTACTGATACAATGCTAGGACACATTGATTTATAGGTATTCAAGAAGGATACATTCGATGACAATTTTAGTCTAAGAGCTAAGAGGATATGAGCTTCAGGGATTGCTCATGTGGCATCTTTTCCTATTGTTGTTCAATGTCCTGAACTTATTCTAGAAATAGAAGAGGCATACAACCCCACTCAACTCAAATGTATTGACCAATGGGGAAATGAAAGAATTGACTTATCTCTAGTGATGATTAGAACAATGTTTGATTTTCCACCCTACCCTTAACTAATAATGGTAATAGAAGCTGAGGCACAACAAAAATATGAGAAGGATGTGAGCACACACTAGCAATACATGAATAAGAATTGGATTAAAAATGGTAAGAAATATATTACCAAGTTTCCTACAAAGCTTTGGAGATCTGATTTCCTTTTAGAGGTAGGGGACACTACATTATTACATTATTGAGCAGGGAAATGGGCAAGGAAAGATCCCATAAGTATGAACATTGGATGTTTCATTTTATTGAGGCAATCTTAAATAGAATAGTGTATTTGGACTTGGGAAAGATTATTTCCAATCATTTATATAATCAACTCACAAAGGTAAAGGATTCAAAAGAATTTTATGTCATCATATGTAGTATATTATGCGGCTAGGATGGGAAACTTCCCAAGGTTGAACACTATGGGAGTAAAAGGTGAAGGGCCTAGATAAAACAATATTTGGGAATACTATGACAATTGAAACTCAAAACCTTGGAAAAGAATTTTGAGTGAATGATGCTTTCCTTTATGATATAATTACCCAATTTTCAACAGATATGGGATTCAAATTAACTACAAAAGCCATGTAATTGGTAAAGCAATGGGGGAACTAGTTTATCTAGTATCCTAAGTCAACCTACATCTGCTTATGGGGATATGATGGAGCACCATTTTTTCTACCTATATGTTGTAGTAAAAAGTGGATTTTGATTGAGTTATCTCAAAAAATAAGGGAGATTAACCTCAAGTTCAGTAGTAAGTAAGCATAAGGATGGAGAGGTCAAATACCCTATTGACCTTGGTTTCTATCAATGCCCATCTTTTGGAACTTCCAAGTCAAGAACCAAGGAGTTACAAGCTATTAACTTCAAGTTATATTAGGGAAGGAAAGACTTTGACCCAAAGGGGAAGATGAATAACTTGTATGCATCCTTGTTCCCACATCATGAGTCCCATATTGAATATTCTTAGGCATATTTACAAGATGATTTTGAAGCTAGAAAGAGGAAATATGAGAGGTTAACCATCCCTTAGATGAGGGAATTTAAGGTGAAAGAAGATATTACCCAAAAATATGTCAAATAATGGTTTAACCCTTCATCCTCAATATGATAGGGAGCAACTGGATAATCAAACTTTGGCACCCATCAACTAGATTGAGAAGGAAGAATGTAACATTGATGATATATCTACAACTATTGTAGAATGAAGTTTGAGGTGGAATATTGAGTCATTTGAAGATAGGAAGAGCAAGGGTAAAAGGAAAGAGACACAAGGACAAACATCTTCCTCTCCTCCACCTAGGAAATACAAGAGGATCAAGAAGCATACTCCACAAGCAGAAGATGTTACAATGGAAAAGATCACAAAAGCCTTCCAAAAGGCTATAGTCACTTACCAAGCTGCTATTACCAGACTAGTCTCAGGTTTGGGTTCCCAACCCATTTCCAAAGTGTATCTAGAAGTAGAGACTATTCAAGAAGGTCCTTCTACTACTCCTTCACAAGATAAGAAAATAAAAATTGAAGAATCTCCCTCCACTACTCCTTCAACAATAGAGGCAACAACTAAAGAAGGGGAAGATACCCTTATAATAATAGTCAGAATCTTCTCTCCCTTAGATTCTAAAGAGACTCCTCTATAGGATGAAGAAAAGGAAGAAGATGAATAATTTGAGGAGGAAGAAGTAGAGTTTCAATAATGAAGCATTTGGAGAGAAGTAGAAACTGAACATGTCCTAATAGAGGATGAACGATGAAAAATAATCAAAAGTGCTAAAAAGAAAGCTACTGGGGATGAGGCTGCAAAAGAGGAAGCTTAGATAAAAGAGCTAGAGGAAAAAAAGAGAGATGAGGAAGAAGATTAGAAAAGGGAGCTGGAAATAAAGAAAATTGAAGAGATAAAAGCTCAAAAGGAGAGGCTTGAACAAGAAAACATTGAAAAGGAGAAGCTCAAACAAGATAAACTTGAGAGAGAGAAGATGGAACATGAAAAGGCCAAACAAGTGCAAATAGAGGTAAGTTGGGGAGAAGAGTAACCCCAACAAGAAAAACAAATGACAACCACTACTATAGCTCCCACATGACTCAAACTTAATCTGGAGAAGAGGTAGCAAGTGATGACTCAACCTTTTAGTTGGGAAGAGATGATGAAGGAAATAAAAGTGAACAAACCCAAGAAGAAATCTAGATTTATACATTCCACTAAGCTCATCATTGAAGGATATTTTATTGCAGAAATTGTTGTACTCCAGTTGCTAATAAGGATGATAGAGAATTACAAGCTTTAGATTATCAAGTAAGCATAGTCAACTTGGGGAAGCAAACTCAAAATCAAAAAATGTCACTTCTAGATTTGGCAGCTACTTCAATAAAGTATAGAATGGAGAAGGACAAGTTAACCAAAGATGAATTGAAGGCTCAGTTAGACCAGATGAAAAGGTTTTTCAAAGATCTTGCTTCTCCATTATTAGAAAAACCATCTTCTTCTGAGACCAACCTATGTTGGTTAGTAGAAAGGAAGTTGAGGACCTTATAGAAATGAAAATAAAAGTCCGCACATTTGATAATGTTACTAACCAAGTCAAGGTTGAGTTGGAAGTACTACTTGAAACTGGCTATAAGCTATATAGTAATGCATGTGCTTTAAAAAGATAGATCAAAGAATTGATTAAAACCATGTGGGATGAGGAAGAAAAGTATCACGAGTACTTGGAAAAGGTAAAAGAAGTAAATAATTTGAGTGTAGATGAGCTTAACAAGCCAAGGATTCTGGAGGATGAAATTCTAGATTATTTAACCAAATGCAACAAGATCATGATATTCAAGATGGAAATAATTATTAAACAAAGAATAGTATTGTTGAGATTTTAATAAAAAATATTGAAACAAACCGTGTTGTTTGAAAAAGTTTGTTTGGTTACCACTCAAGATTTACCATCAAGTCCCAAGCTACTAGAGTTGCACAACATCAAGGAGGCCTGGAATAGTAGGTGGAAGACAATGGTAGACATTGACATTGAAGGTACTCTCATCAATAGGTTTGCACATATTAAATTTGATACCCATCATGCTATGGGTGACATTAGCAACCTAAAGGATATTACAAAAGTAGCCACTGATGGATATGAAAAGGAAAAAATCAAAATGGAGCGGGTATATGGGCCTGATGAGGAAGTATTGACAATTTTTTTGGCTAATTATGAAAAGTATAAAAAAAAAGTATAATGAAGATACAATTCAAATTTTGAGAGACAAATATGCTATTTTGACCAAATTAAAAGTCAATGGTGCAATATCTAGAGCAATTCCTATGAAATAGGAAGGCATAATAGTGAATCAAAGGTTATCTCCAGTCAAAAAGGAGAGAAGTGCTACTTCCCATGTATGTATTTTTGATCACCTGAATGATCTACTTGAACTAAAACACCTCTTATAATTGTGGATTTGGACACCCTATTTTTGTGGATTGATATTTTGAAGAAGATTTTTATGTTATACTTTTCTATAAGTCATAAAATGAACATCATTGCAAAGGGTGAAAAAATTGAAGCTATATTTGTAGCCTTAAGTTAGATAATTTTAAAAGATTTTAGATAGTTAGTTTTTACAATAATATCTCAAGTTTAGTGGTGACATAAAAGTCAATGGTTTTTTGTGGGCCAATGAATTTTGCTAGACGTAAATACTACTTATTTGATTAATATCAATAGAAGGAGCCAAATTTAAAACCATCAATTGTGTCATTTTTGAATGGTATTTTCCTTTTGTTCATTGATCTACAAAATCTGTAATGAGTTGATTGAATGTGTCTTTCACTATTTATAGTAAAATAAATTACAAGTATGCTTATTAAATCGGCACTTTGAATAAATATAATTGCATAAATGATTATGAATTATTTCATTTCTCAGTTTTGAATTTAAGGAAATCTTGTTATAGGATTTCAGGTCTAAATATAGGAGTAATATGTATTCACATTTTCTATTTTGAAATATGTGATGTATCTTTTCTTATTTATTTTAAAATATACTATTGAAATATTTAAAATATCAATTTGTTACTTTTAGCCAGCACAGGTCCCTTGAATATAATAGTCATGTTGACCACTAAGTAATAAAGTATAGTTGTGAACCAACTACAAAGACCTTGGGAGATAGGTCATTTTGTTATTAGTTATCCTTTTCAGGAGAAGTAGAGTAGAAATATTTTGCTTAATGTTTTCTATGTCAATTTGGCCATCAACAAAATTGGTGCTAGAAGGAGGGCCTAAAAGAACAAACTTGAGTGAATTGGGTCATTTTCATTGGATAGGTTTGAACAGGTTCTAAGATCTACTCCCAACAAAGAGCCATTTTTAGAACTCCAATTTCCTAATCGACCAAGAACACATAAAACTACTATCCCACCACTGTTATCACCACTAGTAACTCCACCAAGATTTCCACTTATACTACAACTGTAACAACCTAACCTACTTCCACCAATGGAATTATTCACAAAAAATCTGTCACCATAGGGAACCATTCATAGGGGTATTCATGAGATTCCTAAGAACCTAGAATGATTCTACCCCATTTATGCCCATGGGGAATCATGAAGTACTGAGGAACACATTCAAGCATTTAAAGATGCATACATGAGGGATTGGATAGAACATCATGATGTAGCCTACAAATTGTTCCCATATTCACTAGGAGATATGGAATATAATTGGTTTGGTCCATTCTCAGTTGGAAAGATTTGGAGAATTCTTTTATTAACCACTTCTGGGTCTATGTAGACCCTACCATATCATACCATTAGTTCACCATGATTAAGAAGGAACCCCATGAACTCTTTCCTTTATTCAACAGTTGGTTCTAGAGGATGTATAAGCGATTACAACAACCCTATGTAGTTGTTGAGAATATTGAAATTCAAGCATATATCAAAGCCATAGACCCATTAATTGGTCTATTCTTGTAGAGAACTTACCCATATGCGAGTATTGATTCATTGGCCAAATTATATCATCTTGTCGTTAAACTGCAACAAAAAATAATCCCTCAACCAGGTGGTATGGGAGGAACACTACCTTCATTTGGATATCCTAGGATGTGTAACCAAATGAGTAAAATTAATAATTCAATGACCAATGGAACCCCACTCATGAATATAGTTCTAGGGATGTCTAATTATGCTTATGGACCACTTGCTGAAATACACACTTCATCCCAATTTCCATGGTTTACCAACAGAAACAACCATCCTCAGACCAACATGATGGCTCCTAGAACCCTATATTTCTTCCAAAAAAATCCCCAAAATTACATGAGGACATAATCCTCAAGAAAATCTTCCAACTACACTAGACCAATCAAGCTAGAACAACTCTAGAAAATGAACAAATTGCACGTTTGTCAATAGAGATGGAGACTTTGAAGAAGGGAATGTCTCAAGTTACAAATGAAATGGATCAATTTACGCTAAACCCTCCTCAAAATCAAAATTAGTACCAAAATTAGGGTGTTATCAAAATCAGAACAATTATCCCTATCAAAACAATAATCAAAATAAGAGGAATTTCCAAAATCAAAATTATCAAAATAAGAACAAAGGGTATAATTAGAGGCACAAAAACTGAAAATGGGATACAAGACCAAATAATGGAGGAGTCCCACATAATAACCAGGCTATTGAGGATAAAAATCTCATACTAATGTAGTAGATCTAAACTTCATGACCAACTGGTGTAGGTTACACAATACTGCTACTCATTTTGAAGTGAATTTCCTAGAAATGGAAAACATGGTTAAAATAGCTCAAGATGATTCTCAACTAGCACAAGGAAATGTTAAAAAGAGTGGCGGTTCTGTAGATAATTCCATTTCCTTTGAAACTTATGATGATTTTAAGTTCCCCTTCCAAGAAGAAAATGAACCTGAAATTGACACTTATGATGCTCAAGCTTTCCAAGCTAAAGGAGGTCATTTTTTGAGAAACAAAAACAAAGGAACATTCACCACATCTGCTCTTCCTACTAATAACATAGTACCACCAAATCCTAGAACATATACTAATCCTCCTCCACCTAACGGACCAACTGAAACTCCTAGTAGAGGGAATCCTATTTTCCCTCAAAAACAACAACACAACAACAATATAGAGTATAACTTGATTAGGGAGATGCAAAAACAAATGAACTACTTATCTTTCTTTGATATTCTAAATTGGTGTCCTACTCAATGTGAACTTGTGTTGAAAGATTTAACTAAGGAAGATTAGTTTAAGGGAAAAGAAATGGTAACTCTCGCCGCTGAAATGAACGTACCCTTATACAGGGAAAAGATGGGAGTACCTATGTTCTTGTTAAGTTTGAGAATATTTGGGAAGAACTTACACAATTTTCTAATAGATTCAAAGGCCTCAGGAAATGTTATGCCATTTCCTATTTGTAAGAAACTAGGCCAAACCCAAATCCAAACCCACAAAAGGTCATAGAACTAGATAAAACTGAAGTAAATGTTGTGGGAGAGTTGAAATATGTACTTGTACAAATCATATTTGACCCAAGGATCCAATAATACATGGATATCCAAATTGTTGATATCCCTGAGATGTATGGTATGCTGCTGAATAGGGATTGGGCCAAGACTATAGGGGGCTATCTTGCATTATACTTCTCTCACATGTGGATTCCATGGAAATGTATGGAAAATCATATTACAATAGAGAGTGAACCTCACCTCAAACACATGATAACAAAATATGATCACCCCAATGAGGTTGCTTACTTTGAAACTGAACCAAGAGTTTATACGATGGATGAGGTTATGACCTTTTCAGCAAAAAATCATGAATGAGTGCAATCTTTAGAAAATGATGATTGTATGGCTTCCATTAACCAAGAGGTGTTAATCCAAAAGCTACATTAGGATAAATTGGTCCTTGGAGAAGAAGCAAATTTGTAGAGTCAGATTTGTAGAGCCTATTGCTCCCAAAATGGTGTAGTGTCCACTATTAAAAGCATTCTGAGTTAACTTTTAAACCTTATATAGATACTCTAAGTCAAGTTTGTTAGTTAGGAGATAATCATATAATATATTTTACAACATTCCCAAATCATTCTCCACTTGAAAAAAATACTATACCTATTTTACTAGAAATCAACAATGCAAAGGAAAGTATTTCACCATTTATTGAGCAACCCTTGAATTTATCCAAGGATTTAAAAAATGAGACTAGAAAACTATAGGAAATTCTAGGTACCCCTTCTCCTACTCACCTTTTGATTCCAAAAGAAATACTCAAGGGAAAAGTGGGCCACAAGATGGGTAACCATGAAGATTTATGAGAAACTATTTATGTCCACTTTCCCATTCTAAAGGAAGTATTTGAAAACCCTTAGATATAGGATCACCCAACCCTAACATTTTTGATCAAAAATAATAATCATACACTCCCCTTTCACAATAGCCTAAAATGGATCTTAAGAGGTTTCACCTAGAAAATCAGTTATGGACCCTCAAATTTGATGGTTCTAAATCTAAACAAGGAAGTGGAGCTAGAGTTGAATTGAATAATTTGAAAGGGAAAACATATTTTGATTCTTACATGTAATTTAGATGCACTAATAATGTGGTTGAGTATGAGGCATCGGCTACGGGAATCAAGTTTTCCCACCAAAAGAAAGTGCAAATCCTTAGAGTGTTGGGGGACTCATAAGTGATTGTAAAATAGGTTCAAAATCAATATACATGTCATAATAAGAGATTAGTTGCTTATCATAAAAGGATGTGGAATATAATTGAATATTTTGATGCATTCAACATAAAATTGATTCCCAACGAGAATAATCAAATTGTAGATAAATTGGCAATAAAAACAAGCACACTAGAGCCCATGAAAGATTCTAATCTGAGAAGATTTTTAGTGGAGTTAGTTTCAATCCCAATCATCCCAGATAGTATCAAGAATTTTTAGGCTTTTGATGATGATCAACATATCCTTTCCTTTTGGAAAGTTTAGATGTTTTGAAGGAAAAAATATTGATGAACTTGATAGAGATCTAGGAGACTAGGAATACGAGGATCTAGATATGAAATGAATTATCAACCTAAAAACCAACATTATTCCAAAAGGAATGGTAGCATTGGAGAGGATTTTTGACTCTAATCCTCGAGCTTGGGAGAAATTGACTGTTGATGTTGATGGAGGTAAGTACCAAACTTATAGTCTAGCTAATTTTTTCCCAAAAAAGAATATCCTCATTAGATAAACTTGTCCAATAGATATTCATGAAAAAATTCTAAAAGTGTTGAAAGAAGATATTATAGCCATTGCTTGGGGTTATGAAGAATTGAAGACATTCAAAACCTCAGTGATAACCCATACTATTCCCTTAGCTTGAAGCCTCAAGTAAAACCATTTTTTCAGACTAGAAATATTATCGTGACCCATCTTGACTAGTCCAAACTACTTGCAACCATTCTTCATCTACTCTTTTGCATCTAAACATTCGTGTGATACTATTTTGACACAAAAAAAAAGAAAAATGGGAAAAATGAGCAATTGATTTCATAATCTCCCCTTTAAAAATGTTGATATAAGGTATCCTCCATTAGAAAAAAAATCCTTTGCATTGGTAAGAGTTTTCAAGAAATTTTGACACTATATCTTACGTAGCAAAATCATAGTCATCATCCTGGATCTAGCACTGAAGTCCCTACTCATGTAGAGTGAACTAGTAGAGAGAAGAGGCAAGTGGATGGTAATTCTACAAGAATTTGATCTCAAAATCCATCCCATGAAATTGGTTTGAGGGAAGGGTTTTCCCAAGGAAAATGGCTAAGGTAGATTCTAAGATCATGTGTCAATAATATATAGTACAGTCTTTCAATGTCTAGATCCCTAGTACACTAATCTAATCTTCTTGCTATTAAAGAATAAGTATCTAAAAGGGATGAACACAACAAAGAAAAAGAGCATTGAGGCTGAAGAGTTCTCATTACATGATTAAGAATGGAGCTTTGTATAGAAAGAACTTTGAAGGTGCTTACTTACATTGTTTGGACTAGTAACAAGCAAAATAAGTCATAATAGAATTTCATGGAAAACATGGTACTAGACATGGTTCAACAGATTCCATGGCTCATCAAAATTTGAGATTAGGGTATTATTGGCCACACATATTTTGGGACACTCACCAAAGCATATGAACATACCATACTTGTTAGACAATGGCATCTAAAGAGCATAACGCCATAATGCCATTGCAACTAGTGTATAAGGTAAGACCTTTTTCCCAATGGGAATTAGATTTTGTTGGAGTGATTAAATCAAAATACTCTATAGGTCATAAATTTATCTTGATTGTGATAGATTACTACATGTGGTGGATAGAGGCTCAGGTGTACAAGAATTGTACCACTGACATAGTTATCAAGTTCTTGAATGATCATATAATTACTAGGTTTGGGGTACCCTTTGCTTTGGTATGTGACAATGACCCCATTTTTCTTCTATATAGTTTATTCAGTGGGCCTTTGAGTATAAAATAGTCTTGATATATTCTTCCAACTATTACCCACAAGGCAATGGGGTAGCTGAGTCTACCAACAAAAATATGCTGGAAGTTATTAAGAGGTTATTATAATACAATCCTAGGGACTTGAATACACATTTAAAATTCACCTTATGGGTGGATAGAACCAGAATTATGGTTTCCTTAGGAAATTTTCCATATAAGTTAGTCTACAGACAAGATCATGTCTCTCCTATAAACCTACAGATCCTTATTTTACAATTTATGCAAGATTTTTATGTTAATGACATTAGGATAGAGGTCAAGTTAACTAACTTACTAAACTTAGAAGAAAAAAGAGATGCTACTCTACACAAATTCTCTAAACATTAGGCTATAGTCAAGCATTGGTTTGACAAAAGAGCCAAGATTAAAGCCTTTAGGATAAAGCTAGGGAAAATAAAGGTGATCATCAAAAATCTGATAGATTATGGTTAGGGATTTATTAGATTGCTAAAATTCTTGGGGAGGATGCTTTTTAGTTGAGCACCTTAATGGGAGAACTTGTTCCATTGCCTATAAATGGATAGTTTCTCAAGCACTACTTTGGTGCATGAAGGCCTAAAAATCTTTCCTTTGTATATATTTTAGTATAGCTTCTTTTGCTTTCTTCTATTTTCCCTATTTTTGTGTATTTTGTTTGTCTCTTCTTGTTGTTTTATTTTGTTGAGGGGTTTCCTTTTTATCATTTTGGGACAATGGGTAGTTACTCAAAGCATACTTCAAGAGAATTGAGCTAAGAAGTTGATTTAGGTGTTTTTAGAAATAACTGTAGTTCTTTTTCATTCTAGAAATTGCATTTTATGTTTGTTTCAATGAAAGTTTGAAAGGTCAAAACAAATGAGCACATTTTAAGTGATATTATGATACAAAGTTGAATCTGTCACTCATTAGTTAGAATCATTTAACTCCTTGAGAGTCTAGCTATCCTAAGGGGGTTGTATTCTTGGCTCAAGTGAAAAATATAGTATCCTAATGTTGTCATGATGTTCACTGTAGTTCTCAACCTAATTTTCAAACTGCACTGCTTGAACATTGAGGGAAATAAAAAAGAACTACTTCAAAGAGCCAATATTTGAGAAAAAGAGGAAAAAAATTTAGAAATAAACTCAATTTATAAAGGTGATTCAAGTATCTCTATTGGGGCTATGGATGCCTCGCTGGTAGTAGAGCAATGCTTTGAGAGAACTAGAGGTATCTCTTGTAAGGAAACTTGCAACCATTGTATGACAATTTCCACATAACCCAAAAGAGATAACAATGCAAATAAGTGCTCAGAATCCACATCCAAGAGAATAGACAACATACCCATCAAAGATGACTCAAGATATACCTTGGGAAAACCCTCAAGAGGGAAAAATACATCCTCCAAAAGCATCCATACTCCATATTAATCATCCATGAAGCAAATAAAAGAGTAACAATGAACACTCCTAAAGCATCAAGTCCTCCAATGTATCCCATGTGTCCAAGCATGAATCCACACATCCCATTTCATGCTTCACAAATGCACTCTCAAGAAGACTCAATAATGACAACCAAACCACTCAGCCAACCTAAACCACTACACATGTGTTTGATTTTATATACACAAGCTCACACAAAATACAACTAGTGGTAAGATGAAACCATGTACCAAAAAACCATGTGAATACAAAACCACTAACCTCTTATTTAATATTGGGTACTAAGGCATCACATTATTTAGTATTTCCCCAATATTAAATTATTATCACATGTCCCCCACACAAATAATAATAATACAATGGTACAATACATCAAGTGGACCCCAAATAATTACCTAGTGTGATTAACAACACCACCAAGGTGTGTCACAACTAAATAATTATTTAATTACAGAATTGTAATAAATCATTTTATGCAATGGTGTACAACACCATATCCCAACATCTTCATCAAGGCTATAGACACCTAGTTGGTAGTGGAGCAATACCTAGGATATCATTGCACAACAACTAAAATGATTCACCTCATGTAGCTTGAATGGGAATACAATCATTTCAAGGATAGTTAAAGTCTTTAAAGGAGAAAATGAACCACAAGCACACACTAGATTCAAAGTTTTTATACTGATGCACAATTTGAGATATTAGCTCAGGCTTGTTTGTTGTAACCAGTCATGCTTAAGTTAAGGCAATCATAAACCAGAGGTTCTAGGGTGATTGAATTATTTAGTATCCTAAAAATGGGTAAACCATTTTCCTAGTTGAGTCACCATTTGTTTTTCCTTGCACAACCACCCCATTTCCTTTTTGATCAAAATAGGTTCCCCTCTTGTGTTTTGGTGTTTTGTCTCTTTTCCTTTTCCCTTTCTTGGTTTTGTTTTCCTTCTTTGGATTTTACCGTAAGGGGTGTTTCCCTTTTTGGGCTTTGATTTCTTGTTTTCTTCCTTTTATTTAGAATCAAGATTTTGGATTGAACTTGCACCTTTCCTTCAAAAGTTCAAGTCTTATTTAGTTTTTTGATTCCACATTGATTTCCTTGTCAAAAATAGATTTCTGATTTGAATTTGCACCTTTCCTTGAAAGGTTCAAGTTTAGTTCATTTCTTCGATCTTGTTCCTTTGTTCAAAATTGGATTTTCAAATCAAACTTGTAGTTTTCCTTGAAAGGTTCAAGTTTGGTTCATTTATTTGATCTCACACCTTTGTTTAGAATCAGATTTTCAAATTGCACCTGTAATTTTCCTTAAAAGGTTCAAGTTTGGTTTATTTCTCTAATTCCATGTGTGTTGTTATCTTGCATTTAGTCTATTTGGAAATGTGATTTCCAATTGAACTTTTATGATGATAGTCAAGTTCCAAACCCAACTTTGATTTTGAAACCCACTCACCAATTGCATTTAATGCTAATAAATCCACATGTACGAAGCTGATATTTAATTGGATTTCTCCCACGATTGTGCTCATAGGTGCATTTCATTTTCACTAGGAGTAGAGTGAAAGTGTTGTGAAAAATTTGAGCTAGGGCATTTGGGGAATCACTATTTCAAGTTGATCATTTTTTTGAGGTAGGCTCTTCCTTTCTCTTCTTTTTCCTTTGTTTTTGTTTCATTTTCTTCTCATTTTTTGCATTCCTTTTAGCATGTTTTCACGTGGTTTTTTTGATCATTTTTCTCTCATGTCTTTTCATTTCACTTGGTTTTTCTTTTTTTGGGTTTTGTTGCTTTTACATTTTGGTATTTGGGTTATTTGTTATTTTTTGTTTGGTTTAGTTTTGCTTAGGTTTTTAATTTGCTTTGGTTTATGTGCCACACTTTTCATGGGTTTAGGTTTTCCCACCCTTTCCAACTAGGGTTTCCATATGGGTTTTAGGTTTAACCATAGGTTTCAAATTTTGGGCCTTTCAAAATTTTGTTTTCCAAACCCTCATTTAAAAAAGTGGTCCAAATTCTAAGTGAAAATCTGATCCTAAAATTCATATTCCAAACTTGCTATATTTTGTTCTTTGGACCAATTAGAGATCAAAGTTTTGAATGAACTTTTTTGACTAAAGGGCTAGGCGCAATGCGATTTTTTGATTATGAAATTTGATCTTGTATTGTTGTGCATTTTCCTAATTTAGCCATTCAAAATTTCAAATTCTGAATGAACATTTTGATTAAGGGTTAGGTTCTATGTGTATGTGTGAATTGTGGGGGTTAATAAATCAATAAATAAAACACACAAACTCAATGAGACATATTACATTAAATATTTGAATCATAGAAATTAATCAAGTTAAAACAAATCAAATCTCTAAAAATGTCTCATTGTTATCTATTCTCAAGGATTCATTAAATCATATTGGCTCTCAGATATGTGTGTGCACTATGATTGTTAGAATAAAAACTTGAGAAATGAGATGCTATTCCAAAATGCAAGTAATCTACTTCCTACATGATTTATCAACAAATGATAATGATTCTACAATTATGATGTTGCTATAAATGAAGATAGTGATATGACAATGATATGATACTAAAGATTAAGGTGCAAAATGTTGTGTAAAAGCTAAGATTGTAATGGAAATGCAATGCAAATACTAACTAAGCCATGATATTAATCTAAAATGATACTACAATTCTAAATGCTAAATGCTAAACAATGCTAAATTCTCAAAATCTAAATGCTCCAAATGCTCCAATGTTATTCCTGCATAGTAAGATTACTTAAATATGGGATACCAAATGGTGTAGCAAGTGGTTGTATTTATAGGATTTCCAAAGCATCTTGTGATGTGGTAACAATCAATGGTCAAGATTCAAATGTGAGAGATCAACAGTGGAGATGGAAGAATCATGGAGGATGTTCCCTTGACCAAGGGCAACATGCCAAATGTACGAAGGAATAAAGTGTGTGAGATGCCCAAGTGTCCAACATGTGACTAAATTCAAATTTGGAATTTAAATATTAGACATATTTAAATACATGTGACATTTGATGAGGTGGCAAGAGAAAAATTTGGAGACATGTGCTTAAGTTTAAATTTAGTGAAAAGATTAATTATATGAAACAAACTATGTGAATTTGTTTATTTAATTAAAATAGAGGAATGTGATTTTAGATTGAAGAATTGGAATTTATGAACTATATAAATAAATTTGGAATTTATTTATAAGTAGATGAATTAAAGGGGTTCCTTAATTAAATAAATTGTATTTAATTAATTAATTATCTTCACCGATTTTAGGTGTATACATTTTTCCCCTCTTTGAAGTAATGTGTTTACATGTTGCTTCAAAGAAAAATTTGTTGCTGATGCTGATTTTTTTTTATGCTCTGGACGTTGATTTTCAAGTGATGAGGGATATATGCCCCCTCAGGAGATAAATCGATGAATTTTGGAATTTTTAGGATTTTCTAAGATTTTTGAAATTTTTGATATTGATGATGATTTCAAAATTTTATGATTTAGAAATGATTTATCTCCTAAAAAATGATATTTAAGCCGCTAGGTGATGATTTGATGAATTAAGCCCCTTTGGAAAATAAAATAAATCAATGCCACAAAAATCCCTCTTAATTAACCTTTAAAAGTTTAAAAAGGTGATTTAAAACTTCATTTGTGCATTTGTAATTTTGAAAACTTGAGAGTGATTGAGCAATCTAGAAATTTGGAGAAAAATGGTGATCCCCTACCACACACATCGATTCAAGTGTGTACAACAACACAACCACCCAACAATGTACAAACCTCTGGTATGTACCCCGAAAACCTTTGTAAATTGTGCAATTCATTTTTCCCTCCTTTTTTGTGTTTGAATTTGGCTTTTATTTTTTCTAGCGCATTGAAAACTCGATGTAGCACATAGAGGTATCGATATAGCACATAAAATGACTTTTGTAGTGCATTGGTGAATTTAGCACATAGGTTTAATAGTTTAGCGCATAGGATAAATAGATTAGTGCATAGATTCATGTAGCACATAGATTTCCTATTTTAGCACATTGAGGGAATGTTATGGCACATAGGTGCATTTAATGCTTAGGTGAATTGAATTAGTGCATTGATGAAATGGTGTAACACATAGGATGATTTAGCGCTTTGATAGAGGGGTTTAACACATTGATAAAATTTGATGGCGTATTCATTTGTTCGTTACATTAAAACCTTGTTTTAGCACATACCTGAATTTCTCTAGTGCATGCATGGTTTTAGCACATAAAAAGACTTTTTTAGCACATACATGGTAAAATGATGAATTTTTTGATTAGACTCCCTGATTTTGATGATTTTAGATCACATCAGCCTTTGATTTGATTTTTTTTGATGATGTTGATAGATTAGATGTCCATTGATCTCATGATGGGTGAAATGATAGGATGATGATAATTGACCTCATGATAGGTGAGGATCAATTATAGTTTGATTGATTGATTAACCTCATGATAGGTGAGGCTAATTGATTGATTGATTGATAAACCTCATGATAGGTGAGTTTGAATGCTAGATTAATTGATAAACCTCATGATCGGTGAGGTTGAATGATATATTGATTGATAAACCTCATGATAGGTGAGGTTGAATGATAGATTGATGATCAAAATATTTGATCAAAGTCTCATAAGAGCTGATTAGATTGATAGGATGATTGATTTTGATTGATTGACAAGATTATTGATTTATGATATTTTGTGATGATAGGAGTCTTTGATGAGTCTGTTGATTAGGGAGCATTTCCCTAGGATGTGGGAGTTGACACCCCACCTAACGTAGCCCGAGACAACCATTATTGCACGATGTGGATTGTCCTCTTTGATAGATATTCCCAAGATTAGGATTAATAGGGGTCTATTGACAACTTTAGCAAAGAGGTGGCATAGTGAGCATAACACCTTTCACTTACCCATTGACAAGATGATAGTGACTCTTGAGGATGTTTATTGGATTCTATGGATACTTGTTGTTGGGGAGCTAGTACTATACGATTTGACGAGCAAGGTGGGACCGATGCCTTGAGGAGAGTATTCTAGGATGATTGGATATGTGGTTACGAGATTCCATGGAGAGAGATGGTTGATGCCTATGCTACATTATAGTCTGTACTTACTAGATTCATTGGAGGGTTCCTTTTTCCTGATCGTAGGTCAAAGGGACTTTCAGTTGGATGGGGCTAGATTCTTGAGAGCATGATTGCTCAAGGCACCATATATGCATGGGGATGTTGCATGCTCGCTCATTTGTACCATGATTTACACCAGGTGGTCTTGCTTTGAGGGGAAAATTTGTCGATTGGATTTACATTGCTTTAGATCTAGGCATGGGAGCATATAGAAATCATGCAACCAGTTGTAGATAGATAGTGGTCAAAGATGAGGCAATATGTTCATGCCTATGCAGGTCCAGTTGCTCAACCTAGGCTGAGAAAACTAGAGTATTGGAGGAGAGTGTTGGATGATCTAGAGTCAATGACATGGCAACCATACCTTGATTGTGAGTAGTGGCCAGAGGATGACACTGAGATGCCTTATCTGTGGCAGTCCATGTACTTGATTGAAAGGACTCAGTTCATCATCGAGAGATTTTTGCTAAGGAGGGTGTGGCGATGGTATGGCAAAGTGCAGGGCATGCCTCAGGGAGTGGCCCATTATGCGTGATGATGGATGGATTTTATAGAGTGGGGGATGGTTCTATCATATGATGTTGTTGTGTAGGAGTACTAGATTTTATAGGTTATATTTTGGGATATTTTCCTAGATATCATTGAGGCTTTGATGTCAAATTAGTATGCCCAGTACATCACTTTACATCCATTTCCACTGATCCCCATCCAAAGTGAGCCAGTGCCATTGTTAGAGGAGGAGGAGAGAGTAGTGGTACATGGATGAAGGTGAAAAAGAGGTGGAGGAGATGAGGAGGAGAAGGAGGTAGAGAGAAGTGATGACGGGATGGGGATGGAGATGACAAAGGAGGTGGTGGAGATGAAGGTAGAGATGGAGATGGAGGTGATGGTGGTGGAGGTGATGAGGGTGGAGGAGGGCCAGTGATAGATGTTTGAGATTTTAGAGTGCCTCGCAAGAGGCGATCACTGGTAGTGACATCCTAGTAGCACATAGAGATTAGATTTCCCTCATAGTAGTAGTAGACTCAGATTGTTGCATTACAGGTGCAGGGTCAGATGCTGTAGGGTCAACTTACATAGGTGTATGGATTGCTTACATAGGCTCAGGGATAGATTACTTCATTGATGAAAAAGAGGGATGGTATGATATAGTAGTGTGCGCGGGCACATGGACAACTTACATAGGTCCAAGCCCAAGCTTAGGCATAGATATAGATGTAGGGCAGATTGCTACACTCAAAGTTGAGAGGGATAGTATGAGGCAATGGGATGATCAGGTAGAGGGCATTACCAAGAGACTATAGAGAGTTGTAGAGGCCACACATTCAACTAACTATTTCAGAGAGGTACAACTTACCACATAGGAGGTAGAGTTTTACAAATTGAGATATCATGAGGTTGTTCCTCCATAGTGTCGGAAGAGCTATGCATAGTCGAGATCAGGTAGGACCCATTCTCAAACCACTAGTAGAGGTGTGACACAACTATTGCCGAGAGATCTAAGAGATCCTAGTGCAAGTCTGTTTAGTGGGGGAGGTACTAGTCTAGTGATGTCAGCACCGTCTCGGGGGAGCATGACATAGCTCTGATATGTGATGACATGACTTGCTGCATTTTGGGACATAATATGTATACTTCTTTGATTTAGTTGAGAAATATTGATATACTATAAGTTTTGATAGTGATGTATCTCTTTATATCTTTGGAAATCCTTGTACGTTTTACATTATGATTTTGAGGTTATATGATATGTGGCGATGATTATTGATCTATGTGTTTATATGATGGATTATGGATGCCTATGATGGATGCATTTTATTTCTCCTTTATGATGTTTATATGATGTTCTATATGATGATGATATGATATGCTATGAATGAAAATGATGATGCAACTGATGTGTTATGATTCTATGATGCTTTATGAATGATACCTATATGATATATGTGATGGATCTTATTATGTTGATGAAATGTGAAGCATTTTATGTTTTTGTACTTTTTGAATGCAAATAGATGATGCAATGAATAGGTGAATGTATGATAATGTGAATGAATGGAATGATCATATGATGGTGCATAGTTCTATGTGTCTATGATGTTTATATGATTATATGCAATGATGAAATGATAATGCATGATTGATGATTCTACATGCATTATGGATGACGTTTTATGCTATGTGAGATGGATTTGAGTATGTAAATGTTTGTGATGTTTATGTATGTTAATGTGATGATTATGCTGATCTAGCTAGTCCATTGTCTATCTTGGATTTGAGTAATAACAAATTCATACACCATGGAAAATCTATCTTCATTGCTGGTTTTAAATGTTCATAAAAATGGCATTATATCTTTACTAGTCATGTTCTTCAACAAATTTTTCTTCTTGGAAATCTTACTCTACTGGATATGTCTTTCAATCTTCTTAAGTGAATCCAAGGTCCATTTTACTAAAGGAGTAAATGATTTCAATGATGCATCAAGTTCAATTATAGATGCATCAAGTTGAATTATGCATCTATTTAAAAAGAGATGTTTTTCTTCTTGGAAATCTTACCCTACTGGATATGTCTTTCAATCTTCTTCATGGACCAATTTCTTAGTCCATTAATAATTAATGAAATGATTTTGATTATGCAAGTGAGATGCAATGCACTTATTTTTGTGTTTTCTGATGCAAATATTATGATGCAATGGATGGATGGATGAATGATGTGATACTGTACATATGATATGATAATGCTTCCTAATGTATGCAAATGATGATGCAACTATATGAGAATGATGTGTTTTTGGTAATTTCAAGTGTACTCAATCCATTAATAATAAAGATAACATCATTGTGAAATTTTTTTAGCCTTAGAAAACCCTCAAATATAGACGCAACAATGATATGAATGTAATCTACCCTAAGCATGTAGATCTAATATGCAAAGGTTGTCATCTTAATAGTCGATTTATCATGCTTTTTATCATCATTGAGCCTTTAAACTGTTGAAAGTGAGTACAAACATTGATGGTATAATTAGACTATGATGACTTGAGTAGTACTTCCATGATTTTTGATATTGAAATTTAACATAAGCATCTAGGTATAATTAAATTGAGATTACTTGAGCATTCCTCACGTAAATAGACAAGAATTAACCATGTTCCTATGTAAATTCCAAATTTCATCAGTGATACTTTTTAGAGCATGTCTCGTGATAATTTGTACAGTAGTAATGATCAACTCACAGACAACAGAAAAAGAAAAATGACACTCTTTCCTGGCCCCTATAGTTCAATACATCATTGAGGTCCTCTAGAGATATGATGACAAAAATCAAAGTACAATAGTTTGAACATTCATGCCAACATGATAAAGCCATGATTCATAAGACCATCATCCATTTAAAGTTTTCTTTGATTTTGATTGATATGGCTGTTGAATGTTTGATATGGATGGTTGATGTGTTCATGGATGTGTTTGATGTTCAATGTTGGTTTGCACTACGATCATTGTATTTGTTGCATTTTCCTACTACTATTTTCCTGTTGGTTTAAGCTCAAGGTTTATTTTCCTCTAGTGAGTTCAAGATTTTGTCCCTAGTCTAGGGTGAGACATGACCACAATGCCAAGATATGTACATGAGGATTTCTGATGATAGGCAGAGTGATGGAAAAAGTGAATGACGAAAGCAAGTGGTTGACATGTTCAAATAAATGGAAAAGCTAACCTATCACAAATAACACCTATTGCCAAGTTTTCACTACTTGTTTTTATTGCACTTATTTCATATTTTTTTAATTTTTCACTTTTTTTTTTGTATTTTTCTCTTTTTTTTGTATTTTTCTTCTTTTTTGTTGTTGTCACCAAGACACCTATTTGCTAGGTCTTCATCAAGGTAACCATTTTTTCAAGACATATTCTAATTTTTTGTATTTTTTCAGGACTTTTACTGATTCATTGGATGAGTCAGGTGTGCTGAGGCTATTGAGGGTTCACCAAAAATTCCCTTAGGTGTGGACAATTGATATGCTCTTGATCCCGAATCTTGATACAATGACAAAGGGACCTAGGGTTTGGTTCAAATTTCCCCTTCTTCTCTCTATCTTGTTGATTGTAGGGATTTTCTTTTAGGACCAAGTCACCAACTTAAAATGTTCTTGGTTTAACCTTGTGATTGTAACTTCTTGATATCCTCTATTGATAGGATTTTAGGTGATCAACTGCTTGTTGACAATGCTCATCTAACAATTCCAACTCTTGTAACCTCGATAATCTATAATCCTCATCTAATATGACTCCCTTTAGTGACACATGAAGGGATGTTAGCTCAACCTCAATAGGTAGAATAGCCTCTGATCCATAAACAAGAGTGTAGAGTGTGGCTCTTGTTGGGGTGTAGATACTGGTTCTATAAGCCCACAAAGTAGGGTTTAGTTGAACGTGCTAGTCACGTCCAACATCGTTGACAATTTTCTTTAGGATTTTCAAGATAGTTTTGTTTGAGGCCTCTACCTGTCTGTTTCCTTGAGGATAGTATAGTGTATAAAATTGATGTTGAATATGGAATCTTTCACAAAGTTCTTGGGCATCCTGATTCTTGAAAGGTATATTGTTATCTGTGAAAATGGATTATGGAATGCCATACCAATAGATGATATAATTTAGGATGAAGGATGCAATTTGTTTTCCTATAAGGGAACTTCTTCAATCTAATTCATAAAGTACTTTGTGGTTGTGATGATGAATTTGTGTCCATTTGATGAACATAGATGTATTTTACCTACAAGGTCTAGACCCCATTGAAAAAAAGGCCATGTTGATGTGAATGGTTGTAATTCTTGTGTTGGTATCAGGTTTCCATGGATTTGGTATTTTTGGAACTTTTTAATATATTGAAAAGAGACCTCCATCTTCAGCTAGTAATACCCCAAAAGTAGGATTTTCTCAGTGAGACTTAAACCACTTGAATGTGTGCCACATATACCTTCATGAACTTTGTGTAAAGCGGTTTCAACTTTGTTATGTTCTAGACATCGAAGGAGAGTACCATCAAGACCTCATTGATAAAGTACATCGGCTATTAAGGTATGTCGAGCTGCTTTTTGAATGAAGTTATGTTTTTTATTTTGAGATAGATCTAGTGGTAGAGTATTGTATTTTAGGTAAGTGTAGATCTTCCCATAGATAGAAGCATCAACTTCGACTAGATGGTATATGACTTGGGATTTGGGGTTATTGTAGGCAGGGTCAAACACTTGTTTAGGTATTTGTAGGAGAGAAGCGATTGTAGCCATAGCATCAACAACTTTGTTGTCACCTCTGGGAATCTACTCAAATTTGATATTCACAAAATAATTTTTAAAGTCATCAACCATTCTTTTATATGGCATCAATTATCATCTCTTATTTGATAGTTTCCATTCACCTGATTTATGACCAATTGAAAATCTCCATAGACATGTAACTCTATGATTTTCCATTCCACGACTGTCTTGATACCAATGATCAATGCTTCATACTCAGCTATGTTGTTGGTACAAGGAAACATTAAACAGTATGACTTTGGAATGGTGTGCCCTTCTGGAGTGATAAATAGGATTCCTGCACCCAATCCATGTTGTGTGTACGATCCATTCAAGTATAATATCCACTGTTGTGTTGATACTATAAGGACATCGACATCTAGAAACTCAATGCTCATGGGATGATTGTCCTGTAATGGTGCTTCAACTAGTTGATCAACTATGGCTTGACCCTTGATTGCTTTCCTGTCCACATACTAGATATTAATCTGACTCAATATCATTACCCATTTGGCTAATCTTCTTGATAGGGTAGCTTTGTTGAGTAGGTACTTCAATGGATCAATTTTATCTATGAGTTTGATGGTGAGAGTTAACATGTAGTGTATTAGTTGTTGAGTAGTGAATACTACCACTAGATACACTTTTTCAATGAATGTGTAATTGATCTCATAGCCATTCAAGGTTTTTCTAATGTATCAAATTGTCCTCTCCTTTCCTCTAGAGTCTTCTTGTTCTAGAAAAGCACCCAAAGATACTTCAGTTGTTACAATGTAGAGTAAAAATGGCTTTCCTTCAGTTGGTGGTACTAGTATGGGTGTTAACATCAAGTACTATTTTAATTGATTGAAGGTTGCTTCACATTTTTCATCCCATTTAAAAGTGACATTCTTGTGTAACAAGTGATTGAAAGGATGAGTTTTGTTTTCCAATTGTGCGATGAACCTCCTGATAGACTGGAATTGTCCCTGTAAAGATCTAAGTTGAATGATGTTTTTAGGAGGAGGAATCTCCATGATAGCTTTGAATTTCATAGGATCCACCTCAATTCCTTTAGCTGACATAATGTATCCAAAAATTTTAGCTGATGTGACACCAAATACACATTTCTTGGGATTTAATCTCACATTGAATTTCTCCAACTTGGTGAAGATTTTGTCTAGGATTTCTAGGTGTCCTTCTCTAGTGTATGATTTTGCCAACAAGTCATCTATGCAATCCTCCATAAATGTGTGCATCATGTCATGGAAGATAGTGGTCATCACACGTTGATAAGTAGCCCCAACATTCTTCAACCCAAAAGACATTATGTTCCAATAGAAAGTACCCCATGGACATGTGAAAGCATTTTTCTCTTAGTCCCCTAGCACTATTTTGATCTTGTTATAACTTGAAAATCCATCCATAAGTGAGAGAATTTCATGTCCAGCTATTAGATCTACAATGATGTTAATGCTAGGTAGTGGAAAATCACCTTTTGGACAAGCTTTGTTAAGATATCTAAAGTTTGTACATATCTTGATGCTTTTGTCTGGTTTTGAAATTGGTGCAATGTTTGATATCCACTCAACATAGTCAATTGGATGGATAAATCCCACATCTAGTAGTTTTTTCAACTTAGCTTTCACCAAGAGGGCAATATGGGGATGCATTTTCCTCGGCTTTTGCTTCACTAGTTACACTCTAGGTGGTAGTGATAACTGATGCATGATAAGTTTTGGATCTATCCCTAGCATATCAACATATGACCAAGCAAATTTGACTTGTCTTTCTTCAAAGAACTTAGTGAAGCTTGGTTTTTCTTCCTCTGTCATGGATGCTACTAGATGTAGGGTCTTCACTATTTTTGTTGTGCCAACATTGATGGATTGTGTAGGTTCAATCAACACTAAAGATATCTCATGATAGTGTTTAGGAAGAGTGTCAAATATTCCATCTCTTGGTGCCTCGGAGAGGTTTCCACCTTGAGATGTGCTTTTTGTTTTTACTTTTTCCTAATCTAATACTATCATTAACTGGTTTTCACTATTAGATCTATTTTTGATATTCATTTTGCAGCTATAAGATTTTTCACTCCCCTTGTTTGAGGCTTCATTATGAGATTCACTAGTGGAACATGTGTCAGGATCATCTAGCAAAGGAAATTCACAATGGCATCATCATTTGGAAAGATGGGCATGCCAAGTAGCTCAGTTTGGTCCCAGTCAATCCGTTTAGGGTGTACTAATGGAAAGGAATCATTAGATTGGCTAAGGTTAAAATAAGTAAGTGTCATGATGGCAACATTAATCAAGTGTCCAATGGCAATATTGAGGTTTATGATGTTACTCTCTTCCGAAGTATCTATCTCACTCGAAGTTTGATAATCTCCACTTAAGTCATCGATATGTTGTGATCAAAATTCAAGTGGTCTAGAACTTGAGCTCTATCCATCCATACGTGTTGATGTATGCTTTTGTATGACATCAATTTCCTTATCATAACAAGACTCTTCAGAGAGGGAATCCCATTCATACTCATTGGAATTTTTTTCAAAGCTATCTCTTAATTGAAGGATTCTCTCAACAACCTATTGCCTGATTTATTCTTTTGATTCTTCTTTGTACCCTAGCCCTATTTTTTCCTTTGAATTCATTGTGATGGGCTGAATTGGTTCAATGATGCCTTCTTTTCTTTTACCCATAGGACCATTTCCTTCCTAGCCCATCATTTCTAGGATTGTTTTACCTTTACCATAATGTTCTGTTTGTACTGTAGAAGTTTATTCTTGTGAAGTTTCTTCATCATGGTACAACCAATTCAAAACATCCTTGTATTCTAACTCATCCACTAAAGTGCTGGCTTTTACAAACTTTCCATCAAAGAGAGTGGTTGGTTGTGAGGATTGTTGTCTTGATGTGGATGGCTGCCCATATGTTTTAGGAGAATATAATAGTTGTGAAAGACATGTATAAAGATCACTAAAATGAATATTCCCCAAGGCCTTTGTCTCTCAACTAGATCTTTTCAACCTATTTTGATAAGGTGTTGAGTTGGCTTCCATGATTTGTGAGTATAAGGTGTTGAGTATCAATGAAATTTTTTGAATATCCAAGTGCACATACAAGCTTTAGAGTATAGATATTTAGGCCATCTCCACCATCTATTTGAACATGTTTGACCCACTGTTTGTGAATTAGAACCTCAATGTGGAGGGAAACATTATGTGGATGGTTGATGGATACATCATCATGCTTAGAAAATGATAAGCAGTGAGGTATGGTCTAGTGTCTCACCATAGCTTGGAATTGGAAAAGTTCTAGATTGTTTGGTACTGTGATTGCTATGAGAGCTTGTTTTACGATCTCCTTGTGAGCTGGTGAAATCTTGAGGAATTCCAATATGGATATTTGGGCTGGTATTTTCTACAATTGATCAACAATGTCATATTAAGTTATAGGAACAATATATGTTTTGGATGTAGAGGAGGCAACTCCTTTCATGTCACTTTAGCTTTTCCTCTTGTGATTGCATTGATTGGTTGGTTGTCTTATTTTTCTTTGATCTTAATGACATTTACTTGATTATCACTTGCTGCAATGTTTGTGATCAAATTGATTGGTACAATGTCATTAATTTGATTTGATTGGATATGGTGATGAGGTTTAGTTGTAACAATTATTTGGTCATGCTCAATGGTGTTTTCATTTATGGGATTATCAGCTGCAATAAATTATTTTTTGTCATGTGTTTGATCATCAACCACCTTGATATGAAAAATAGTGGAATCATAAACATAGTTTACATTTTTTCCTTTGGTGTTGGATGTAGAGGACCCCCCTTTTCATAGTTTGGTAGAGGATTCTTGAATACTCCATGATCATTGTTTGTTTGGGGTCCTTCTACAAATATGGTCTTGTTATCAATCAAGTCTTGTATCAAATGTTTCAACTGCATGCAATTGTTTTTTTTTTGTCCCTTGTTACAATGAAAATCATAGAAGTGTGAATCATTCCACCAAGAAGGTTTAACTTGTGGTTCCAAATTTCTTGCCTCTGGTAATGTTATAACCTTGGCTACAAGAATATCCTTTAATGTTGATTCTAATGATTGTCCCAAAGGTGTGAACCTTATTCGATTTGAGGATGTCTGATATGATGGTGGTTTAGTTTCAACATTGTTTTGATTATTGTTTTTGTTGGTGTTTTGGTTGTGGTTTTGATTGCTGGTTGGATTGGTATTTTGATTTGTCTTGGTGGTAGTTGCTGTCAAGATAAATACCGGTTTAACATTTTGTGTTTCCATTGAACCATCATTGTTACCATCATTCTTGTTTCATTTCCAAAACTTTGGTTTATCACTGTTGTTGTAATTGTTGGAGGAGTTTGATGAGCTGTTTTCATTGTAAAGTTTAATGTCTCCTCTTTTGACCAAAGCTTCTTTGATTTTGATCCCATTCTCAATCATTTTCTCAAAGGTAGGTGGACATTGTAATTCCAATCTATAACTTAGTTCATCATTAAGATTTTCAAAAAAAAATTCCATTTTTCTTTTTCTAGTATGGGACAAGAATATCTTGCAAAAATTCTTCTCCATCTTTGCTAAAATGTGAGGAATTAATCACCCTTCTTCTATTTCGTATTGCAAAGGTCTTTCATTGTTATCTCATGTTGAATTTTATAGAAGTATTGGGTGATGAATTTGTTAACCAATTCTTCAAAGGTTCTAATTGGTGGCCTAATTTTGGAGAACCATTCAAGGAATTGTCCACCTAGGCTTATGGAAACAATCTCATCAAGTAAGACTCTTCATGTGAAAATTCAAGGCTCATGGTTCTAAATTCCCTCACATGATCTATTGAATCAGTTTTACCATTATATTTGTCATACTCTGGGAATTCACAATGTTTGGGAAAAGGAATCATGTTGATACTTGGATCAAAAGGATATGGACAAAAGTCTTGTAGCAAGTATCATTTTGAGGTTCCCCTTTCATGTCAAGCATCTACTATTGGAGGTTTTTCAATTGATGAGTTAATGCAATCACTTATTCTAAATCATTTTTAGGATTCTTAGGAGGTTCTTTCAATTGATTAACATCAAAGTCATCAAGCAATTTGACACCTTGTTTAGCCAACATTAGGAGGTATTTTTCCCTATTTCTTTGAAAAATATTTTCTAAGAATTTGTCAAAATTTGGATCTTGTTCAACATGTTGGATATCTTCCTCAATTATTTCTTCATCTTTAGTGTTGTAGGTTCTATGGAAAGGATTTTCTTCAGGTTCAAACATGGTGTTTTGAGTTTCAATTTTTGGAGTTTCAATGTTTCGAGTTTCAATGTTTTGAGCTTCGATGTTTTGAGTTCCAATGTTTTGAGTTTCAAGTTCTTTCTCCTTGAGTTTCTACTTTTGTAATCTTGTTTGAATGAGCATACAAGTGTTACACTTTGAATAAACTTTGATATTTTTTTTGGAAGAGTGCCAAGGATGAAAGCTAAGTCAAATAGAAGGACAAATTATATTGATGAGACTATGTTTAATTTGATTATACAACTTTGTTTCATGGTGAAAGGATGAAAAATCCCGATGATGAAACTAGGCTTAATAATCAAAGTTGATGATAGGTTTGATGATTTAGGCACTTTGAGGTGTTAGATCTTGGTTTATTTTGAATAATTCCACTTTTAAATGCTAATTTTAAACAATTTTTAGACTCTTGTGTATCTAAGGAATGTTTCTGTCTTAAAAAAGGTTCTGAATTATGGTTCAAATTGTGAAACAAGGGATGAATTTAACTCTTGGGTTTTGCATTTACTGGATGTGCTAAAATAGAGATTGGATGCACTAAAATACT
>VDFB02000017.1:12855388-12893593 GCA_007258455.2 Sequoia sempervirens
TTGACTTATTGGAATAATTTCCATTTTTTTTGAAAAATTTCAAAAATTTGCTAAATTTTTCCAAGGGGCCATAGGTTCACCCTACTTACACTGAGTCATGTATTAACTAGTTTTCTTTTACATAATGTGATATAAACTACAATATATCAATGAGGGGAAAAATGTAGACACTAAAAATTGTCCTAGGCCTGTGAACTCTATTTCTTGATTGATTCCCCCTTTATTCCTAATGATTAAATAATCTTTAATTATTTAATTATTTTTCTAAAGTCTTAAAGTCTTCTATTAATTAAGAAATTTTAATTATTTAATTAATTCATTTCTATATTTATTCCTCTTTTGATAAATTAAATAAATTTTATTTATTTAATTACTATCACTTTCTACTATAATTAAATAATTATTTTAATTATTTATTCACTAGCCTTTTATGTCATTAAATTAAACAAATTTTATTTGTTTAATTGCTTACCAATGTGGCATCTTCTTCTTATTTTGAATTAAATTATTGTTTAATTCAAAAATCAACTTGTCACATATCCCACTTTTGAATTAAAATGTTATTTTAATGAAAAATTCAACCTATCACATGTCCTCTATAATAAAATAATGTTTTTATTATTTAATTAATCATTTTACCTCTCCTTTTAAATAGTTTTATAATTATTTAAATTCCTTCTACAACCTCTTTTTCTGTGTCAACTTCATTATCCATTCCAATCTTATCTCTTGACATCTCATTCATTTTCAACCCTTGATTGAATTATCTTATAATTCAAGCTTAGCCATTCATCATTATCTTTTCCCTAATGCTATTTCATAGTACAACTTTCATTCTTGTCCATTAATTAACATATCTCTTTGACATTGAGTCTCAACCCTTCATCCAAATTTTTATTTTCTATAAAATACCCTACCCTTGTAATTTTCATACATCTTGAGCTAATGCAAGTATATGTTGTTAGTGTGAGACAAAAATCTTCAATATTTTGCTAGGCATTGTCATAGGCTACTAGTGCATACTCAAATATGAGGGCATCAAGTACATTTCAAAAAAAATGGAGAAGGGCAATGGAGGTGAAGCAATGATGGCACAAATAATTTATGGTGATATTTCTTTATATTTCACATTTTTATGCTTATTTATGCTTTATTCTTGGTTTAGGGTTAGTTTTTATACTATTTTACATTAACCTATATTTTTACCCTAGATTACACTAACATTTACTCTATGAATGGTGTGAGGAATGGGTCATGTATGTATGCTTTATTAATTCCTCGAAGTCAACACACACCATTATTTCTTTAGTCTTTTTGTTTTGCACTATCCTTGGACATTCATTCCGCATCCTCTACTAGTTTGATTATTTGACAACCAACATCTTCTCTATTTTAGTTTTTACTTTCTTCTTCATGTTAGGATTTAATCTTTATGGTCTCTTTTAGATTAGTTTGGAAAAGTATTTGAGATGGATTTTCAATACTCCAACTTCCTCTTTGATTCCTTTCATTTCAATAAAGTTCTAGGGGAAGAGATCTTGGAAGTTTGTTAGTGCTTCAATTGTTTGTGCAACTAATTTTTCATCCCAATAATCACATATGTGATAGGTCTAGATAATAGTTTGTTTTTGGTTGGTTTTATGTAGACTTTAATCTATACTTTTAAACACACCTCCTAACAATATTCCATATCATATTATCCTTTTTGTATGCATTATATAGACCTAAGACCCAAAAACATGGTGATGGAATTATGGTTTAATATATTAGCATTAAATGGTTTATATGAATATGTGCATGGAAGTGTTGATAGAAAGTTATGTTTAATTATGATGGTTATCCTTGTGTACATGTTTTTTGAAACTAATTTATTTGCAACAAAAGGAGGAACCATGATACATAGCCATTGCAGGATGAACCCATACCAAATGGTGTCTTGGATGCCGAAATAAGGGAAGCTACAGAAACAGTTAAATGTGGTGATTATTCGTTGAAGGAATTTAATGAAGATAGAATGTGTATTATCATAAACAATTAATAAATGTTAAAGAAGAGGTCTTTCTGATATGGGACTTTGAAATATGGATGTATGATTGAATGTATTCTATTTTGATAGAGTTCTAGTTTGATAGGGTTCTCTTTCTTTTCAGTTATAGGTTGAATAATTCCAAATCTTGAATCCAAATTCTAGATATCTAGGAGTGGGATTATAGATTTTGGTTTAAGTTTTTGATTTTAATAAAGACTCCATCAATTTGTATATAACTGTTGGTTGAGATTGTAGTTTACTTAGTTGTTTGTTAATAGTTTATGCTATCTATTATTTCCAGTTGAAACATGAATCTACAAAATGGTTAAATCCAGTTTGTGCAAAAGTATTTTGTAATCTTTCATCTTATGCAATAAATGGAAATCAATTCATGAGATGCGGGAAATCTATTATTTAGATTGAGTTTAGTTAAGTGGTTCACTTCATCTTTTAGTTATTCACTTATGTTGATAGTTAATATTAGTTTACCGTTGTTCATGAATTGTGTACAAGATAACTGAGATTTCATTTCTTGCTTATTATAAGTGAATGCTTAGGAACATGCATGTAATAATTATTAGTAATACTCCAAAGGATAGTTTAGTTGAGTTAGTTAATCTTAATCAGATTTTTAGTTAACATAATAATATTTCATTAGAAATAGTTTAGTTACAACCTTTACTATAGGTACTCGTAGCAACTAAGTTTTAATTATACTTTTATTGTTTTATAGTTTTTGTGAATTTCTAACAACTAGAATAACTTTAGAAGGATAGTTTAGGTAGTTTGAATCCATGAGGGCATATATAATACTGCACCATCATAAGCTTACAAATCTTGGTTGATGATTTAATGTAGTCTTAAGCAGTATCAAGTGGACTGTTTAGTTAGTTGACCCTCTGAATTGAGTGACTTTCACCAAGTTTACAAAACATTAGCTTAGAATATACACTATGCATGCCAACTTAGGGTCTCCTTCTGTGATTTTTTTTTTCTTTCAATTTGATAGGTTCATTATAGCATTTTTTTTAGGGGTGGTAGGTTCTTCTATTTTCCTCTCCCCTTGACCTATTCTATATTTGGTGTTTGTTCTTCCTTGTTATCTTGTACTACATAACATTTTCTTTTTGATCTAACTACCTCTGATTTTGTCCAATCCTTATATTCATACACTCCCTCTTCCTTTGATGGTGTGGAATTGGGTTGTAGTACCAATGTTTCATATTCCTCTACCATAATACAAATAATTTCCTTCATTTTAGTTAATGTGATTTGTATTTGAGGGTTTTTGTTGCTAAATGAAAAGGTCTAGATGAAGTATGTAGTTAGTTATGTCCATGTTTTGGTCTTGATTCTTCTCTCTAGATTGATGTACCATGTTCTTGCTACCAGACATAATGTCCAAGAGGATAATTGAATATATAATTGGTCATCATACTCATAATTTTCTTCCCAATGATATATGCACATGTCTAGGTAGTTTTTTCAAAGAATTTCCCTTTTGTAAGGAGGTATATCATTGTAATATCCTACCTCTGATAAAAATATTTCCTTTACCAAGGTCTTAAATGCTTCCATTTTTTAATGGTTTTTTGTGCATGTTATACCAGCACATAATGGTGTACGAAAGAGTATGCAGTAGGTGGCCAATCTATCTATTTCTTTGGGGATGATTCTATCAATTTGGGATAATAGGGTATCAATTCACCTACTCTAGAGTATTTGGGTAACTTATTCTATGATTTCTCCTTATTAATATGACAAATAAGATGAGAGCCTCCCTCATTTTTCTCCTCTTCCTTAGCAATATTGCATATGTCCTATACTACACTACCTTGTTCTGGTTGGGTTTTTATTATCGTGAATATTCTTTGGGATCCAAAAATTCTTTGAGAATACACTTCCTGGTTATCTTGCACCCATGCCTCTAACACCATCTCACTATCAGTACCACCTCCAGTGTCCTCCACCTCATGTTCTCCCTTTGAATTGGGTTCTTCTGGAGTTTCAGTGGCCGATATGGTTATGGTATTCATTTGTCATTCATTACTCTCATATTCTTCCACATTGACTTCTTCTATGTAGCATCCTTCCTTATTTTTCACTAGGGTTATGTGGGACACTCTTTTATAATCCATAAAGGAGATTTCCTCTTTTTGGCACCTATGATTCTTCAAAAACCTATGAATGATCTCAACGCTAACAATGCATAAAATGAGTCAAAATTTTCTTTCACCGTGACCACCTTGAAGTACAAAAACTATTTTACCCCCTTACACTCTCTTCTACACCCTTCCATGTGCCTAGTGTCTTCATTCCAATACCATCCACTAGGCTGATATTATATGGGGTTGGTTCTAGTTCCAGTCTACTGAGGTACTCCCATATTCTTTTAGGAATTATGTTAACATCGGATCCTAGATTGACGGCCATTACCTTAGGAATATTTTTATGGTGGATCTAGAGTTCAATTATTATTGACCTTGTTTTCTAATATTTTTCTACTATTCTTACTTATGGTATGCTTCTCTTACTCTAATATTTACTAAACTATTTTAATTTGGTAAGCAAGTGATGTTGCCTTGCTAGTTTTACAAACTATTTAAGAGATTTTACCTCCTTTTGTATAAAGTAGCTGTTATCCTCTTTCTCCTTGTCTTGTTATTGTTCTAAGATTATTTTAGTTTGTTTTACTATTTGGTCATGTTGTTCTTTAGTAGGGTGGAATCCCCCTTCCTCTCTGGAGCTTTCCTCTTCCAAATTTGTCACATTAGATCTTCTGGTATCTATTTCTTACCTGGTTACTACCATGGCCTTACCCTTTTTCGTGGGTCTAGCCTCCATTAAGTATTCATCTTCAGTGCTATCCTCTTCCATGGAACACCCTTCATCGACACCATTTAGTTTCTTCCTCTGGGTTTTTATGTGTTTTACAGAGGAGTATAGCGCATCTAGTGGTATTTGAGTCTTGTTGCTTATCATTTTGGCCTTGTAATTGTGCATTTTTGTAATGTTGGCACACTTTTCATAATTAAATGCATCATGATATTCTTCACTATAAAATATGCATTAATTTCTCTTTTTCCCCAACATTCCATAGCGAAGTGTCTTAGCTTACTGTAGTTAAAGCAAGTAGCATCAAATCTTCTTCCTCTTCCTTGTCCATAGAATCTTCCTCCCTAGTATGGGTCATTATTACTATATACTCTTAGACTTGGATGGCCTTGTAATTTCTCTGGTTTTCCTAAGGTAGGACCCTGTATCCTAATCCTAGGCATATAATGGTCCTTTCACTAGTCCCTTCACATACACCATCTCCTTGTCATAGTTGGGTTCCTCTTTCACTCAAAGTTTGTGAGATGGACATTTGATATTTCATGGCTATCCTTCTCTCCACAAATATTGTAATATAGAGAATTTGGTTTTATAAGAATTTGGAGGTCTACCCTTAGAGTATTTTTTCTCTTCTCCCCTATTTCCATCAAACATTTGTTTCATATGTGGCTTTCTCTACCAAAATAGAAACACCATATGTTAGGTCTTTGTGGATGAATCTCTTGTGATGCAAGAGCATCCTTGGTTTTAAATAAATCTTGTATCAACCAAAAACATTTTATTTCTTGCAATTCAGTCTGTAGCTATCTCAATAGTTTCCTTTGCATTGTACTACATTATCACTTCTCATCTCATGGAGCAAGATATAGGTTCTATATGAAATCTTCTTCAACATATCTATATTTTAGATTATTTGCATTCATTTATAGTAAGTTATCACTCTCAAAAGTTCACTATCAATTATTAGTAAGAGCATTTAGGGCCTATCTGGCTCAGGATTATTGTGAGAACCATTTATAGAATGTGGAAAGCTTAATGGAACATCATTGATGAAATTTTGGGTCCAATAAATCTTTCTTGGAGATCCACAACATGTTTTAATTCCCTGATGGGTTATCTCTCATGTTCTAAGGTTGACCTACATGTTTGATCTTCTATGGGGTTTGTAAGCCCTCAAGGACAACATAGATCATAACTGGAGCTTGAGAACCATATTTAAGATCATTTGTAATCTATTAGAAGGTAGTGATCTTAGTAGTGGATAGTTAGGTAGTCCCACTTCTAGTCATTGGACTGTAATAAGGCCTTTGTGTCAATTGTAATATCTATAATGCCTTGTAGCAAGATTGTGAGCCCTTAGAAATTCCAAATATAAGGAATATGATGCATGTAAGATTGCAAGTTATTGAATCAATGATCATTCATGTTTGTTGAGGATTTCTTGTGTTATTTATAAATTGTGATGAACTCAAGGATGCATGGTTAGATAGTCCTTTCTAGACCCTCCATTTGTGATTACACCAAGTGGTATCAAAGCAAGTTTGTGGGTCCTTGGGAGAGAGAGAATTCCTTATGGTGAACAGATCATCGACTTGAGGCCGCTTGCAAGTGTTTTCAATTGAGCATTGATTGTGAAGTAGTTGAGACCTTGTAGCTAGATCATTGAATTGAGGTAGTTGTATCAGATCTAAGGAGAGAGATACCACTAAGAAGAGGGCCTACTATGGCAAATGTTGCTAGATTAATGGATGAAATATTAGAGATGATGAGAGTAATGAGATTCTGATTGGATGTTGTAGACATGTAAAAATGACTTAATGCATATCACACATCCTAAACTACATTTTTCCATTATCAACATCACTTTCATTATCACTATTGCATTTCACTTCATTAACATCACTAATCCCCTTTTTAACATCATTTGCATCATCAACCCTATTTTCCTCAATTAATTAGATATTATCAAATTGTTTAATTAATTGACCATGTCATCACTTAATTTAACCTTATTCCTCCTAATTAATTAAATAAACACAAATAATTTAATTATGCCACTAACATACCTTATTCATATAATTTAATTAAATAGTATCATTAATTATTTAATTAAGCTACTTTCCCTTCTCCAAATTGGAATAATTAAATAAACTATTCAATTTACCCAAAATTCACTCAACATGGTCAATTAATAAATATACCTTTATTTATTAAAGTCAAATACAACTTTCAAGTTCCTCTAAAAAAATAATTAATCATTAAATTAATTAAAATATCCTCACATATCTTGATTGAATAAATCATGTCCATTGATTTCTCAATCTAATTTCCCAATCCCATTGGTTACTCTAATATCAATAAACAATCAATCTAATCTCTCCAATCCCTCTAATAATTCAATCTAATCCCACTGATTATCCAATTAAATCACTTAATTAGATCAATCAGATGAGTTAACTGATCAATATATTTCCTCTCAACAGTCCTCAACCTTTGATCTTGATATTTCATTGATGCATCTTGATCATTCATCTGAAAATCATAAGTCTAAAAGACAAGCTTCATCCTTCTCACAATTTCATCAAGAGAATTTTTAGAAAGGTCATGCCAAATTGACTATTGAAGAAAATTAAGCAAAAATATACTTGCATAATAGATCATTGTTGTTATCATGATTTTGCAATAATGGAGGCTTCACATGTTGAATCAAGCATTCCAACATCCATATTCAACATAAATAAACTCAACCATGGGATTGTATGATGTAGTTTTTGAATTCATTGTGTGTTTCATTCATTATCTTAACCTTGCTTGTGTGGATTCTTAAGCTTTGTAATTACATTTCATGGGTAAGTGGGTCTTGTTATCTTGTTTTGAATTCATTTGAACTAATTTCATTGTTACTAAATATACTGATTCATATTCCCCTTACACATTTTGGCACTCCCAGTGGGACCTAGGTCATTACCTCTAATGTTTTCATTAAGTTTTTTGAGCAGTTGTAGGTTTTGGGTCGCTAGCATCTTTGGAAACCATCACTTTTTTTAACTAGGATGTTATTGTCTTAAAATATAAATGTGATTGTCACTATGTTTTTCTATGGTTGTTCTAAATTTGGATGCTATCAACCTAAAGCTAGCTGCTATTATTGAGAAAGACCGCTATTGTCCTTTTTTTTGTAGGTTTCCGACTGTGTGTATTTGGATTGTCATTCTAGAGCTGCTACATTCTTGAATAGAACCACTATTGTACTATTTTCTTGCCACTATCATTTGAAAGAGCCACAATCATACTAGGTAAAAAGTTGCTATTGCAGGTAACAAGATCCCTATTGTATTGTTTTCTAGGTCCGTGTCAGTTTTGCAAATTTTCTTGGATTCACAGTGTATCTAACCCTAACTTTTTTTTTTTTTTTTGTGTTTTGTGAGATTGTTTGACATTGTTGGTGCAACTCTTGCAGGGTGATGGAGTATTTTTATTGAAACTACTAATCTTTTTTCTTGTAGGGTTGACAAATGGTACAAGACTCTTAAATTTTCAAGTAGTTGTATGGATGTTTTAGATCTTTAAATCATTTTCTTTTGGTGCACTAAAATTGAACAATACAACTTGAACACTTTGATTTGGTGTGCACTAAAATTAGACAATACAACTTGAACACTTTGATTTGGTGCTTTAAAATAAATTCATTTTTGCTTGGTGCACTAAAACTAAACAATACAACTTGACCACTCTGATTTGGTGCATTAAAATTTTCCAACAATCTTCACATTTCATTTTGGTGTCTAAAATTGAGCATTTCATTTGGGCATAAAATTTGATTGCAATGACAACAAATTGGTTTATGGCATTTTGCATGAATGTTTGAAGTCTCAAATATTTGAAGTTGGTGCTTTTAAAATGTGAATTGTTATCTATAAACACCTCATTTGGGCTTAAAATAAAATTGCAATGAATTATCCACTATGTATACCATGATTGGAAAACCAAGTGCATATCCTCCCCCCCTACATCTTTTGATGATCCTAGGTGATGAGAAAAACTTTGGGCTCTTTGTATTTTTTTACATTTGTAAGAGAGGGGGACCAACCACATCAAGGCCCTAGGTCACGGAGAGCCAAGAGTGGAAGGATTCCCTAACTTACTTCACTCTAAAGGAATGTTTCGAATGAGGGATGAGAATGACGAGGACTATAAGGCCCTACAACCACTCTTAAGACCCAAAATCTAAATTGGGGCTAGGTGAGCTAGTTTTTAGGTTCAACAATGTACCTTAGGTACCTCTTTTCTCAAGGAAAAAAGCACAGTTCTAGGATGATAGTGCAACACGCCGATGTCTCTCAAGTGCGCTGGAATCCATCTGACTAGAGGACCAAAAACATAGTATGAACTGTTAGAAAACAAGCTGACGGCCTAGCTAGTCACTTCTAAGGGAACAAAATAGAACTTTAAAGTAGGAAAGATACAAATGAATATGATAAAGTAAATATATGAAGGCTAAAGTGACAAAGATAATCTCACAAAGATGCTCGTTCACCAGCTAGCTCCAAATGCATGCCCAACACAAGAAAGAGGGAAAATTGTTGGGGGCCGTATAGGGGTCTATCTTAGTTAGACCCCCATTTTGGTGTTTCCACCTCTTGGAACAACCAAGATAGAAATGATAGAGAAATGTATGATAAATAAGTAAAGAAAGAAAGTAGACAAATAACACTACAAAATAGTATAAAGCTACTCAACCAAATCATAAAGGTGAGGAGAAAAACGTTACCACCTCCACCAAGAGCTCACTAGCCAATGATGGAGAAAGAAGGCTTGAAAAATCACCACAACCTCAACTGTGATGAAGGGAGGTGTTGCAAAACCTTAAGCCCATGCTGTAATGGCTTGTTTCACACCTGCTTTATGGAGTTGATGGAGTGTTGTTGTTGCTGCTATGAAGTGCCAAAGTGCTGCTTGAAGTGATGGAAGTGAAGAGATTGCAAGAAGTGATACCAAAGAGATTAAGTGAATGCTTGGATATTTCCAAAAGGGGATGAGTTGCATGAAGAATGAATCTTTTTGAAGGTGAGGTGAGGAGAATAATGAATTTTTGGTTTGGTTGGTCAAAGAGGGACGTTACAAATAGTTCCGAATAAAAGTGTAACCCCTTTTCCAACTTTAGACATAGGAATTTGTCAAGGATGTAAGTGTGCCACATGGATGTCTACACGCCACGTGCATGTCTCTAACAAATATTCTTCTACCAACATAAAAGATGAATGCCAAGTGGAATGAAGGTAGCTTGCTAATGTGGAATTTCACCTTTGGATTTGGTTTTCTAAGGTGATAAAGTGTAAAAGGGGAATTTGCGTAAGGGGTGAAAATTCATTCCTATACATTTTTCCCCCACTTTGGAAAGCATGAATACTGATGAGTGCTTCGGTAAAGTAGATTAGAAAGGTAGTAGGGTTAGAAATGTATACATGAACCAAGAAAGCAGACCGTGATTTGGCAAACGTGAGAGCACAGGACAAGTAAAGGACTTCATAGACCTGTAGAACTATGAAGCTGTAGAATGAAAGCATCTTATAGGCCTATGGACCTCCAAGGAGGTGACCCCCAAGATCTCTAACATGAAGGAAGCCCTGAGAGATAAGTACCTCATAGGCCTAAAAATTTGTAAGGAGGTGATCTCTCACATGAATGAAGTTGAGAGAAGTAAGTGCCTCACAGGCCCACATACCTACAAGGAAGGTGTCCTCCAAGATCTCTCACATGAAGGAAACCAAAAAAATCACCTTACAGACACACAAACCTACAAGGAAGGTGTCCTCTAAGATCTCTCACATGAAGGAAATTGAGAAAGCACCTTATAGACCCATAGACTTGCAAGGGAGTGTCCCCTAGGATATCTCACATGGAGGAATCTCATAGGTGTATGCCCCTCACAGGCTCGAAGATGTGTGAGCAAGGAATCCTCCTAGATCTCTTGCATGAAGGAAACACAAAGAAGGAGACTCCACAAAGTTAGAAAGTGGCTTCATAGGGGCACCTGCAAAGCGACATGTTTACTTGCAGATAGAACATGTTCGAAAGCGGCCATACATGAAATCAGCAGTAGAGTGGAAGCACCAAGGTCCCTCAAAAAACTTGAGCATGAAAAGAGGGGGTCCACTCAAGGGATCTTGTATTTGAAAGTACAAAAATGAGAATTTTTTTCTCAAATTGATTCATCATCAAAGGGATCCTTTGAAGGAGTGTTCTACTTCACCAAAGAATTCAAAGGAAGAAATTCCCCTCACGGGGGTAGATTGGAGCTTCTCCACACCTGGAGGAAGGTTCTCAAATTGTTTCTTTATGAACCCATGATGAAGGAAACATGTTCCATTAGGGTTATAGTCTTGAATACATTTCCGAAAAAGGAAATGTTCATGAGGATTTTCAAGAAAAGATTCGTTGGCAACGAATGTGTTTTCTGAAAAGCGAAACATCATAGAAATGGAGTTATCACACATGAGAGGGAAAACTCAAGAAAAGAAGAGAAAAAGGAAGGAAAAAGAGAGAAACAGAGATAAACAAAAACAAAGGGGCATAGAGTGTCGATATTTGAGGTTAGAGCTGTCATAATATATATAAGTATAGTAATAGTATATTAATGGTATCACATCTAACTCCTATAATATCAAACCATGTGAAGAATTCATGAGAAGAAAAAGTAAAATAAAAAATTAAGGTCAACATGGAAGGAAGCCCTAAATTCCCCAACACTTTTTCATCATCCCAATTCTTGTGAGAGTGAAAATACAAACATAGAATGATGGTGAAACATACAAAAGAAGGTTCGACACAAGAAATCACTCTTGTATCAAGCACCAACAAGGGGTGACATGGGTCATCCGAGGAACACATAGCATTATCACAAGGGAACACATCACAACACACACACTCATCTAACCTAAAGATAAAGAAGGGGCCTCCCCCTAACATTGATCGACCAAGAGGTCATTTGCTTCCCACTCTAGATCATCGTAAGGGGAAGGAGGATGAGCCTGCAGTGGTGGAATGTTAAGGGGAGGTGCTTTTGACCCTCCCACAACAAGGGATAAGGAAGAGGGCCCCACAAGGTCCCCTCCACTAAACTCTTGTGGAGCTAAGGTGAACGATTTCCCGAAGATCACTAACAAGGTCAAAAATTCATCCAGAGAGTTAAACATGCACTTTACAGGAGTTCCATGTTTCACCTCAATGGATGGAGAGGAATGTACTTGAGATTTACCGCTAGGCTCACTGAACAACTTAGGAGCAGTGACAAACTCAGGCGAAGCTAGGGCTTGCTCTATCACTAGGACAAAACAAGCTAATGTAGGCCCACCTTTCGAAGAAGGTGGGCTCCTTATACTCACTCCATTGTTGGAGGGGCCATCCTCTACCTTTAGCCTCATTGGAGTATGTGAACTCCCCATAGATGAGCCGAGAGGTGCAGAGGAAGAGGAGGAGGAGAAAGATACAATAGATACCACCGAAGTATTCAAGTACATATTCATAGGCACAGAAAATTAGGGATACAGAAGATAACTAGGATGGTTTTACTTGAGAGAAGGAGTGATGAACACTTGCACCTTTTAGGGTCAGGTACATTAAGTAATCCGCAGTGGAATCTAAAGTGATCTTGAGCTTAGATTGAATGGAAGCAAAGGGGAGGAGAGAGGAGGACGCTGTAGGAGGGCCTAATATAGGGGAAATCATCTCCTCTTCCTTCCTCTATAAGGCAACCTACTCAACTATGAGAGCCTTTTCCCAATGCTTGCGCTCGCATGCAAGGCAGTTTCTATGACTCTTTGAGCTAGAGACGAGAGGTTGCAAAGGAATAAAAGGATCCTACTCAACCATGGGAGTGTCCTTCATAAGTGTTTCTAGTAGAGGGATAGACTCTTGAGTGGGAGTAGGAGGGGCGGGTTGAGAAGCTATAGGGGGAGTCGGCTCTAGTGCCTTAGGAGAAAGCCTCTTCTCATTTAATGCTTTAGTAGTAGAAGAGGTAGGAGGCCGTAGAGGCCAAGATAGAGAGGACTCCCCATGGGAACCTTTTATCCTACCATATCAAATGGGCCTAGGCTTTGTGGGCAAGACAAAAAGTTCAAATGTGGGACGCTTAGGATTTTGCGAAGCAGGCACCATAGGATTCTCTTGCAAATGCAAAGTGGAATTTGATGGTGCCATAGTGGGGTGAGAGGAAGTGTTAGGTTGAATAGGGAAAGAGGAAGGAGGATCTCAGGATCACTTCTCTTCTTCTCTTCTACGTGCCTTGGTGGCATCACTTGTTAGCTTTTAAACATGCCCTATGCAACACAACATAGGGTGATGGAGGGTATCTCACTTTTGGACTTAAACACCCTTTCTTATAATTTTGATACATTTGGTACAAGAGGTCCTTCCTAGGTGGGAGAGGACCAATGAGTGTAGGACAAAAGTAATCTAAGGAATAATTACCATGCTCAACTGGTTGTCTATAAATAGTGTCGTGGATCACATGTACAAAACCTTCATGAATGAATTTCAAACATTTGTGCACAACTAATGGAATTGCATTCATAGCCACTAGCCAGGGGATACCCAACTTTACTCTGAAGAGCTCATACCTTAGGATAATGTCAAACAAACTATTCATAGATTTAGGCCCAACGAGAATTGACAGGACAATACTACCTAGAGGAGGTACATAAAGTCCATCATACTTGTGGATGGTGCTTATAGGTGCATTATACCCATCTTTATGTAGAAAGTTTATTAGCATGATCTCCTCAATTATGCTAGTCACTTGAGATGTCAGATCAACAAGAAAACCTGCTATAGTATTTTTGTTGATTCATGTAGGGATATAAAGAGGAGAAGGTTCTCTATTAAAACCCATTGATAGATCCTTCGAGGTGAAGGTTATACTAGTACCATTGCTTATAGGATATGCAAAGGGGATATGTTGATGCAATAAAGAAGCCATCATTCATACTAAATGGTACTCTCACAAATCCCGCCAAAGGTTACAAAATAGGACAGTGACCCAATTAAGGTTTTGCTATGCAACACTTTTAGAACCTTCCAACTATGCCTACTAGGAGTTGCAGGTTGGGTTTTAAGGTGAAGGCCTAACAAAAATCACACGTACAACACTCCTAGAATACAAGGAAAGGAGCTTTTAGTATTGCAAAACAAAATCAAAATGGTTCACTTGGGTTCACCAAAAATGTAAGAGAGGGGGACCAGCCACGTCAAGGCCCTAGGTCACTAATAGCCAAGAGCAGAAGGTTGCCCTAACTTGCCTCACTCTAAAGGAATGTTTTGAATGAGGGACGAGAATGATGAGGACTATAAGGCTCTGCAACCACTCTTTAGACACAAAATCTAAACTAGGGCTAAGCAAGCTAGTTTTTGGGTTCAACATTGTACCTCAAGTAGCTCTCTACCCAAGGATGAAAGTGCAGTTCTAGGATGACAACACGGTGTGCTGGCATCTCTTAGGTGCGCTAGTGTCAGTACAAACAAAGGACCTAAAATATAGTATGAATTGATAGAAAACAAGCTGACGACCTAGTTAGTCACTTCTAAGGGAACAAAACATAACTCTGAAGTAGGAAAGTTACAAATGAATATGATAAAGTAAATATATGAAGGTTAAGGTAACAAAGATAATCTCACAAAGATGCTCGTTCACTAGCTAGCTCCAAATGCACATCCACCTACACACAAGAAATAGGAAAAATTGTTGGGGGCTATATACAGGCCTATCTTAGTCAAACCCCCATTTTGATGTTTCCACCTCCACAGATAGCCAATATAGAAACAATAGAGAAATGTATGATAAAGAAGTAAAGAAAGAAAGTACATGAATAACACTACAAAATTATATAAATCTACTCAACCAAATCATAAAGGAGAGGAGCAAAACATTACCACCTCCACCAAGAGCTCACTAGCCAATGATGGAGAAAGAAGGCTTGAAAAATCACCATAGACTCAACTGTGATGAAGGGAGGTGTTGTAAAACCTCAAGCCTACATTTCAATGGCTTGTTCCACACTAGCTTTATGAAGTTGATGGAGTGTTGTTGCTACTGCTATGAAGTGCCAAAGTGTTGCTTGAAGTGATGGCATGAAGAGATTGCAAAAAGTGATACCAAAGAGATGAAGTGAATGCTTGGAGATTGTCAAAGGGGGATACGTTGCATGAAGAATGAATATTTTTGAAGGTGAGGTGAGAAGAATAAGGCATTTTTAGGCCAATTGGTCGAAGAGGGACGTTAAAAATCATTCCTAATAGGAAGTGTAATGCCTCTGCCAATTTCAAAAGTAGGAATCCAATAGGGACATAAGTTCATTGTGTGAATGTCTGTGCATCACGTGTGTGTCTCTGACAAATCTTCTTCTACTATCACAAAAGAAAAATGCCAAGTGGAATGAAGGAAACTTGATGATGTGGAATTTTTCCTTTGGATTTGGTTTTCTAAGGCGAGGAATTATAAAAGGGGAATTTGCATAGTGGTGTAAATTCATGCCTATACAACATTATTCCCCTTTTAGATTGGGCCTGCCTACGAGACACATCCCAAGAAGAGAACTCAAAGGTGACCAAAAGTGGGTTTTTCCTTGAATTGCTATATAAATAAGTTAAGGTAAAAGCCAAGATTTAATTGATGAGTAACTTTTTGACAGTGCCATTCAAAAAGGGGAGGTACCCAAGTGGTATATAGCACCATTAGTAGGATTTTTTAAAGCCTTAAGTGGCTTACTAGATGCTTGCAAGGTGTCAAGTCCTCGAGCAATGACTAAACACCTTATTGTAGTTACCCACCTTATTGATTGACTGTGTATTGGCGACATTTATAGTGCAAGAGATGCATACTACACCTTGAATTTTTTACTCACCATATGAACTCCCTTGAGATGAGACAAAAATCCCCAACTTAACATAAGCTACTTGTAGCATTCTTGGGAAATGGTGTTTTGGGTTATCTTTCCATGCCAAGAGGCCCCTATTTGTCCATTCTCACAAAGAAAAAAGTGTATACATCCCTTTGGGTGTCCCTACCCTTGAGTTGAAGGAGATTCCAAGTTGTGGGCCTAAAACTGTTACCATAGGCTTTGACCTTAGGGATACAAATGCTTGAAATGTTTTTAATGTGTTATTACCAGTGTAAATTAGGTTGATTTTGGCCTATCAACATTTAAAACATTATGATCAATACATACAATTTGTTTGCTATGTTTTATCACTTTCTATGTCTAAAAAACATTATCTTAGACATTAGACTAAAAAAAATTAAAAATTGCAAACTTATCAAATAAACTACCATAAAAAACTTGGAAACTATTGAAATAGAGTCACTACTATCAAATTTTTCCACTACTATCTCAAAACTTTACCACTATTGTTGCAAAATATTATCACAATTGAATTAATATCTACTCACTATTTTTCATTTGGTTGCTATTGCTATCATTGGTTACATGAAAGTCACTGTAAAAAAAATTAACTTTTGTAAAATTTTCTACAGTTGTCCTAAAGAAAAGCTTCTATTGTCCTAAAATCTTATTGCTATTGTCTTGGATAGAAGCTGCTATCATCTTACTTACTGGGATATCTCAAAATTTATCACAAACTACTTTCAAAACATTGGCATAAAAACTTTATTTAGTTATCAGAGAGAATTATCATCATTGGACCTATTAGTCACAATCCAAAATCACCATCCTACACTTTGGATTTGGTTTACATAGGGTTCATAACTACCATCTTTTGGACACAATGTCAAAATAAAACTTACACCATATTCTATCAACAACACCATCAACAACCAAACATCAACCTAGTCTTAGAAACATATCAAACACAAGAAATCAAACCATCACATTGCTATTTTTTTACAACAACTTTATTTGCAACCTCATAGCTAGTTCAAGTAAAGCAACCACCATATTCTCTAAGACATAGAAAAAACATCGATTTGTCTTGTGAACTTTTTTGTTCTAAACTGTTGGGAAAATGTGTCTCAACCTTGTAATTATATACAATTTATTGTTGAAAGGATGTGTACATATATATTTCCTAGTTACATCAATATTTTTATACAATGGTAGAAAAGAGAAAAATGTGAGCATGTTAACTTTTTTAGGAAACTTCTAAAATGGTTGACATATGTATTAAATAATGATATATTGTAAATCTGGACCATTCATTATTAGGTTTTAGATCTAATGGTGGATATTTTGTTGGCATACATGTCTTGCCATATAATGTAACCCTATTTTATGGGGGTGTTGTATTATGGCTATGGTATAGAGATGGTGATGTATTATGAGAGTCTAATAGTGGTTGTGTTGTCTCTTGATCTTTGATTGGTGATATGGTGCAGGAGCACCCTTGATGCAATTTTAAGCTATATTGTGAAACTTTGGTTTTTGCTTTGTTTAGGATTTATTTATGTAAATAAGGTCATTTCAGACCATCCTAAGTGGTTTAGGACCATTTTTGGTCATTTGGTGAAATTTAGGAAAATATTGTAAAAATTGTAAAAGTTGCTCAAAACAAGTTAAGTAACTTGTCAAAAAGTGTCATTAAGGTGTTTTGTCAATAAACTAATAAAAATGTGGTTGAAAATAGTTGGTTTTGGTTAGAAATTAATAAGGAAACCCTCCAAAACTTGAATTTGGGGTTTTTGGATACATTGTTTTTGAAGTTTGGTGAACATAAAGCTCAATTTTGTGTGCATTTTCTGATTCTTACATTGTTTTTAGGCTGAAGTTGTGCATTGTATGGCCTGGTATGGCCTCATATAAAGGAGTATAATATATGGATAGAAAGATATTTTTTTATAGTTTACAATTATTTTTTTCTCATTGAATTTCATTGAGTTTTGTGGGAGTTATGATCATTTTGGTGAGACTTCCCTATTCTAACAATACTGTACAGAAATTGTGGTATGAAAAATGTGATGGTATGGATTGTACAGTATATATTTTGATCTAAAACCAATTGGATTTTGTTTCAATGTGAAATAATTTCATTTTATTTAAGTTTCATAAAATTTCATTAAGATTTGAATAAGTTATGACCATTTTGTGAGGGCAGGTCTGAACCCTACCTAGGGTTTGTAGTTTTAGGAAAAATGCAATAAATTTCTTTTCTAGCACTGGATCTTCATAAAAAATGGAGGAAACGCCTGTAATTATGTTATATTCAATCTCACTAAAGTGATTGGATTCATTATTTGTTTTTTGAAATTTATTAATGACAGTTTGTTGCATTAAATTGTAGGCTGCCATGGCAATGTTTCCAATATGATCTAGAATGCACTTAATCATTGTTTTAGATGAATCAGTTTATGAAAGTTGTCAAGTGAATCAATTTTGTTGATTTTTTTTCATTTTTGGTGATGGATAATTATTTCACTTGTGTCAATTTGTGCTAAGTTTTAGTTGCCTTGCATCAAATTGGTATCAGATCTCAGAAGGTTGGGCAAGAGAGTTTGGTGTTTGTGTGTTTGTATTTGTTTAGGTTGAAGAGAGAACCTGGTTGACAAAAGATTAGGTAGAGGAAAAGAGAAGACACCTAGGTGAGGCAAATAAAAGAGGAAGCAAGGTTAAAGGAACTTTATTAAAGAGAAGATGGATTTGTTGTAGGCCAAGGGTTCACAAAAGAAGAAGCAAGAAAAAAGAGAAAAGTGAGATAAAAGAAATGATGGGAAGGTGAAGCAAATTGATATTGAGAAAGAGATAGCAGATTTGAGACAAGCCTTGGAAGAAATGAATAAAATAATGGAAGAAATGAACAAAATAATGGAAGAAATGAACAAAAGAATGAATATAGAGATGCAACAATTACTTGAGAAAGGAAATGGTTGACATTTACCAATAAGGAAGAAGGTTAAATGACCTATCAAGAAGATTATTCTAAAGAGAAGAAGGAAAGAGAAGATAGTACAACCAGACCTTAGAGATTATTTTATGATTATGGAAGAGCCTAAGCCATATGAGGAAGAGGAAAAATGTGAAGAAAATGGGTCCCTTGAGACTCAAAATTTTATTTTTGACAATATTTGTGAGTGTGTGTTTACAGGTGCAACAAATGAAAATGAAGATGGAAAAGGGTATGAAGAAAAAGAAGAATTGAATGTTGATATTATGCACAATATGGTGAAAAATATTAGGTAATGGTTACACTTTCTGATTTTATGGATGATGTATATGCTGGCATATTGTGTTCGAATGATGAAGATGAAGACATAGATAGTGGTATTGAGGCATATGAACGAGAACTCGAATTTTGGTACCTTGAAGTTGAGAAGATGCTCAATAAGAGATGGTACAAGAAGAGGAAAAAGTATCTAGGGAAATTTTTAGAGATGAAGGACAAGTTGTCGAAGAATTGAAAGACTAGAAAGAGAGAGAAAACCTACACTCAAGTGGACTTGAGTTTTTCTTCCCCTTGGGAGTATGGTGTAGGAGCACCCTTGATGCAATTTTATGCTATATTGTGAAACTTTGGTTTTTGATTTTTTTTGGATTTATTGATGTAAATAAGGTCATTTGAGACCATACTAAGTGGTTTACAATTATTTTTGGTCACTTGGTGAAATTTAGGAAAATATTGTAAAAATTGTAAAATTTGCTAAAAAAAAAGTTGTCAAGCAACTTGTCAAAAAGTGTCATTAAGGAGTTTTATCAATAGAGTAATCAAAATGTGGTTGAAAGTAGTTGGTTTTGGTTGTAAATGTATAATTAAACCCTACAAAACTTAAATTGGGGGTTTTTGGATACACTGTTTTTGAAGTTTGGTGAATGAAAACCTCAATTTTGTGTGCATTTTCTAATTCTTACTTTGTTTTTAGGTTGAAGCTGTGGATTGTATGGCCTGGTATGGCCTCATATAAAGGAGTATAATATATGGATAGAAATATATTTATTTATATTTTACAATTACTTTTTTTCTCATTGAATTTCATTGAGTTGGGTGGGAGTTATGATCATTTTGGTGAGACTACCCTATTCTAACAATATTGTGTAGAAATTGTAGTCTAAAAAATGTGATGGTATAGATTGTAAAGTCCATATCTTGATATGAAAAAAATTGGATTTTGTTTCCATGTGAATATAATTTCATTTGATTCAAGTCTCATCAAATTTCATTAATATTTGAATAAGTTATGACCATTTTTGTTAGCATAGGTCTGAACCCTTCCTAGGGTTTGCAGTTTTGGGAAAAGTGCAATAACTTTCTTTTTCATCATTGGATCTTCATAAAATTGGAGGACAATTCTATAATTATGTTATCTTCAATCTCACTAAAGTGATTGGCTTCATTATTTGTTTTGTGAAAGTTATTAATGACAATTCATTACATTATATTGTAGGCTACCTTGGCAATGTTTCTAATGTGATTTAGAATGCACTTAATCATTGTTTGAGATGAATCAGATTATGAAAATTTTCAAGTGAATCAAGTTTTTTGCATTTTTTTCATTGTTGGTGATGGATCATTGTTTCACTTGTGTCAAGTTGTGCTAAGTGTTGGTTTCTCTACATCATGATACTCCTGTGAGAAGCTTGTTTTGAAAGTATATTACAATAATCTTTGTGATTGCTGAATAATATAGTGGGTGGCTTTTGGAGTGTGGGGTTTTTCTCCTAAAATGGTTTTCCCCATGAAAATCACTGTGTCATGGTATGCATGATATTTATGCTTATTTTTGTTTAAGTTTTTGTAACTTTTAAAGATCTGTAAAAGTTTTTCATTATTCTCCTCTCAAGATTAGTGTTGGAAGTTGTTCCACTATCGTAGCTTCCTTACAAGTGGTATCAGAGCTTGATAACCTTTGGTTTCAGTTTTGGGTTGTTGGGTTTTCTGAACTAATCCATATTTTAGTGGGAGATTATGCAGAAGACACTTTGTGATCTTGTTGCAGGAATTTTCAAATGATAAGTTCATCAAGGAGAATAAAGGTTGAGAAATTTTCTAGAAATGATTTTGAGATGTGGAAAAAAGATGGAGGATCTGAACTGATAGATAGAGATCTATGGGATGTTGTTGATGAGAATGTTTCAAGGCCTACAAATCCTACTCAAGCTTCTCAATATGATGTTATAGACTATAAAGCCAAGGGTATAATAAAATTTCACTTGGTAGAATCTATTTTAATTAATGTCCATGATGAGACATTTACATAGAAACTATGGAAGAATCTTGGTGAGATCTATCAGGCTAAGTCTTTAGTGAATAATATTTTCTTAAGGAAGAAGTTACTTTTCTTAAGAATGGAAGAGGGTGGATGAAATAAAGAACACCTAGAAGAATTCAATATATTGGTGGATCAATTGGCATTAGTTGATGTCAAAATGGATGAGGATGAGAAATGTCAAATCTTGCTTTGTTCTTTGCTTGATTTGTGGGATTCTCTTATTATGGCTATTGGGAATAATTTTGTTATATTAAAGATTGAAGATGTGGTGGGTTCTTTTATTTATAAAAAAATGAGGAGGAAGGTATCCATCATTGCCAAGGAGGCCCTAAATGTTTGTGGAATAACTAAGGAAAAAATGCAAGAAGAATGATAAGCATGACAAATCCAAGTCCAAGGAAGATCTAAATCTCTTGGAAAGTCTAAAGTTATTTACAGGAACTGCGGTAAGCTTGGACATGTTCACAAGGAATGCAAAGAAGAAAAGAAGAAGAAAAAGAAGAAGAAAAAGAAGAAAGTTGATTTTGATTCTGATTCTGAGAAGGAAGATGGCAACACATTCATTGCAGCTTTAGCAACTCATGCAAGTAATGATGCATGGTTAATTGACTTTGGTGCATCTTTCCATATGACCTTTAATAGAGATCGGTTTTCTGAATATGAAGAGTTTGATGGAGGTAAGATGTACTTGGGTGATGATTCTCATTTAGACATTGTTGGTTGTGGTAAAATTAAAATTAGGTTTCCTGATGGTAGAATAAAAAAGATTAACCGTGTGTTGCATATCCTTGGATTAGCAAAAAAATTGTTATCTATGAGCAAACTAATAGATGCAGGTGTACAAGTAGTATTTTTTGATGTAGGATGCAAGATGGTCAAAGGTGCTATGGTGATTGCTAGAGGTGTCAGATATGACACATTGTATAAGCTGGATGCATGCATTGTTGAGTGCAATAGTACTCCTATGAAAAAAAGTTCGTGGAAGAAGTGAGGGTTTCACCTTTAGTAGATGGTCATGGATTTTGGGTACTGAAGGGTGCTATTTGTTCTAAGTCAAAGTTCCCTATAGAGAAAACTATGTTATGACACTAGAGACTTTGCCACATTGAAGAAAAGGGTCCAAGGACCTTGAAAAATAAAAACCTTGTTGAAGGTTTGTCTGATTGTAATCTTGAATTTGATTTCTTTGAGCATTGCATTTATGGAAAACAAAACCGTGTTCATTTTTACTCAAGTTCTCATAAATCTTGTGGTGTATTAGATCTTATTCATTTTGATGTGTTTGGTCTTATAGATGTTACTTCAATTGGTAAATCCACATATTATGTTTCATTTATTGATGATTATAGTAGAAGGACATGGTTATATTTTCTTAAGAGTAAATATAAAGTTTTCATTTGATTTAAATAATTTAAAGCAATGGTTGAGTTGTATATTGGAAAGAAAATAAAATGTTTGAGGACTGATAATGGTGGTGAATTTTTCTCTAATGATTTTGATATATTCTATAAAGATTATGGTATTCATAGACAAAAGAAAACTTCATATTCTCTACAAAAGAATGGAGTTGTAGAAAGAATGAACATGACATTGATGGAGAAGGATAGGAGTATGTTGAGTGGTGTTGGACTAGAACAAAGGTTTTTGGTTGAAGCTATTGCCATTTTCTGATACCAGATTAATAGGTCTCCTACATCAGCTCTTGTTGATAAGATTCCTATAGAGGCATGTTCGGGTCGCAAGCCTTCATTAAGACATATTAGATTTTTTGGTTGCAAGGCATATGCCAAAGGAGAATTGAACAAAGTTAGGGAACAAGGATGTGAAATGTATCTTCATTGGATATAGTTTTGGTGTGAAACAATACAAGCTTTAGGATCTTGTTGCACAAAAGGTAATACATAGTTGAAGCATTATTTTTAGAGAAACTAGGCCTTCTATTACATTGCAACCAGAACAAAGTAAATATGAAGATGCGATTCAATTTCCTTCTACACCTGAGAATGTTGAATCAATGCCCAAGGATAGACAATAAGTTGAGAAGAGCTCATCTAGCTCTGGATCTTTAGAAGAGGAGGAAGAACCTCCAACCCAATTTGTTCGTAGGTCCATAAGACATAGACAACCACTTGAAAGGTATTCACCTGATAATTGGAGATGTATTTTTTCTTTGGATACTAACATGGATGAACCGAGATCTATAGAAGGGGCACTAGGTATGAATGATGCAAAATCATGGAAGATTGCTATGGATGAAGAAATAAAATCTTTGAAAAAGAATGATATATGAGATCTTGTACCATTGCTTGAAGGAATTTTTTTTTTTTTGGTTGCAAATTGGTGTTTAAGAAAAATATTGGTTCAAATGGAGGTATTAATAAGTAAAAATCAAGGTTGGTTGCAAAGGATTACTCTCAAGTTGAGGGTGTTGATTATGGTGAGATATTCTCTCCTATTGCAAAAATGATATCCAATAGATTTTTGCTTTCTATTGCTATTGTTTATGATTTAGAGGTTGAGCAAATGGATGTGAAAATTTCTTTCCTTCATGGTGATATGGAGGAGGATATTTATATGACATAGCTAGAGCACTATGTGGTGAAAGGTAAAAGTAAGTTGGTTTACTGTTGAAGAAATATTTGTATGGCCTAGAATAGAGTCCTAGGATGTGGTACCAAAAAATTGATACATATGTGTTGAGTTTGGGATTTGATCATTCTAAATCAGATAATTGTGTTTATTATAAAACTGATGGTGATCATTTCATGTTTATTGCATTATATGTTGATGATATGTTACTTATTGGTAGAGGGAAAGGTATGATTTTAGAACTAAAATCTCAACTTGCTACTAAATTTGAAATGAAAGATCTTGGTGCAACTAAAAAAATTCTTGAGATGAAAATTAAAAGAGATAGAGCAAATAGAAAGCTATGGCTTGGCCAAAGTAGGTATGTCAACTCAATTTTATAGAGGTTTGATATACATGATTATAGACTATTGTGTGTTCCTATTTCAGTTGGAATAAATTTATCTATTTTAGATTGTCCAACATTTGCATCGAAGATCAGAGACATGGGCATAGTTCCTTACCAGAGTATAGTTGGAAGTTTGATGTATGTTATGGTTTGTACTAACTAGACATTACCCAAGGGTAAAAGCACAAAGATGTGTCACTTTCAGCCAAATATATAGTTTTGAGTGAAATATTTTTGACTGGAAATGTTTCGGAAGAATAGGTTTCGACTGAAACCATGTGGCCTATTATGTGGCACATAGGTTTCAGCCGAATCCCAAAAAATCAAAATTTTCCTTTTCTTGCTTTGAAATTGGCTTATTTAATGTGTTAGGTTTCTATAGAAAGGGTTTGAGTAGGAAATGTTTCTATAGAAAGGGTTTCAGCCAAAACCTTTTCTATAGAAACTATTTCTACTGAAACTGTCTATGTGGCATCCTAGTTGGTAGTGAACTCAACTTTTTTTAGAATTTTTTTAAACTTTCAACTTTAGCTAAGTATTTATTTAGTCAAATGATGGTTTTTTAAAAAAAAAGAAAAGAATACCCTTTTGTAGAGCTCAGAGTGGTGAATCTGAATATGTAATTTTTTTTAATATTTTGATTAGTTTTAATATATTTTATTTTTAAAATAATGCAAGTAGGTTGTTAAATTTTAAAAAGAAGGCTGATTATAAATAAAAAATAGTAAAACATATTATTTTTTTTTAAAATTATATGGGGCACAAGAGGAGAGAGTCTTCTTCAAAAGGGTATAATTTTTTTTTGAAAATGATTAAAAAAATAAGACAATAGTTGATGACCCATGAAAATTGTCGAATTCGACAAGTTTGAATTTAACATGTTATTAGAGAAAAATATACATCAAAATTTGATTTTTTTTCCATGCACAAGATATTGAAGTTACCTATTTGGAGAAAAAAAATTAGGAAGAAATCAAGTATTTTTCAATTTATTTCTTGACAACCCATGAAGTCACTTTTTTTTTGAAATTTTCAGTATTCCAAAATTTGTTCTTAAATTGATAAAAAAGTAATGAAAACATTTAAAAAAAAATCTAAAAATTTACAGGAATAAACTTCATCAAAAGTTCTACATTTCATTAGTTTACATCATTTTGAGATTCAAAACATAAAGACCACTTTTATGTGGTCGAAGTTCAGTTTTTTTTTGCTATTGGTTGATTCCTTTATAAAGTGTGACACAAGATTGTGCTTTTACCCCCAAGCAGTGAGAGTTCTTTCCAGATATATGTATAATCCTGGTAGGGTTCATTGGGATGTAGTTAAAAGAGTCTTCAGATATTTGTAGGGTGCCTCAGATTATTCCTTATGTTATCATAGTAATATGTTTGAAGATGATATTTCCCTTGATATTCATGGTTATGTGGATTCAGATTGGGTAGGTGATATTGATATCAAAAAATCCACTAGTGCTTATGTGTTTAGTTTATTTGGTGGTGCAATTAGCTAGATGAGTAAGTGAAAGGTTATGGTTTCTTTGTCCACTCCTGAAGTAGAGTATATGGTAGCTACTCATGCTTGTAAGGAAGCCATTTAACTTAAGAGTCTATGTTAAGATATTGGAATAAAAAAAGGTGCAATGATAGTTTACTGTGATAGTCAGAGTGTGATATGTCTAGTGAAGAACCTAGCATTTCATGCCAAGACCAAGCACATTGATGTACAATATAATTTTTTTAGAGATATGGTCGAAGATGACAAGGTGAAGCTAGTTAAGGTAGACTTTGATGAATGTTACTGATCCTTTAACTAATCCTATGAGCATATAGAAGTTTAGATGGTGTTAAGAGACTATGGGACTTTCGACCCCTAGAAATTAAAGAGATGATGTTTACACCCTCATGTTGCTCTTACAAGGTGTTCGACAAGTGGGAGATTTGTTGGGAAAATGTGTCTCAACCTTGCAAATATATATGATTTATTGTTGATGGGATGTATATATTAATATATGTTTCTTAGTTACACCGATAGGTGTATACAATGGCAGAAAAGAGAAAAATGTGAGCATGTTAACTTTTCAGGAAACTTCTAAAATGGAAAAAATGCATTAAATAATGGTATATTGTAAATATGGACTGTTCTTTATTAGGTTTTAGATCTAATGGTGGATATTTTGTTGGCATGTATTATCCTATAATGTAAACCTATTTTATGAGGGAATTGTATTACAAATGCTATAGAGAGACAATGATGTATTATGAGAGTTTGATAGTGGTCATGTCGTCTCTTAATATTTGAGTGGTGATACTCTAGCGAGAAGATTTCTTTGCAAGTATATTGTAATCTTTGTGATTGTTGAATAATATATTAGGTGGCTTTTGGAGTGTGGATTTTTTCTTTCGAAAGGGTTTTCCCCATGTAAATCACTGTGTCATGGTATGCATGATATTTATGTTTATTTCTATATAAGTTTCTATAATTGTTAAAGATTTATAAAAGTTTTGCATTATTCTCCTCTCAAGATTAGTGTAGGAAGTTGTTCCACTACCTTAGCTTCCTTACATAAACTAGCATCAAATCAACATATCAAATATCCACTCATACTCTTATCCTAGGGTTTGAACATCCAACATAATAGCGTCATTTATCAAACAACACCCAAAATTGGCCCATTTCCTCATCATAGGGTTGAGTAGAAAAATATTACCATCCAACATCAAACTTTATTGTCCAAATATCCCAACATCAATCCATAACAAACAACCAACAACCTTTGTCCAAAAGGTATACACACATCCATTTGTATTCCATTTTATCAAAAAAGATCTCAAATCAAAATTTCATCCCATTTCCATAAGTTGTTATCTAAAACTTACCAAGGTCTTTTGAGTTCGTTTATGAATACAATGAGATCTCAACATAAAAAGAAAATGGAAGCCAAAAAAAGAAGCGCTAGTGTACCAAACACCAACAACACCAATGAGGAATCTCAACCATGGGGTTAAAATCCTAAGACATACTCAACTCCCAAAGAACAACCAAAATCCAAGGCTCAACCAAATCAACCACCTAGTGATGTTGACATTCACCTCAAATATCAAGATAGATTTGCTAGGAAACAAAATAAACCTCTTAATCCCATAGATATGATCATAGAGTAATATGATAGTGACAAGGAAATCACTGACAAAGTAATTTTAGAACACTCCCAAGCTCCTAAAATGTAGAAATTAATAGAAAAAAAATTGATTGAGAAGGATCCAAACACATATTTCCTCAAACTAGCACAAAGTGGTGAAAAGGTACCTATAAATTTTAACATTGAAATTCTTAAGGATTCCAACCTCATTCCTTTGGAAGAAAAATTGGTGGTGAGACAAATCCCCAAAGAAATGATAGATCCCAAGATACCACCTTTGTTCTCAAAAGCATCTATCAATGATCAATCTTTCCTACAGAACATGGAGAATCCATTATATAGACATCCTTCACAAATTGAACAAGCTGTGGTAGCTCAACATGCTTAAAAAAATACAAACCTCTTGACAAGTCAAAACACGCTACCACACAATATGAAAACTAATAAAATAGGACCCAACATATACAAGACATCTTGGAACATCCAAAAACAAGGTCCTAAAATTACTATGCAAAACATGGGAAATCCTCCACCAAGACCACAACATGTAGTAAACCAACATGGCAACAACCCTTTGCAACCACAACTACATGTTAACAACCCACCTCAAGGATAACACTTGTATAAAAAACCATCACAATATCAAAGCATGTACCAAGGAAATGTTCAAAATCAAACTCAATACATGCATCAACCATGATACTATGATCCTAACACATAATATCAATATGGATCATTGTCTACCGAAATCCTCAACATCAAACGTACGTTTCAACACCACCAAATGTCAATACCAAACATCAAATGTATGTTCAACCATAAGAAAACACACTACTTTCAAAATTCCTCCAAAACACAACATTGGTGCACAACAACCTCCATCACAATATCAAACCTACACACCTCAACAACAACACAACACACCTCAACAACAAAGCATACCTCAACACAACATACTCTAACAAAAACATAGAATACCTCAAAAACAACACACAACATACTTGAACAAATCATACCCTCAATCCACAACACACATCCATATTGGTCCTTAAGGACCCTGGCATCCCATCATCCTACACTCACGACATGTGCCAAGGGCCCTCATATATACAAACCCAATAATATAATGCACACAACATTGTAGGGAAACAAGGTTATAACATCTCTCCTATCAAATGAATGCACCAAGTGATGATGCAACCTTACAAATCCAAAATCTAAACCAAAGGATATCAAAATTCAAATTGGAAAACCAAAGAAGAGTTACGCTCTACAAGAAATATTTTCCATATCCCTTTGATCATTCCATATCCATGATACCATTCCCTAAGAACTTTGAAATACCAAAATTTGAAAATATAGGGGAAGAGGAGATCCATTAGAACATGTGTGAGAATTATTGCTAGCTTGCATGGATGTACAACACAATGACACCTATTTAATGAGGCTTTTTCTACAAAGTCTTGGTGCTGCTATATAAGTGATTCTCTCATCTACCACTTGGTATCAAAACTTTTGATGAGTTGTTAGATAAAATTTTAACCACTTCTCATACAACATAAAGCAAGACATAACGGTCCCTGACCTATACAAAATTAAACAAAACCAAGGTGAATCATTTGCTTCATATCTACAAAGATGGAGACACAAGGCTAGTAAATGTAAGTGGCCCTTTCTTGAGAAACAACTTGTGGAAATATTTATTTCTAACATTCAAGAAAATACTAGATACCAACTTAGTATGTTGTGCCCTAGTAGTTTTGAAGAAACCATAGAAAAGAGTTTACTCATCGAAAGAGCTCTCATAGCAAGAGGAGTCATTAAACTCTATAAAAATAAATACCAACCTTCTAGTTCTAATGAAAAACTTAAGCTATGGGAAAAAGAATAGGAACATTACCAATGATGGAATGGTTGATGCAAAATTTATACGAAATGTAGAACCTCTTAGAAATCCATAGAATAATGTCCAAGCTATTAATTATCCAAGATACTGAGAGGGGGGTGAATCAGTATCTTCTTTAATTTACTAAAAAAATACCATCCAATTATTCCAATGCATAAAACTATAAAGATAAGAAAGAGAATTAATAAGAAATGAAAACACACAATACATGAAGACCGAGATTTTTACGTGGAAAACCCAAAATGGGAAAAACCATGGTGAGTGTTAGCTCACAATATAGTATAACCAGTTATAAAATATTACAAAAGGGGTGGCTCACTGCCTACAAAATTACAATGAAAAAATGGCTTATAAATAGAAAATGAACTAATAAAGTACACCTAACAAGTGATGATTCAGTTCCAATTAGGCTTAGTAAACTTTCTTGACACACTTCATCATATTCACACTTCTTAACATTCACATCTTCTTCAACTTCTACCTATACAAACTCAAAGCTATTTGATATATATAGCTAATATCTTCTCAAGCATCAATTAGGTTGGCATAATTAGATGCAACTCTTATTCATAAAAAATACTAACTATCAACTACAAGCTTTCACAAAATATTTCCAAAAATAATTCAAATGCTCATCAGGCTACATCATGTTGGCTCAGATATCTGCAAGACAAATCATTACATCAAAAATCCATTAGGTGAACCAAGGATAGACCTAATAGCCAAATAGAATAATATTGATACACCGTATGAGCATTTGAATATGTGATATTATGAATGTACGTGCCTTCAACATCCATAAACCATTTCCAAAAACCACAAGCAACAAAAATCAACATCAAAGGATTGTGGATCAAAACACTGGAGGATGATAATTGCATACTAGATCAGGTACTAGTTCAGAATACAAAGACTTGATCTTGCAGTTGCAACTCATATATCATGGTGACATAAATGACAATAAAAACTATATAAAAGGCATTCTTCTTTATTTTTCAACACAAGTAGCTCAAACAAACTACCCTCAAAATAATGAACAAAACAACCAACTTACATATCCTCAAAACAACCAATAGAATAACCAACAAAAAAATCAAGACCAAGATATCTAAAGAGGGCTGCTAAGGAAAAATAATCAAACTAGGAGAAAATTGACCCCATTGGGAGAAAAGATTGAGGTAGTTATGCACAAAATCATGAAAAAGAACCTAATCAAGCTTCCTAATCCTAATAAAAATAATTATGATGAAACAAAATTTAAACCCCCTTGGTACAATGAGAGTGATCTATGTGAATTCCACAAGATCAAGGGTCACACAACAAATAACTGCATGAGACTTAAAAACATCATACAAAACTTGATAGAAAAAGGAGAGGTCGAAATTGAACATTGACCTAGGTCCTCTGGTAATAGAGACATGGGAATATACAAGGATCCAATCCCTAATCATTCTATAGGGGAATTGAAAAAGGTAAGGGACAAGATTATCGAAAAGCTAACTTCACCTATGATGAAGTCATAGGAACCATTTGTCATGTTGATCGAAATATTAATGTCATAACCATACTAGGAAAAAGACCCAAATGTAATGAGACTACATGAAGAGGGAAAGTCACAATCCAAGTAGCCCCACTTCTAGCTAAAGTCACCATCAAGCCTTCCAATGACTCTAGTATTGTAGACCAACTGAAGAAAGCATAGCACTAATCTCTATCCTTGAGCTTTTAAAGTTATCACTTGCACATAAAGAGATCTTGGAGAAAGCTCTCATTGAATCTTCAGTGCCTAAAGATCTTAACATTGATCAATTTCAAGCTATGGTTGGTACCATCACTTCACCCCATCACTTGGTATTTTATGAAAAAGACCTTCCCCAAATATCCTTCCATAATCAAGCTTTGTATCTAAAGGTTTGTGCCCATAAACACAAGATCAGGAGAGTCCTAATAGATGGAGGTGCATGCTTAAACATATGTACCCTAAAAATAGTAAAGTAGTTGGGATATTTTGATGATGTGATCAATAAGAAAAAAAGTATCACCATAAGGGATTATGATGGCATGGATATAAAATCTAAGGGTGCCAGGGTGATCCCACAATAGTGGTTTACAATTTTTGGCCAAATTGGACTCTGGAATTATTAATTTTAACCAAATCTTCACATTCGGGCACCTATAACAGCTAAACCGTAAAGAATTTGAAGATGATGCAAACTAGAGTCTCATCACATTTTTTCTGTAGATTCTAAAAATATTTTTTTCAAAATTTTTGGAATTAGATTGTACTTCTTTTTCCATCTCCCATGAAAACTGGTTTTTTTCAGAAAACAACTTTTTTAAAAAGTGATGCACACCATATAATGCATAACTTTTTTTCCATGAAGGATAAAATTATATTTCATTTGAATTTAGATTTGCAACTTCAATATCTAGTGCTTCCACTTGGTTAGATAGTTTTTATTGAATATTTTTTCTTTAATCAAGTTTCGAAGTCAAACCAATTACAATTCAGACATAGCATGACCGTATAACGCATATCATTTTTTGTATATATTGAAATTCATTTTTTTTTTGTTGGATCAAGGACTTCAATATCTGGTGCACTCATATTTTTTAATTTTGTTGATAAACAGGGGCGGTTTTGGGTGGGAGGCCTTGTTTCAGCAAGGCTGAAAAACAAATACATAACAAAACTAAAACATATTAAATTATATTCATTGAGATGTACTTCGTTTGAGGAATACGATTCTAGTTGTTTTGTGAAGATTCCTCCATTTTCATCCTCAACCTAAGCTCACGAAGTGCAAAACTTAGGTTTTGTGTGTCTCAAGGAGGAGGGGATGAGGATTTAAGGGGTCCAGTGAACCTAGGGGTTCGATGAACCAAGGTTTATGAACCACAGTTGAAATTCTCCAAGGGGTTAAGCTCAAGCCTTTCATATACATTTTTGGTTTTGGTATGCAGCGTTTAGGGGTTCACTTTCGAACCCAAGTTTGAGATGAGCCTCTTTTTTGGTTAGATGGAGCACCTGGGTTCGTGGTCCCAAAAATCACTTTTTTTTTTTTCCATGGGGTCATTTTTCTCAATTTTCCTTCCTCCATCCAAATTGTAAGCCACTGTGTGGCTTCCGCACGACGATAAGACTTCTAATTCCAAGTGGAGTGGTAATAGGAAACAACATGAATACTAGATCTTGAATTACTCTATAACCTTCTCTTGGGATGTTCATGGATCCATGCAATGCAAGAGGTCCCTTCAACCTTTCATCAATGCTTAAAATTTCCTTACAATGATAATGAAGTTATAGTATAAATTGATCCTGAACCCCTCCATTACTGCACAAAATTGGAGAAGTACAAGATGCTCCTTCAAATACCTAGTAATGACATTTCATTCCACTCATTTTCCTATGTCGATCCAACATCACTTGCTTCATCTCCATCTACATCAACAGATCCTCCAAAATTTGAACTAAAGATATAGGTGCTTGACAAGGGTTGCAGAGAATACCATTTCAAACAATCCTTTTGCATTGGAGAGATTCCCCTATCACCAAAATCCTATGGGAAACCAAAGGAAATAAAACATATTCAAGCTATCACCTATGAAGTCAAAGCTACTATCTTCACCAAGTGGGGAGACATGAAGGATGAAATGATATTCAAAGATGACCTTTCATCATGGCTCTATAAAGAAGTAAAAGAGGAACATAAAAAAATATATCCCCTTCATGTGGATCTTAACAATAAAGGCTATCAAATCACAAAAAATATGGGATACACTAGAAAAGGTGACCTTGGTCTACATGAACAAGATATAAGAGAACCCATTATAATATAACAATGTAAGAATAACATGGAGCTAAATTATAGCTCTATAGATGTGGTTACCCAAATCATTGAAACTACCTCTTATTAGTATATAGCTCCTTCTATCATCATTGAGACATCAAATAACTACTATAATAAAATGGATTCCAATGAATGGGAATGAGAATCTTGTGCCTCTAGTGACTATGACCTAGAGACCCTCTGGGAACCTAATAAATTTGCTAGATCTTTACCCTTATTGAATCCTCCATAATATTTTCCAATAATGATGATAACCTACCATTACTTCACCCATAGTTTATTGATTGGGATCAACAACATCATGCACTTGTGGAATTATTCCAGAACAATGAAGCCATTGTTGAGTTCATGGGAATTCAACATGGTATATTGCAAAGAGATCATGACTCCAATTTTGTCATAGAACTAGAATGAGGAGCATAATTTGAAGGGGAGATTGCTTCCTTTAGTCATAAAATTGAAATGAAAAATCTAAAAATAAATATGAGATCCCCTAGGGAAAAACACAATGTGGCTCTATCAGATCATGAAAAAGGAAAAATAAAGGGTGTATTTGAGGGTGAAAACCTCTTTGAGGCACCCAAAGATGAAGGATTCAATCTCCCCATCATAGAGTATCAAGAAAAATAAACAACCTTGGTTGAAGGTTTTGAACCTATCAACATTGGAGAAACAAAGGCACCTAAGGTAACATATTATGAAACTTCCTTAGATTATGAGGAAAATATCAACTTCTCAGCATTCATCAATCAATGTAAGACCAACTTTTCCTAGACATATGAAGAAATTCCTGGGTTGGATCTAGCTTTAGTGGTACACCATATAATGCAATTCCCTATATCAAAACTAGTTAAACAAAAGCATTGCAAGATGCACCTATAGTCAAGGTGGAGCTTTAGAAACTGTTGGATGTTGGATTCATCAGACCTATAGACTATCTTGAGTGGGTATCCAAGCTTGTACCAATGTTGAAACACACTAGGGGCATATGGATCTATACAAAATTCAAAGATATTAACAAAGAATGCCCTAACAAAGACTTCCCCCTTCCTAGCATCAACATAATAGTGGATCTAATTTTTGGTAATGAAATTCTTTCACTAATGGATAGATTTTTTGGGTACAACTAGATAAAGATAGCCCTTGAAGATCAACAAAAAACAATTTTTACCTATGCCTGGGGAACTTTTTGCTGGAATGTCATGCCATTCGGCTTGAAGAACGCATGATCCACATATAAAAGAGCAATGAAATCCATATTCCATGACATGTTGCACATCACCATGGAGGACTATGTACATGATCTATTGGCTAAATCAATCACAAGACATGAACACCTTACTAACTTAGCTAGGATATTTGACAAACTAGAGGAATATAACTTGCATCTAAATTTTAAGAAATGTGTGTTCAACATTTAACATCTGGGAAACTATTGGGATACATTGAATCTAGAAGAGGTATTGAGGTAGATCCCGCTAAGGTTAAGGCTATCCTAGAAACTCTTCCCTTGAGAACATTGAAACAATTATGCAGTCTACAAGGAAAGATCCAATCTATCAGAAGGTTTACTGCACGATTAGCATATAAATTTCATCCATTCACACACTTTCTCCACAAAGATGTAACATTCAAATGTGAAAAAAGGTGTGATCAATAATGTCAATAGGTAAAGGATTATTTTCTCACTCCCCTAGTATTTATGCATGCAACTCAGGATAAAAAAATGATTTTATATGTATCCACAATAACAACTTTGGGAGCTTTATTCACACAACTTGATGAATAGAATAAAGAATGAGCAGTTTACTACATTAACCATACCCTAGTTGGCTATGAGTTGAATTATATTCCCATTGAACGAGAATGCCTATCGATTGTCTTCACAACATAGAAGCTTAGGAATTACATGTTAAATAGAAAAATAAAATTGGTATCTAAGATAGACCCCTTAAAATATCTATTGGAAAAAGCAGCTCTTATAGGAAAAATTGCTAAGTGGGTCATGATAATTAGCGAATTCGACATAGAATATGCTGATAGGAAAGGCATCAAAGGATAGGTGATAGCAGATTAGTTAATAGAAGTTCCTATTGAAGATCATCAACCACTCATAGCAGAGTTTCCAAATGAGATTGTTATACTAATAACTCAGTCAACCTATTGGACTATGTAATTCAACAGGTCCCATACTCAACATGGCTCAAGGGCTAGTATCCTATTTCTCACACCAAAAGGAGATAGTATACCTAAAGCATACATGATTTCCTTCCCTTGTACAAACATTATAGCCAAGTATGAAGAACTAATCACTGGGCTAAAAATGGTCATAGAATGGAAAATTAAGGAGCTACAAGTTTATGGCGACTCTTAATTGGTCATAAGGTAGGTCAATAATGAATACCAGACTAAAGATGAAAAGGTCATGCCATACAAGAGAATGGTGGGTAGTTTCAAGAAATACTTTTTGGTCATCATATTTGAACATATCCCAAGAGTTAGCAATAAAGCAACTGATCCTATGGCAACTATTAGTTCACTCCTTGACATACCTGAGAACATTCCTAGATACAAATTCCTCATGGAGTAGTTGCTGATACCAACATTTGATATCCCAAAGTTTGAACTTGTGTGTGATGTTGTTGGTCTTGAATTTCCTTGGTATGAAGACACATTTTCCTATATCTAGCATGGAATCATACCACCCCAGCTAACAGCCAATCAAAAGAAAATATTTTCCCACAAGAATTCTTGATTTGCCATCCTTGGAGATACCTTATATCACCAAATTATTGATGGTATGTTACTCTGATGTCTCAACATGGAAGAAGCACAAACTGCCTAACAAGAGGCACACGAAGATGTTTGTGAATCCCATGCTAGTGGGCCTAACCTAGTCTAGAAGTTGCTATGAATAGGGTACTAATGGCCATCAATGGAGCAAGAAGCAATTCATTTTTCTAATAAGTGTCGTCAATTCCAAGAACATGGAGATCTTGTGCACACACCTACACAAGAGTTGCATCCTATCACCACTCCATGGCCTTATCTTAGTGGAGACTAGACTTAATCAGAAATATATCATTGAACTCATTCAACGAACACAAATTCATCATCACTACTATGAATTAGTTTACAAATTGGATAGAGGCTATTATTTTAGCTTATATCATAGGGAAACAAATAGCTAAGTTCATTCTTAACTATTTAATTTTTCAATATGGTATCCCATAGACTATCATAATAGATAATGGAATTCCATTTAAGAATCAAGATGTCCGTGAGCTCTTCTCAAGATTCTCTATCTAGCACCACTTTTCAACACCATATTATCCTCAAGGAACCAGCAAAGCCAAAGCATCCAAAAAAAGCATCCTAAAAATACTAAAGAAAATTGTTAATGATGTTGGATGTGACTAGAACCTACAAATAAACCAAGCCTTATGGGCTTATAGAACCAATATTCAAACACCTACATGTGTGACTCCATTTTTTTTGATGTAAAGATCTAAGGCAATACAACCTATAGAGGTTGAAATCCCAACCCTTAAAGTATCATTGAAGGATTTTGTTAGCAACAAAGAGTATTGGGTATCTAGAATCAATGAGCTTGAATTCCTAGATGAAAGACACTTGAGTGCATTGAACCATCTATAGGCCTATCAAAATCATCTCAAGAAATGCTACAATAACAAAATAGAAAACAAGAACTTTCAGGTTGGTGACTTGGTCTTGAAGGAAAATAAAAAAATCTTGCTAAATCAAGATGGAAAAGGTAAGTTTGAACCAAACTGGCTAGGTCCTTATATCATTATAGTAAGCTACAACTCTAGAGCATATCAGTTGGCTATGTAAGAAGGATAAACTCTAGTTGAACCTCTTAATAGGAATCATTGAGCAAGAATTTCTAGACCTAAGTATATCAAAATATACGAAGCTAAAAAGAAAAAAAAATTTCAAAAACCAAGAAAAAAGTAAAGATAAATTAAACATCCTTTAAGTGAAAACCACCTTTTGGCACTTCTAGGATTGGTACCATAGTGAAAACCTTGTAGAAAAGCATTACACTTGAATAAGACCTACATCCTCATCTATCAACACTATCTATCTACTATCGTATCCACTCCACCCATCCCATAATAAAATGTGCACCCAACCAGACCATTTATTTATGGGATGGGTGGAGTGGATACTCCACCCATCCCTCAATAATCCAAAAACATTCAAAAATTGTATCAAATCCAAAAAAAATTGTAAGAAGTTAGAAAACTCAAAAAAAGTCACTTAAATACAATCAAAATTTGATGTCTCTGAGCTTGCACGTAGGCAAGGCCATCAACAATGAGCCCTTGAGGCACTAGGTTAGTCTCTTTAGGTCCCCCTATTTATCTCTAAATCTCTCGAACATAATGAGAAGAACATCAAAAAACCTTTAAAAGCACAAAAAAATTCAAAAAAATTCAAAAATCCTATCTCCGTTATCACCTATCCACAATAAAATTTCCATCCATAATAAACAACCATCACCTTTAGCCTTTGACAAAAAAAATGGACAAGAAAATCAAACATCAAAATCCAAAACCACCAAGAAAAAAATCATAAAGACTTGATTATCATTAGACTAAAACAATACTTAAGTATTAACTACCCTACCTTTTCAAAATAATCATTAACATCCTGACATATGTCTAAATCATGGATAAAATGTTCCTACAATAGACAAAATTGATGGGTAAACATCCCAAAACATCAAAAAATTTATGGAAAGTTATACAACAACATTGATTATCTTTTATGATTTTATATATTTTTGGATTTATCTTATTTTCACATTCCCCAAATCTCTCGAGGATGTCCATAAGGATTTAGAGAAGAAGGAATGTGACATTGATCATTGATTTTTTGTCAGTTTTGTTTGTTAGATATTTATTGTAAAACTAACATGACTAGTGCAGGAGCACCTAGGAAACACTAGGCAGTTACACTAGGCAATTAGGAAATCTAGGATGAGTTTTTGTTTTTGATGTGTTACCATGAAGGTCATGTTGACCATTGAGTAGAGGAGATAGCTTAGGGATATGTTTGATCTCTAGGATAGAAATTGAGGAAGGGTGGATGAGTTTAGAAACTCATTTTACTTAGTTTACTAGAAATTGGCAAAAGTTGCAAAATGGTGCATTTTGCAACTTTGCCACAATGTAACAAGCATGTCCAACCAAGGGGAGGCATAACTAATTTTTTTGACCTATATAGGGTGTGCC
>VDFB02000017.1:12893693-12988310 GCA_007258455.2 Sequoia sempervirens
ATCAAATAAAAAAGACACAAGATAACACAAGATATACCCTAGAAAAACCCCCAAGAGGGAAAATTCTAGCCTCTAAAAACATACATACTCCATCATATTATTCAAGAATAAAGCAATACAAGAGTTACAATTAATACCTTTAAAGCATCAAGCCCTCTAATGCATCCTCATGTGTCCAAGCATGAATCCACACACCCCATGCCATGCTTCACATATACACTCCTCAAAAAGAGTCAATAATGACATCCAACCCACTAAGCGAACCTAAACCACTACACATGTGTCAAAATACAGCTAGTGTTAAGGTAAAACCACATACCACAAAACCATGCGAATACAAAACCACTAACCCCTTATTTAATATTGGTTAATAATATTTCACTTTATTTCATATTCCCTAATATTAAATTATTATGACATGTCTCCCACACATTAAATAATAATATAATGTTACAATACAACATCAAGTGGTCCCGAAATAATTACCTAGTGTGACTAACCACACCACCAAGGTGCATCACAACAAAATAATTATTTAATTAAAATATTATAATAAATCATTTTATGCAATGGTGTACAATGCCATATCCCAACATTCTCCCACTTGTTGTATACATTGCATAAGGGATCAATACATGAAATACATCATCATATCCATACATGTAACCACATGAATCTATAACATGCTCTCGTGCTCCATCAAGTACCTGCAATAAAAATAAAGTGATCACCATATCAAGCAATAACTTCTCTCATCCTCCAATGTGCCACCTATGGAAGAAAAGGAACATGCCAAGGTGAAGATGCACCAATCCAATAACACAAACATCAAATCCAAGTGATAACAAAGGCTCCAAACAAGATGTTGTCAATTGTAAAAACCCACATGATCAAAAATAGCATCCATCAAGGTAAAACTACAAAGTTGTGTCACACTTTATAAAGGAAGCAACCAATACTAACCCAACTTTTAAAATTAAATCATTAAAAGGTGGCATATATGTTTTGAATTTTGAAATGATGTAAACTAATACAATGTGTATTTTTTAGTATATTTTATATTTTTATTTTTTTGAAAAAAATAAAATAAAATAGATTTTAATAAATTGACACTATAATTTAGTTGTTGATAAAATGTTGAAAAATGAAGTTGCATGAGACGTTAATTTTTTTATAGTAAATTTTATTTTTTTCTTTCAATTTTTTTGTGTATTTATAACTTGAAACTTTAATGCATGGATGTATTTTTTTCTAGTTTAGATAAATATATATTTTTAAATAAATATTAAAATGTGTGAGTATTAAAACATAACTATTTTTATTTGATGTCAACTTTCATATTAAATATTTATTAAAATATTTATATTTGATATAGATTCTTTTACCTAGTGCATCATATTTTTTTCAATTTTTTTAATAATTTTTAGTATTTTTCCTTGGTAGGGTAATCAACCTAATATTTTATGTTCATAACCTACTTTTAGTATTAAAATATAAATAATAATTATACTATTAAAATACATATATTTTTGAAAATTGTACTTAAGGATCTACAAAAAGGTATTTAAAAAAATGTTATTTACACAAGTAGGATTTGTTGAAACATAAATTTTTTCAAATAATTATATTTTTTTTTGTAAATTAGCCTCAAAGTGGTGCTACATATGTATTTTTCCAACAATTTTATTTGGAAAAGTTGTGGAAATATCTAACTTATCTAGAATGAATATTACTAGATCATATATGTTTGACCAAAATTTATTTTTAATTAAAAATACTTAAATTCACTTGTGCTAATATGTTGGAAAAAAGTGTGAGATAGCTTTGTACTTTTACCCCACAACACATGATAATACATCCAACCATCCATACCTCCAAGGTATCAATACATCAGTAAACTCATGCCAAGAACATATGCAACCCATAATCCACAACCAAGCTCCCTATATCAAACTTGTCAATGGAGAACATACATATCAAAGAACTCCCACTACATAGGTAATGTCAAAGCATATCAAGATACCAATCAACATTGTATCAAGGTTTGAAAAGTAAATCAAAGCATGAAGTACCAAGAACAATAACAATGATCCACACATGCAACCCAAATTTAAGCTGCATAATCTCTCACAACATGTTGCCACCATCCTCCCAAAACATAAACATCTGGGAAGGAGCCATGAAGAGATAAAAATGTAAGCCATAATGTCCTTCTACCAACATGTCAAAAGTGTGATGTTGTGTCAAGTATGATCTCCTAACAACCCCAAATTAAACACCTCAATAGCACCCATAAAACTCAATCTCATAGATCAAGTACAACATGTGAATCAATGTAACAATGCCAACATGGGTGTAAGCATCTCTAATAAAGAAGATCAAACTCAAAGTAACCATCCTAAAAACTAGAAATCAGCCCATAAACCATATCCTAACAATCCTCATCAAAGAATAATATCATAAACTCAAATTCACAAGGAGATAACTATGTTATAACATCCTTCAAATGAGTCCTCCAAAACTAACTATCCATAGCTCAAGATCCATATATATGAAAACTAAAGCATCATAAAATCATGCTAAACCATCCTCAAATGAGTATCCAAATCAATCGCCATGAATCAACCCAATCCCATGAGAAATAAAAGCATGAAACATAACACATCTGAAAGATATAATGGGAAAATACCTCTCAAATATTAAACTGCCAAGTAGACCAAGAGTGGGAATGAGAATGCTCCTCCAAGATAACCAAGTCATCATGACTCACTCCAAGAATAATCTCCTATATCTTTCCATCATGAACTCACATCCATATCCATGTGAAAGATTCTTGGTCTTCCCGCTAAAACCTCGAAAGAGTAACCATCTCAAGCAAATGTCTCTACGAACAAGAGAACTACAACCATCACCTAAGTCTCCAAGTATCCATGAATACCTATAACCAATCAATACATGTCAAGCTCCAAATTTATCATAGCACCATCATGAAGTAATCAAGCAAATGATCAATGTAACCAATAATGAGATAACTACCATGATCAATGTCAAAGCTCCAACTACAGAATTAGAAACTTATCATGACAACATGATCTAAGCATCTTCTCCTAGGAAATAACATGCACCATTACATACATTCTAGTATCAAGAGAACATGTAATATGGAAAACTCTAAATGTGTATCAAGAGTAAACCATGACATAATATCAAACATAAACCAAGAAAACATATCTCCAATCACATGAAGATAACCATCACCAATAATGCATCCACATCACTGCCAACAACTCCCACTAAACTGTGATACCAAGCTACGCATGGCATCATGAATAACATCTCCCCCATGAAGATCATCTAGGTCTACACACACTCAAATGCAATGTTAGTAACATATAGGTGAATCCAAGATCTCCAAGCCAAGAAGATACATACAACTACCATCTAAACATCACAAACCAAACCAACACCACCAAGTCATCACTATCAAAAGATCCCATTGAAAGTCTAAAACCAATGAATGTACCAAGCTATCATGACATCATGATCAAACCACATGCTACAAGTCCCATCAACTAACTAATAAAATACTCTAACCATCCATCCTCTCAATCCCAAAGCAACATACCAATGTACAAATGACCACAGACAAGGCCAGCTAATGAAATTTGCAACAATAATGAATCAAGCTTGGTGGATATAGACAGTCCACATCCAAATCATCTCACTAATCAATAGGCTGCACAAACCTACTAACCACATAAATCATAGATCCAACCGCTGAAACATACAAACTCATCATCCCATCAGTAACTTACAAACTGCGATATCAAAGAAGATAATCCTATTGACATCAAGACTCAAACACCAAATCAACCACAAATATGATTTTCCAACCATGTCCACAAATGAGAAATCATAGTCAAGGAACCAAATAAGCATCAAGAAGATAAGTAAAATATCCTAACATCAAACCATATCACCACCACACAACCACATACATGATCATGTCGTCACCATGCATAAAATGTACCTACATATCCATGACACCATTACCATAGCCATCATTGTACCTACACTCAACTATCACCCATACAAGACTCCAAAACATGTCCAATCATGTCCTCAAGACTGAAGATAACTTGTGTACCTATCATCATCAATGTACAACTCTAAAAAACACTTGTAAACCTATACCAAGAAGCACCAAACTGATAATCAATGTACCATCATAAATATCATATAAACATATGTACTCTCTCAAGGTTTTTCCTTTTGACTCATCTAGATGCTTAGACAATCACACACTGAATCTCAGGCTCCTACAAGTGATCAAACAAGTACCAAACTCATCCTACTCTTCAAAATGATAAACAATCTAAACTACTATGTAGTATACTGCAAATTCTCTCCAATGCCTCTTCGAAATCGAAAATCTGACTTTGTATGCAAAAGTTATGCTCAAAATATTGAAAACAAGAACATATATGTTTCATGCCTCCAAAAAATGTCAAAATAGAAAAACCACAAAACTGAATCACCTCCACAGTGAAGAGCATAGAAAAAGCTTTCCAATGACTACAATAATTCGAAAAAAGAACATCATGGTTGAAAGTATGCAAGTTTGAAAAAAATGACTAATTTTCCCATGTAGAAAACTTTGGTTGACCCCACTCCAAAATAAAATCCATTTAAATTTTTTGCACTTGAGAGTGGTGTATTTTTAATATTAAATATTTTGAAATAAAAATTAAGATTTTAAGAAAAAGTAGATGGACGGTTTAGATGATTTAATTTAAGCCCCTTTTTAAAAAAATAATAATTTAAATGCTTTTGAAATTTTAAAGGCTTTCCTAAATTTATGGGGCCACTTCACTTTTTGTAAGATTCAAAGTTTTAATAGTATGAAGGATGACATATTACAAAATCAAAGTGATGGGCTACTGACTGACAGGTAGGGGTACAGGGTTTGTGGACCCTGTACTACTTGAATTTTTTTTTTAATTCTTTTCAAATGATTTTCAATCGAATTCCTTTAACACTTTATTTTATTTTATTTTTAGACAGTCTGTGTGAATATTATTTCTTTGTAGGAAATTTTTCAATGACCTTTTTTTTTAATACTTTTTCTATGATAGGTCAAATTGGGTGACTAATAGGTCGTATGACTAAATTTTTTTTGCCTTTTTTTTTTCAAATTTTCCAAAATAGGTCAAATTTTATATCAATCTTTGTCTCTTGGCCAACTTGAATCCAACCATGAGGTCCATTTTGTCTCAAGAGACTATCTATGAAATTTTCCCTACAAAAACCTCATATGAAAACTCAAACCAAGAAACCCTCTTTCACCCAAATTTGGAAAACTTTAGATCTGTAATAAACCCAACAATGAGGTCCATTTTGTCTCAAGAGGCCATCTATGAAATTTACCCTACAAATCCCTTGTATGAATACTCAAACCAAGAAACCCTCTTTCACCCAAATTTGGAAAACTTTAGATCTGTAATAAACCCAACAAATCTCTAAAATCCAAAAGCCCAAATCTACATACAAACACCTACAACATGTGTTCCATATCTTGCAATGCCTCAAACCATACATGCATGCCTATGGCTTAAAATTTTCCAAAAACACTCAAACTAGGGTTATAACAAAAAATTCTTAAACCATGAAAGCTCTGATACCACTTGTTAGGAAATATTGCATTCAACCCACAATATTAATGCATTTCCTACATAGTCCCATGAGAGATAAACATGCATACAAGTAACAAAAATTTATAAATCAAATAGACAAGCCAACACATGATATACTCTAGGAAAACCCTTAAGAGGGAAAGATCCAACCTCTAAAAGCATCCATACTCCATCATATTATTCAACAATAAAGCAATACAAGATTACAATTAATACCTCTAAAGCATCAAGCCCTCCAATGCAACCTTAGGTGTCCAAGCATGAATCCACACATCCCATGTTGTGCTTCACATATGTACTCCTTGATCGGAGATATATAATACTTTTATTTAAGGACTTTTATGTTTAAAAAGATTTGTTTTTATTGTTAATTGACATGACTGGCAATAGACAATAGATTAACATATTTGCTTATTTTACTTTATGTTTAACTAAATGAATGAATATATTGGAAGTAATAGCTTATGTTAAATGTGTTCATTTATGATGACTTTGGATGAGATGATTCTACTACATTAATCTTTATTACTGTGATTGTTGTCCTTTTCATAAGTGTTTTTAATAGGGTATCTTAAAGATTGATGAGATGGTTAAACTCTCTACCTAATCACGAGGAATGACTACGCCATAGATAGGCCCTGCTAGATGATGAGTCACTCAAAGTTTGAATCAACTTCTTCATAATTGGTTGAGGAACTTTTACTTCCAGCACCAATCTCGCGTAGTTTTGGCATAGTCCTCCTTAGTGAACTTTAGTTCTATTTTTAGTTTTATTTTGTAATCTATAGTTGGTTGCCTTAAAATTTTGGCAATTAACACCATGTTAGAAGCTAATAAGGATATTTTATCAATATCCACATTTCGGTCTTAGTTAGGAGTTAGATAATTTACAATCAGAATTTTTTGTAATCACAAGTAATACTTTGTTATGCGTTCTACTATTGATCAATCAGAGGGGAAGCAATAAGTTAATTAATCCACTGTGTTGAAGGATCTGACCTAACAAAGAGTAGGGCCCACTCAACCTTTGGAACAATCTTATGGTATTTTTGTTAAGTGTTGTTATTTTCTGATTCATTAATATTAAATCTGTAGTAGAAACTAATTTTAAATTGTTCAATCGTTGAAATCATCTTCTACCTTGGTAAATGTTAAAATCGGCTAATTACTTCTATTTACAATTACATTTTGAAGTTTTAGTTTATTATGGTTAAGACCGAATTGTTAGAATGGTTAGATTTTTTTATTAGAAATGTTGAATTGAACCATTAGAATCATTAACAAGTTTCTTATACAAATTAGGTTTAGATGTTGTTTGAATCAGTTAGAATTAATGTTTGTTTGTTAAGCTTCATTGAAACAATGTTAGGAATTTATGGAAAGATGGAGTTGAAATCTGTTCAGAATCTATTCATGGAGATTAGTCTTTATTCTTTTTAGAATAGTCATTATTTTCCTGCAATTCATTCCTGCTCTTAAATTAGCATTCACTTTCAAGCAATTAAGTTATGGATTTATTTTGAAGCAAAATATAATTAATTTGGAATTCTATGTTTTAGATTAGGAATTAAATTAATCATTAATTGTCTCCATGAATTGGTCTAAATCGAAGTCAATAAAGTTAGAATTAAGTCAACAGGATTTTAAATTAAAATTTAAAGTAGATTTAAATCTTAGGTATTAGCCACTATAGTTTAGCTCTTGAAAGCTCTTGAAGATCTCCCAAGAGCTCTTGAAAGCTCTTGAAGAGCTCCGAAGAGCTCTTGAAAGCTCTTGAAGTAGAAAAAATGATACCTGAAGTCACTATTTATAGTGCAAACCCCCCCAAAATAATCTATGACAACTATCCTTATCGCATATTGCTTTGAGACACACCCAGTTCAATAAAATAATTAATTAAATGATGCAAGTTGTGACATCAATGAACTTGACCATCATTTTTTGTGCCATTTCCAGGGATAGTTAAACAATCTGGCTATTTAGTGAGAAGCGTTAGTGTTGATAAGGAAGAGAGATATGAAATTGTGGATGAGATGAAGCAGAGACCAACTAGGACGGTTTCTTCCATGAAATGTTGACATTAGAAGAAATCTTGATTTTAATCAAGAGGATATCCAATAATACCAAATTGAAAATCAAGAAATTAATCAGGAAAACCCCATTGAAAATCAAGAAGAGAACATAAATCCATTTCCAGGAGAAGAAATGGGTGACCAACCAGTATGTCCAGCAAATAGAACCTTTTCAAATCCTATCAATCTTGAAAGACAACTTGATGAACCCCCTATGAAGAAAATTTTTCCCTCAGTTCTTCCAACATTTAGGGGAAAGACTGCAAAAGACCCTGATCAATTCCTTTTTGAATTCAAAATCTTATGTCAAACCTATGATTATTCAACTAATAATCAAAAGTTGAAGTTATTTCCTTCTACTTTGAAAGAATCAGCTTTAAGATGGCTTATGGGTTTAGGATCAGGAATGATTAGGACTTGGTAGTAAATGGAGACTGAATTCTTGGACAAATACCAGGGTTACTATCGAGTGAGAGATAGAAAGGAGGAACTGTTTCACATAAAACAATTAGAAGACAAAATTCTAGAAGACTATGCCGATAGATTTCAATTTGTACATCAAAGGTGAACTAATGGGCTCAATGATGAAATTAGAAAAACAATTTTCCTGAGAGGGATTGAAGATGAGTCTAGAGAATCCTTGAACTTGATGGGAAAGGGAGACATTAACAAGCTTTCCTTGGATGACATTGTGGAGATCTATAGAAACTACTCTAGAACTAGAGTGGGGACTCGAAACTCCAGGAGGAACAAGACTAACACCACTGATGTATCAAAAGTAACGGAAGAATTGGCGAACATGAAGATTGATCTACTACTACATCTTAACATGCAATTAGAAAAGAGAACCACTGAACCCTTGTAAATTAATTTCCAAATATAGGGGAAAACAACTTTTGAGGGAATGCCCATTAAATCAAGTTGAAATTTGTGAGATTTGTGAAAAACCACACCTGACCAATTCTTGCAATCTTTTGGTAGGAATAAAGAATAATATGAAGAAATCACCAATAATCGAGGAAGAGCTCAATTATGTCAGCCAAAGACCTTAGAACCAAGGGTATAACACACATGAAAGACAATATGGTTCATAGTCAAAATGGAATCAAAATCCATGGCAGAACCAAAATAAATGGACTCCCCAATATCAGCCACAACCCCCACCTACATATTGGGGACAACCAAAATGGAAAGAAAATAAATCCTCATGGCAACAGAATAAAAACCAATTCCAACCATGGAAAAATTAGGGATAAAAATGACCCTGGGAACAAACACCTCTAACCCTTAATGCCCCTAATGCTTCCAATGATCAAGTGAATCAACCCCAAATGCTAGATCAACCAATTCCCAATCCAAAAAATGCATGAACTAATACAAAAAACCCAAATGTAAATATAGTAGATGTTAATGACATATAGCTGGGAAGTTGAAATGTGTAAACTACACTAACTAAGCCAATTCTAGAAAGAGAGGAAGAAAACAAAGAATAAATGTTGGAATAGGAACAAACTATTGAAAGATCTCCTTATCTCGAGAGGTTGCACAAAGAGAAAACTAATCCTCAAACCTCTTTCCCTAACTACATGAATGTAATCAATTCACAACTTCTTAGAGAGTTGAAAAAGATTAACATAGAGATACCTCTATTACAAGCAATCAAGGATATACTAGAGATCAATCAGTTAGTTAAATCCCTTTACATGAAGACCCCAAGAAGGAAAAAGAAAATTCCTTCAACAATTCAAGTAGGGTCTAAACTTACTGACTTGTTATCACAAAGACTGCTTCCACAAAAATATAATGATCCTGGTAGCCATGTCATAACACTAAGTATAAATGGAATTGAAATACCAAATGTCCTAATTGACTTAGGAGTTGCCGTAAATGTCATTACATTTGATATAGTTGAAAACCTAGGAATGACAATAATTCATCCAACAACAACTATTTTGCAGTTGGCTGATGAATCAACTACAAAACCAGAAGGTATTATAGAAGAAATCATGGCCACAATTGATACATGGGATTACCCAGTTGAATTTTTGGTTCTCAAAGCCAAAAGGAAAGATTTTGGATACCCAATCATATTAGGCAGACCATGTTTGGCTACCACTACAGCCTTAATTGACTGTAGATCAAGAAGCATGATAATCACTAATGGATAAAAACAAAAAGAATTGTCACTTTATCCACCTACACAACCATCAATTCAAACAAACACTCAACTTTGGGTGGATGAGGATTTAGATTTAGAAGGTGATGGTATTGTGGAATTATCAATTGATGGTAACAATAAGTGAACATATCCAAGAATGTGAAGAACAAGAGATGATTTCAAAAAATGAGCAAGATAATTGTCAAATTTTTTTTACATGAACATCATTATTGCCCTTTGAATACTCTTGTTGAGAAATCGGTAAATTCTAAAATGGACACAAAGGAGATTACAATAGGAGGAGATAAACCCCTTAATATCAATTCAACCTTGTCCCCAACGCAAGAGGAAAAATTGAAAGAAATTTTAGAAAAACACACATGAGCATTTGCATGGGAATATACTAATATGAGAGGTATCCATCCTTCAATTTGTAGTCATCACATCTACACAGAATATTTCAGACCAATAAGATAAGGACAAAGGTGAATTAATCCTATTCTTTGTGACATTGTTAAAAAGAAATTGAGAAGTTGCTTAACGTAGGATTCATATACCCAATATTTGATAGTCAGTGGGTCTCTCGACTGGTTATAGTTCCAAAAAAAATGGTAAATGGCGAGTCTACATAGACTATAGAGAATTGAATAAGGCCACGAAAAAAACCATTTCCCATTGCAATTTATCAACCAAGTATTAGACAACCTAACAGGCAACAACTACTCATTTCTTGATGACTTTAGTGGATATAACCAAATCCAAGTAGCCCCTGAAGATCAAGACAAAACTACCTTTACTTGCCCTTGGGATATGTATGCATATACAGTCTTACCATTTGGACTATGTAATGCACTTGCAACATTTCAAAGAGCGGTAATTGCAATATTTGCATATTTCACCACTTCATGTGTAGAAATCTATATGGATGACTTTACAGTCCATGCTAAAACATTTGATGAAGCATTACAAAACCTAGCAAAGGTTTTACAATGTTGCAGAGATCATAGGTTATCACTCAATCACGAGAGAAGTTCCATTATGATGACAAAGGGAATTGTTCTAGGACATCACATCTCAAAAGAGGGGAAAAAGGTTGATCCCAAGAAAGTTGAGATCATACAAAACATTGAAATCCCTAAGAACCAAACTGGAGTCAGAATTTTTCTTGGGCATGTAGGGTATTACAGAAGATTTATTGAAGGATTTAGTAAAATTGCATCACCACTATTTACACTGCTCAAGAAAGAAGAAGAATTTGTATGGACAGAGGATTGTCAGAAATCCTTTGAAACAATCAAGGTAGCACTAACAACTTCACCAATTATCAAAGGACCAGTTTTGATAGATCCTTTTCACATACATGCAAATGTATCTAATTTTTCCATTGGTGTAGTATTAGGAAAACAAGATGAAAATGATGCCATGCATGCGAATTACTATGTTAGCAAAAACTTAAATCCTGCTAAAAGAAACTGCACAACAACAAGAAAGAAATTTTTAGTTGTATATACAATAAATAAACTCAAACACTATATTATAGGCTATAAAATCTACGTACATATAGACCATGCTGCAATCAAATATCTAATGAATAAAGTAGTGGTAGGTGGACACATTATTAGATGGTTACTTTTATTGCAAGAATTTGATGTAACTATCGTTGATAATCCTAGAAAGGACAATGTTGTTGTTGGCTTTCTTTCCAGAATTTTTTTACAGAATAACCAAGAACCAATGGATGATGCATTTCCAGATGAACACTTATTTTCTATATCAGTTCATCCACCATGGTTTGCTGATTTGGAAAATTACCTTGTTACAAGAAAATGTCCAAGTCAATTCAGTCATAAGCAAAAAAAGAGGTTAATTCATGGGAGTTCCAGATTTCAATGGATTAATGGTCTTCTATTTAAATTATGTTATGACCATGTTTTACATAGATGTGTAACAAAATTGGAAGTTTATGATGTAGTGCATGCCTTCCATCAAAAACCTAAAGGAGGAAACTTTTCAGTTGTAAGAATAGTTCACAAAATCTTGGGGTTTGGCTACTTTTGGCCAACAATGACAAAGGATGCAACATTCTTTTTCAAACACTGTGATGAGTGCCAAAGAATGGGGAGGCCTACAATAGCCATGGAGATGCCACTACAACCACAAATAGCTCTTGAACCATTTGAAAAGTGGGGCATCGATTTTGTGGGACCGATAGATCCACCTTCAAGAGGGCAGTGATATATCCTTGTTTGTACCAATTATGCAACAAAATGGATGAGGTGAAGGAACAACCAACAAAAAAAGAAGATAAAGTTGCAACATTTTTGTACAAGAAAATTCTCGAAAGGTTTGGTGCACTTAGAGAGATTGTTTCAGATTAGGGACTGCAATTTGTGTCAACAATAATGGAAGCATTTTTAGAGAGGTACCAAATAACTCACAGAAAATATTCATGTTATCACCCATAGGAAAATGGAAAAGTAGAGGTCACAAATAGAGAATTAGAGAATATTTTGACAAAAACAGTTTCTTTGAAGAAAAAAAATTGTGTATATAGGCTAGATGAAGCAGTTTGGACCTATAACACCACTTGGAAAACAATGATTGGGTTCTCCCCATATAAACTTGTGTATGAAAAGAAACTAGTCATGCCAACTGAATTTGAGTTGAAAACATTAAAGACAGTAGTAGAAGTTGGGATTGACCTACCAGAAGTAGAGAAAAGCAGAATTTTACAGCTTAATAAACTTGATGAAATGAGAATGGAGGCACTTCAGCATACAAAAGTGATTCAAAAGAAAAGGAAGGAATGGCACGATAAAAATATTGTGTCTAGATAGTACAGAGAGGGAGATTGGGTGCTATTATTTGATTCCAGATTTGAAGAGTTTAAAGGAAAGTTCCATGCCAGATGGTTGGGACCCTATGAGATACAACAAGTATTCGAGAATGGAGTTTTCCACTTAGTTCCAATTGATGGATAGAAAATACTTATGTTGGTTAATGGTCATTGACTAAAAACTTACCATAAGCAAGCAATAAAGGAGGAATTTTTGGATGAAGTGCAACACAGAATTGAACATTTTCTCATGGAAGATATCTCTTCCATGAGAGAAGATCTTTGAACCTTTGAAGAAGAAAAATAAACAAGGTAAATTGAAAACCAGCAAATGGAGGTTTACCTTGAGAAAAATGGAAGTGAATTGAAAACTAGCAAATGGCAGTTTACTTTAAGTAAAAAAAATAAAAAAATAAAAAAATTGATGACTGAAAACCAAAAATGGCGGTCTATCTAAGTTAACTTCTAAAAGCTCTTGAAGGGTCCTGAAGAACCCCTCAAAAGATCCTGAAAGTTCCTAAAGATCTTGAAGACTGAAGACCATAAAAACTATGTTTTTGCTAGAAAGCTCATGAAGACTCCTAAAATTCCAAGCTCCTAAGAGCTCCTAAAGACTCATGATGAACTCCTGAAGGCTCCTGAAGAACTCAAGGGCTCAAAAAAAATTAAGGTGTGCATTTAATTTGAATATTGTTTTTGAAGAACTTATTTTCTAAATTAGTTAGACTAATTTAAAATAGGTAAATATTTATGAATCTAGACATCTCCACCACAATGTTAATTAATGATAATAATAAATTCAATTTTAATCTTTTCAAAAAGTGAAGGATTTTATGAATAAGGAATAATGTGACATGGATGATGTCAATTGAGGACAATAGATCTCTTCATGATTTGGTTGTCTTTTCAAAAATCTTCCCAAGTACATGATGAAATTTGTAATGAATGTTGTCAATCTTCTGAATTGAATTGCAAGTTTCAAGTTGTGATGTGTGAATCGTTCAAAGCAGTAAAGGAATTAAATGTAGGCAATCAATGGCATGTTATGTAATTTTTGAAATTGGCTACTCCCAAATCAAAAAACATATTATTACACACTTTTTTTTGTTAAGTAATTCAAAATGCTAGTTGAAGTATGCCATTTTTGATAGAGAAAGATGCGGAATAAGAGAAATTATGAACTAGAGAACTTAAATCTTGATTCAGAGACTAGAAGATTGTTCGAAGAAGTTGGGTGGCTAAATTATATGATGTAGTATGAAGGTTTCCAACCAGAAATGGTTAGGGAATTTGTGACAAAATTCAACGTGAATGTCACCAGAGTAAGGGGAGAAGTAATAGAAGTCACACCAGAAATTATCAATGAAATTTATGGGATTTTGAATAAAGGAAAACCGGTTAACAAAGACTGGGTTAAATTTGAGAAATTGGTGGCTACATTTTACCAAGAGCTAGAAAGAAGGCCAGAGATACAAATGCACAAAGGACTGTTGTGACTTGTCTTATGAAGTTCTTCACCTGCGATGGGTAGTATGGTACGATATTGGGTCAAGGAATGCAACTTTTAATACATTTAAGGTATGGTCAGAAAAAAACTTTAGCTAGGATAAATTTGCCAGCGTTCTTATTTTAGCAAATTTCTTCCATGATTTTGAGAGTGAAAGCTAGGGGGAATCTTCTATGAAATACTAGGGGTTGATACATTTGATAATTAAATACCATTTCTTAAAAAAAGAAACTAGAAAGAAGGAATGGTTATAATTTTTGTCTGCTCCTATAAGAAAGTAAAAAGGGAGACCCACAAGGGGACCCTCAACCAAAAAGACAAAAATGGAGGAAGGAGAATCTTCCAAGAAAAGGGGAAAAATAAAATTTCCAGAGATATCTAGGGTAGCCTGTACTAGGTCAAAAAGGAAGAGACAAGAAGTACATGAGGAAAACCCTAGTCATGTTGAAACTATAGTGTCCACTCCTAAAGAGGCACCTATAAGTGAAACCCTTGTTTCTGGAAGCCCTATTAAATCCCCTGAACATGAAGATACCCGTACCCCTATACAATCTCCTAAGAGACCTCAAAGTCCCCTTGAAATCCCAATATCGACTCCTGAAGACAACCCTGTTTTTGAAGTTTACAACTCTGTTGAAGAGTCTGCGCACAATCCGAAGAGCAAGAGGCATCTAAAGAATTTGAATAAGAAGAGACTATGAAATCCCCTATACCTTCCCCACAACATGAGAAGAGGAAAGGGAAAGATCCTTTAATTGAAGAAGAGGGACCCCATGAATCATTGAATCTAGAAGAATTAGAGACCGAGGAATTGCTAAGAACAATGCAAATGTCCTGTTTACAGGATGAATTAGAACAAAAAAGAAGAAATGTGAAATTATTTGAAGAAAAATTAAGAAGAAAAGAAGAAGAATTACAACAATTAGTCTGTAAAAATCAAGCAATGGAAAGGAAAGTTGAGAAAAATGATGCAAGGATTAAAGAAAAGTTAAGTAAAACAGAGGATGCCTTGCAACAAGCCAGTGTGCAAGCATTAGTAAGTGCAGAGGAAATTTCAAAATTGTAGGAAGAGTTGCAATGAAAAGAAGAAGAATTAAAGCAACAAACCATGTGGTTCTATGCACGAGAAGCCTCTACTTCCACCGCTCCTCCATGCAAGCTTGCATTACCTTCCATTATCCCTCATATTCCTCCCAATCCTCTAGTGCAACCAACTCCAGTTCAGCCTCGATACTGTTTATTGGAAGTTTTGAAATATAAGGAAGAAAAATAAGTGTTGAAAGAGAAGATACAAAATTTAGAAAAAGAAAAGAATGAGATTGTGAGAAGACTTGAATAGGTGGAAAAAGTTAGTTATGGCATGCTTTCCATGAGAAGACTAGCTGCAACATATTCTTTGTTTCTTAGAGAAATTTTTTTAGAATGGAAAATAAATCAGTTAATTTTGGGAAAGAGTCTAGATTACAATGAAGATCATGATTTCCTTAAAGATTACTTTAACAACCACCCTAACATTTAGAATTTAATGTGTGATTTTTACCAACATGGGTTTTTAATGGGGGAAATGATGATACAATGTTGAATATATATGTTGGTGAACTTCAGATAAGATCATTTGTTTCTTTGATACAAAACCAAGTGGATTGGTCAAATAGAATGAATAAGTACAAAGAAGCTCAAAGAAAATATGGGTTACCAATGAGACCTGAAAATCCCCATGTTGAGTTATATATTAACTATGTAAGATTAGTAGTCAAGTTAAATGATGTTAATCCCCTCTATGTCTCAAATTTTTTTGATAGCATTGCATCATTCCAAAATGTGGAAGAAACACTCCCGCCATTAGCACTACGGTCCTGTGAAGAAAGGTACTGGCTTATTCTAGAATCATTTAGGAGAAGGGAACAAATTAGTCTAAATAATATCAGTTGGAATTTAGTCAAAGTCAAACATGTCATCACTCTAATCCAACAACAAAAAGAATTTTGGGTAGCCATCAAATTCAGAATGCCAATTATTATTATGCTAGCACCAAAGCTAAAGGAAACAAAAAATATACAAGCTCTAGTAATGAGGGTGTGGTTTGAGAACTTAAGAAAAAACTATGGCTATGCACTTAATACCAGATTGTTGGAACAGTACAGAGAGGGTGTTTTTTACTACTACATTTGGATGGAGGCACTAAACAAAGAGAAAGAGAAAACTATAGTTCTGGATGATGAACCATGAGGACATGGTCCAAAGAAAGTTGGGGAGAAAATGATAGGAGATATAAAATACTTTCATTTAAGGATTTTTATGTTTAAAAAGACTTGTTTTTATTGTTAATTGACATGACTGGCAGTAGACAATAGATTAACATATTTTCTTATTTTACTTTATGTTTAACTAAATTAGTGAATATTTTGAAAGTAATAGATTATGTTAAATTTGTTGCTTTATGATGACTTTGGATGAGATGATTATACTACATTAATCTTTATTACCATGATTGTTGTCCTTTTCATAAGGGTTTTTAACAGGGTATCTTAAAGATTGATGAGATAGTTAAACTCACTATCTAATCATGAGGAATGACTATGCCATAGATAGGCCCTGCTAGATGATGAGTCACTCAAAGTTTGAATCGACTTCTTCATAATCGGTTGAGGAACTTTTACTTCCAGCACCAATCTCGCGTAGTTTTTGCATAGTCTTGCTTAGTCAACTTCAGTTCTATTTTTAGTTTCATTTTGTAATTTGTAGTTGGTCACCTTAAAGTTTTGGCAGTTAACACCATGTTAGAAGATAATAAGGATATTTTATAAATATCCACATTTTGGTCTTAGTTAGGAGTTAGATAATTTACAATCAGAATTTTTTGTAATCACGAGCAATACTTTGTTCTATGTTCTACTATTGATCAATGAGAAGGGAAGGAAGAAGTTAATTAATCCACTATGTTGAAGGATCTTACTTGAGGAAGAGTAGGGCCCACTCAACCTTTGGAACAATCTTATGGTATTTTTGTTAAGTGTTGTTATTTTCTAACTCATTAATATTAAATCTGTAGTAGAAACTGATTTTGAATTGTTCAATCGTTTAAATCATCTTCTACCTTGGTAAATGTTAAAATCAGATAATTACTTCTATTTACAATTACATTTTGAAGTTTCAGTTTATTATGGTTAAGATCGAATTGTTAGAATCATTACAATTGTTTATTAAAAATGTTGAATGGAACCATTAGAATCATTAACAGGTTTCTTATATAAATTAGGTTTAGATGTTGTTTGAATCAGTTAGAATTAATGTTTGTTTGTTAAGATTCATTAAAACAATGTTAGGAATTTATGGAAAGATGGAGTTGAAGTCTATTAAGAATCTTTTCATGGGGATTAGTCTTTATGCTTTTTAGAATAATTGTTATTTTCCTGCAATTCATTCCTACTCTTAAATTAGCATTTACTTTCCAACAATTAAGTTATGGATTTCTTTTGAAGCAAAATAGAATTAATTTGGAATTTTGTGTTTTAGATTAGGAATTAAAGTAATCATTAATTTTCTCCATGAATTAGTCTAAATTGAAGTCAATAAAGTCAGAATTAAGTCAACAGGATTTTAAACTAGAATTTAAAGTAAATTTAAATCTTAGGAGTTAGTCGCTACAATTTAGCTTCTGAAAGCTCCTAAAGAGCTCCCAAGAGCTCCTGAAAGCTCCTAAAGTAGGGAAAATGATACCTGAAGTCATTGTTTACAATGCAAAACCTCCCAAAAGAATCTATGACAACTATCCTTATTACATATTGCTTTGAGACACACCCAATTTGATAAAAGAATTAATTAAATGATGCAAGTTGTGACATCAATGACCTTGCCCATCACTCCTCAGAAAGAATCAATAATGATAGCCAACCCACTTAGCCAGCCTAAACCACCACACATGTGTTTTCTTTTATAGACACAAGCTCATAAAAAATACAACTAGAAGGTAAAACCACGTACCACAAAACCATGCGAATACAAAACATGTAACCCCTTATTTAATATTGAGTACTAAGACTTCACTTTATTTATTATTATCACATGTCTCCCACACATTAAATAATAATACAATGTTACAATACAACATCAAGTGGTCCCCAAATAATTACCTAGTGTGATTAACCACACCACCAAGGTGCGTCACAACTAAATAATTATTTAATTACAACAATATAATAAATCATTTTATGCAATGGTGTACAACACCATATCCCAACATTCTTCATATTGTGTAAGTGTATGTTGCCAACCTATTTAATATTGAATAGTTGAGGTGTATATGTTTCCTTTTGGTTGACCTAATTGAGATTGTTTTAGGTCGTGAAGGGTATAAGTGCAAGGATAATTATTGTGTGAATTAAGAGTAAAGTGTGTGATGTGAAAGACGTGAATGTGATCAGGTGAAATGAACTAAGTTCAATCCTTAATGTCTATGACTTTTTAATGCAATGAGAAAAAAGGTGTCTACATTTTAGTTTGTTTGATGAGTTCTTTGTGCTTCAATGAAACTGTACCTTTGGAATATGAGAGATGCATTGCTAAATAGTTTAAATTAGCAATGATCTACCCCTTCTTCTATTCTTCTTTCTTTTGGATAGTGATTCCTTTGGTAGTGAGCCATCGATAGTGAGCCTTTCTTTATCTTTCTAGGTAGTGAGCCCTTGGAAAAGAAGCCTTGTTGTATTCAGTGTTGTAATTCATATATTAGTGAGATAATCCTCACCATGGTTCTTACCTTCTTGGGTTTTCCATGTAAATATGGCATTCTTATGTGTTTGGATTTGTTTGCATTATTGTTTTACATGTTTACATTTTGTTAATACATATTAAGGGTTTAATGGTGGATAAGGGTTTAATGGTGGATAAGGGTTTAAGGAATAATGCAGATCAAAATGTTAATAAGGGTCTTTGATGTTTTAAAGTGAACAAATACTTCAACCCCCCTCTTAGTTTTCTTGTGTATCTAATAGCTCAAAATATTGGTAAGAAAAATATACATATACAAACAGCCCTAGCCTTTGTCGCCCATGTTACCAGATGGAGTCATATCCTCTCTATGACCTAACCCTAACAACCATGATCTATATCTATGTGAATTATTGGTAGTAATTGCACCTATTCTCACAAAAAATCACATTACATCAATTAGAACACCTAACTAAACCTATAATACTTTATATAGAGAAAAAAATATCAAAAACTGAATCAAATTGGCTAATAGTCAGATGCGTCACACCTTTTAGAACATGTGGTTTACCCATGTGTCTCACATACAATTGTGACTAAGCAAGAAATTGATGCATATTGTCATGCATATGCATTGTAGGAAATCAAATATGGAATTCTAACTTACACTTGTACACCACAATGGATGTGGTGAAAAAAGTACTTGTGAGCAACCTAATAATGTCGACTCTATTTTTCACATGCATCACACATCACACATGTTGTGCACAAGACCACATATGTGGTGAATATGATAACAAATGTGGCATAGAAAAAACACCACATCTATTTGGTCTTCTTTGACCCCCTAAATCTTGCAAAAATTGAACAAAAAATGAGGAAAAGAAAAGTCACATACTGCCTCACCTGAGCCCTCTAGCTGCCCAAAGGAATGAACTCAGTATCCCCTATGCGATCCAACTAGTACATGTGACATAGCTTCACTAATCCTTCACTAAATATCCTCTCAAAGCTCTCAAATCTCCAAACTCAAAATTCACAAATGACTCTTTTTGCACCCCCTAGGGCCTATTTATAGACTTTAGGGTTTGATTTTGGACCCCCTTTATAACTAGGCACATCAACTTTAAACTTCAAAAAAAAATACGCCACGTCAGAGGTCCTAAAATAAAAATATTTTTTACCAATATACTCAACACTATCAAGTTGACTTGCTAAAACAATTTCCATAAATTTTTGAATTTTTTCAAACAATTGTAATTTTTTTCAAGGGGCCATCATCCTATCCCACCATCACTAGGGCATACTAGGGAAATTTCTGACATAATTTTTTGAATTTTCTTTGACATAATGCTAACAAAGCACATTATATCAAAGAGGGGGAAAATGTAGATACCCTAAATTGTCCTAAGCTATGAGCAATACCTTTTTTCTAATTTTCATTCTTCTTCCCTAAATGACTAAATAATACCTTATTATTTAATGATTATCAATTTTCATATTCTACTATTATTTAATTAATTTTACATTATTTAATTAATTCATTCTAATTCATCATTTATGACTAATTAAATAAATCCCATTTATTTAATAATAACTTGATTATCCTTATTCTCCTTGACTAATTAAATAAATCCTATTTCTTTAATAATCTCCTAATTAACTTCTTATCTAATCTGATAGATATCCTTTGGTTCTCTAAGACAGTGAAGTTTCTTGTAGGTACATGCATTGTTCTACATGCATATCCCCTTTTGGACCTCCAGCTAGTTCTTGACAGTTGTGAGCTAATGCATTGAATGAATATGGTTCGAGATGTTCTTTGCTGAAAATTGTTTTCTCTTTGATAACTCCTTTGTAACTCTCCTTAGTTCTATGACTCATGGATTGATTGATAAATTCCCATATGAATTCAATTGTAGACTTAATTATTTGTGGTCTCAACTGGGCAACAATTTTTATATAATGCTTCAAAATATTTTTTATGTTGTTTTGTTTCTTATCAGGCATGCTATGGTTGAACCCCATTCTCAACCTTATTTCCCTCCTCCTAAAGATTTGGCATCATCTATGAAAAGTGGAGTTTGATGTATGGTTGGCTAGGGTTTTTTACCACCTGCTACCTTTCTCCTTCTATTTTCCATTTATAGGGCATCTTTTTGTTTCATCTTGTGTATATCTCTTATTCATATCTTCTCCATCTTCCTTCCATTTTTTTCATCAGATGCATGGGATTTCTCATGAAATTTTGCTTCTATCTATGTGTTACTAGTAATTCTCTCTATTGGAGTGTCGGCATGGCTCATACTTCAAGGTTTTTCTTTCTCAACTTTGGAAGTGAAGAAAATGTGTGTTGCTCCTCTAGTTGTAATTTTGTATCATTCCAATTTTATTTCTCCTTGTAAATGTGATATGGTTATCTTCAACTATCGAGCTTCAAAATTTAAATGTATAAGATGATATCTAATTTATCTTATGGATCCTTTTTTGTACTCCTCCCCTTTCAATTTAATGCTTGGGGACTTCTCGATGTTTCAATTGGCATATATGGTTATTTCCTATTAAAATTGCTCCTTTAGAGCCTCAACAATTCAGTTGTCGATCACATTTGTATTTTTTCTTAAGGATCTCATTTTTTGAAACTCATGTAATCCCTTTTCTATTTAATAAAATGATTAGTGGCTTGCAACTTTTGTTTTAAAAAAAAAAGTCCTAATTAACATTAATATTCTTGATTAATTAAATAGACCTTATTTATTTGATTATGTTGCTAGTTACACTTATTCTAATATTTTTATTAAATAGTTACCACTAATTATTTAATTGACATCAAACACCCTTCTTATATTAAATAATTGTTACTAATTATTTAATTCTCCAATTATGACCTAACATGATCCATTAATAAATATATACTTTTATTTATTAAATCAATCTTTACTTTCACATTCCTCCAATGATTAATCAATTTAATTAATTAATTATCCTCTCACACATTGACTAATCTATCAATCCTGGCATTGATTATTCAATCAAATCCATTATGATTTAAATGTTTTAAATGCATTTCCACAACTTCTAGAGTTAATTGAGCAAGATGTGATGACCATGTAGGGAAAGTTTTAAAGCTTTTTCTCCTTTATTTACTGCAGCATGGTTGTAATTCCATGTAGCTTCTACACTTTTTGACGTATGGCTCCAACGTCATAAGATATTCCATCCTCATGAATTATTACAATATGTGCATCTAATGTTTTATTTCAAGTTTGCAGGATACGGGGAATTGTGACATCCTAGTACACTATTCACACAAATGAATGGGAAATATGTAAGCAGAGTTTAAATCTTATCAGCTAAGGATATTCTAGCGCTAAAGTACTCTCTTCATCTATCTGAACTAGGCAATCTATATAGAGCTCATCTTTCACTCTAAGCTCAGTTCATATTTCGAAGTTGACTGATGTGACGGGCCCACTTTAAATGCTCCAACGACTATTTATCGTGTTACCTCACATCACTTGTCATCTCCCTACGGTACCACGGTACATAATGCCACGTTACTTCAATGCACCATGCTACCGCGGGTCTTATTTTGATCCCCTACAGTGTCATGGTTTTCTTCTATCTTAGCTTTTCATCATCTTTCTATGGTACATCAGTCTCCCTATGTTGCTATTGATCTTTATACTGCTCTACCACAGGTTGCATGTTAACTCTTCACGGTATAGCGGTGAAAAGGTATAATACTGGTTCCTTTTACCACAATACCATGACCTATTTGGTAAGAGGTTGTGGTAATGAGGTAAGAAGTAAAAGCCAAGTAAGGTATTTATTTAGATAGTGGTATGGCAGTAAAATAGAGTTTTGTATGGGTATTGTAAATGGCTTCTCTATAAATGGGTTCTTATGGGTTTATGCAATTATGTAATGGAAATGGGTTCTCATGGGATTCTACAAATATGCAATGGGTTTTTTGTATGTAATGGGGTTCTTATAGGATTATGCAATTATGTAATGGGGTTTTGTAAATGGTTAGGTAGGAGGTTAGGGTTTTGATAGGTTTCAAGTTGCAAAAATGGTAACCTTGTTACTTTTGTAATTGGATTGTATCGACGAACTTTAGCTACACGAACTATAATTGGGGGTTTTCTTTCCTAGTTCTTTCCTACCAATATGTTCGCCTAAACTATGATTTTGTAAAAATTATACATATTTATTAATATAAATATAGTGGCTTGCAAATTTTGCAAAAATAAAATAAAAAAATACCATTGGTTATTCAATCCCACTAATTAATCAATCAACCCCATTGATTAATAAATAAATTTCCACTAATTAACTAGTCAATTATCTTGATTGAGTCAATCAAGCTAGTTAACTCTCCAATCTATTTCCTCTCAATGGACCTCGAATGTTGATCTTGATCTTTCATCTTTGAATCCAAATCATTCATTTGAAACAATAATTTCTATAAAATCAAGCTTTCATAGCACATTGATGGGTAACCACGAACTCTATAACTTCGGTGTTTTCATCATTGCAATCATCACATATACTTGAAGCTTATAGTGAAAGAGTAGCATGCCCATTTTTTAGAGAAAAGGTATACAAAGAAGGAACAATGGAATTCATCCAATGTCATCAATAAAGGTAAAAGTATCATTTGCTTGAATCTCATTTTATCTATTATTGCATATTATCCATTGATTAAATTGGATCTTATTGGGTTTAGGATTGAAAATTGTGGTTTTTTGCATTATTTCTTATTATACCTATGACTAAAGGGTCAATTTTCCATTTCCACATTGTAACTAATCATTCATAATTTTCCTCAAACATGTTTATAAGGCATGTGGATGGGATTTTGAAGTAGTAAAATCAATTCTAGGGGCATGGGATATCCTCAAGGCTAGGTATTTCGACACATCCTTCATGTCTAAAATATTTATTATCCTGGTCTTTGTCACTCATTTACATTATTTCCACTATCACTTCAAAGATATAATTACCTTTCCTTTGTTATAAATTAGGATCTTAGGATAGTAGTCATTATAAACAATATATGAAATAAATAAAATGAGAATCATACTATAGACACCTAAAAATGTCTTGATCGATCACATTAGCTAACTAACATTATTTTGTCATATCTTTTCACTTAATTGATTAAATTAGTCTAGCTATTTAATTAATTTCCTCATTTTAATCTATTAATCTAATTGACCTAATTAGGTTAATTCATCCCCTTTCATGCTAACATTTCATCTTATTAAATTAAATACATCAAGTTATTTAATTTAAATCCCTAAAGTCCTCTTATTTAATTAAATAACCCTAAGTTATTTAATTAAATGTCATATCACCTTCCCTTTTTCATTAAATCATTTTATTTAATGAATATTGTCTAAATCCCCTCATTTGCATAATTGAATTCATATGGATTAGGTGTAGTTGTAGTTAGTTGTAGTTAGCCTATACTATGTCATTGGTTACATTTTGGTGCTAGGAGGGTGAACTTTAATGTTTTGTGTTTTTTTTTTTAAATTATGTGTTTAATCTCTTAAATGCATGTTTTTCCTTAATTTTTAATGAATTATATGTGACTAATCTTGCAAAAAGGTTGTTGGGTTTTGAAGATCTCATGTTTAGTTTTCCAAAAAAAATTACAATTTCAAAACTAATCCAGATTTGAGGAAGTTGTCATTATCTCAAGTTGTTGTCCATCATTAATTTTTTTTTTTTTTTTATAAATTTGGGTTTAACCTCTTAAATGCATGATTTTCCTTAATTTGTAATGAATTCTATATGAGTAATGTTGCAAAAGTGTCTGGATTTTGAAGATCTCGAGTTGTTGTCCATCATTAATTTTACTATTTTTATTTTTTATTTTTTGGGTTTTATCTCTTAAATGCATTTTTTTCCTTAATTTTTAACTAATTCTATATGACTAATCTTGCAAAAATGTTGTTGGGTTTTGAAGATCTCATGTTTAGCTTTCCAAAAAAAATTACGATTTCAAAATTGATCAAGATTTGAGAAAGTTGTCATTATCTCAAGTTTCTATTATAATCTAATTTTCTAAAAATGTTTCTCAAACACTTGAAAGGATAAATGAATTAGCTTTCAAATTTGGATAAAATTGATCCAAACAACCTCACATTTTCTTTAACATTTGACATGTTCTTTAAATTTGTGATGTCATTTGATTTCTAACTTGTCTCTAACTTCTTGTTTTGGTTTTTAGACTAACTAGGTTTTGTAGGCTTGGACAATACAACTTGAAGAGAAGAAGCATACTATTATCATTTGAACTATAATTGTAACAAGCGTTTGACACTTTGGGACAATTATAACCCAATTTCTTATGATTTTCATTTTATCATTTAGGACCTCATTAATTTTCATTTCAATTTAAAAAGAACATTCAAACGAGACTAAAATTGAACCCTCATTTCATCATTGTATTTTGGGTTTAAAATTGACAAGGTAACTTAACATTTCATTTGGTGCATAAAATGAATTCACCTTAGCATTAGAGTTTAAAATGAATGAATGCTTGCTTTGTCGTGACACTTGTAGTGCGTATCCAATCCCCTTGTGCTTTGTGCAATCTTGGGTGAATTGAAACACTCCAATTGTACTTTGTTTTTTGTGTGCACTTATACTACCTATCCAATCCCCTTGTGCTTCGTACGATCTTGGGTGAAGATAAATAATTAATTACACCTTTATTCTTTGTGTCACCCTTAAGAGAGGACTTACTATGAGATACACCCCACAATGGGAAACTCGTAGGAAAGTTCTTGCAAGGACATTTACCAGCGAGTTATATTAAAGGTTGGGAAATTGTGAGAAAGTACCTTCTATCCTAGACTGTATAACATATTGCACCTAGTACCATGCCTTGAGTGCAACGAGAATGGTTGTAAGAGCCTTAAATGGAAAAGTGGGTGTGTATACACCTAGATGTTCTTGGTTTGTTATTGAGAACCAAATTTTTTAGCTACCAAAAATCCTTAACGCTTGTTGGTGCAAGAACGTTCATTCTGAATCCACCCCACATTTGTACTATTCATTGTTGAAACAAAAAAATCCTTAGGATCTTCAAATCTTCAAGATTTTGAGAATTGGTGGTTCTGAGAAGTGTGTGTCAGTGAGAGGAGCCAGTGTCACCAAATCTCTAATTGTTAACATTGTCTTAGTGTTTGGAGAAATCTAAGTGGGGACTCAACAAGTATGGCCATTTCAACCTAGGTTGTAAATGATTGTGAGTTAGTTTAATACATTGTTTGGTTTCAAAATTTTACAAACAAGCATTCACTATCTTCCTCAAAATTTCAAACCCTTTGGACCAAATGTGGATACCTTTTGAAATATCCTTGATATTAATGCTTGTCCTAAGGATTTATATCCTTGGAGATTTCTAAATAGCTTGAATTATATCTCAATCCATACTTCCCAAAGTCAATATAAGCAACTATAGCCTAAATTTAATCTTTTTCACAAAATGGACATTGTGAAATTTATGATTTTTTTGAAAAGGACATTTAGTTTGAAAACATAATCAAGAAAAAGTGTTTGTGGTAAAAAGAAACTTGTTTAAGCAAGATAAATTGAAAAATTGAACCCCACATGACCATTTGGCATCTAATTGCTCTGGTTGAACAACCCAACCTTAGGCTCGCTACCATATAAGGAAAACATTGCAAATCATTGAGTTCCATTATCCAAAATCATTGAGTTTCACTTTACCAAAATCATTTGAGTTCTATTTTACCAAAATCATTAAGTCCTTAGGGATTTATCACTTTAGAGGTATAGCATGTTTCTCACTACCTTGGCCTTGGAAAAAAAAGGTTCACTCTAGGTCAACATTGTGTCAAACATTTCACTCACCCCTCCATCAAATTTCATCCTTCACTTCACCAAACTTTGCAAAAATTTCAAATACACCAACACTTTTGACTCAGACATCAATCAACCCAAACCCTAACTTAGCTACTTTGTATGTGAAATGAGTCCTTTTCCATGCATTTGGCTAAGTTAGTTATCATTTTTGGACTAGTTTATCTTGAAGGTCACAAATCTACCTTAAAGATTCACAAGTTCGTTAACATCCTTTATCCAAACATAAAACCATCAAACTTAAGTCAAAATTATTGTCCCAAGACATTTGCAAAGATCGCTTTCCCCATATCATTTACCTTTTCATCTCTCATTATCACCATTGCTCCAAAATGACTTAGAACATCCCTTCTACCTAAATTTGAGTCAACTAGAGAGTTCAAAAAATACAAATCTCAACACAACTCTCCCACAGGTGACCAAAATTTATGGTAACAACAAGAGAATCATGGAGAAAAACAAAGTCTCATCTACCATCAATGATCCTAATCCTCAAGAATTTGATCCAAGAATTAAAGTTACCCCATCACAACAACCCTTTTCTCCATCAGGGCCATATGAGATAGAAGATTTCATGAACAATCCATTTGGACTAACTAGGGAAGAAATCATGGAACATCAAGCCTTAGAAAATGTGGCTCCAATTTCCCCATCTTTTGTTGCACAATCATTGACACAAGGTTTGACTTCTTCTACAATTCAACCAAATCCATCCCTTGTTCCAAGTCAACCCTTAACATCTCGTCTTGCAACTAGGCTAGGAACCAACCTTGGTCTCACTTCATGTCTAGGAACAAACAGAACTGTGGGTATTCACAATGTGGCCATTCCATTAACTGGTAACCTTCCCCAAAACACAAGTTGGAAACCAACCTTTGGAAAACCACTTACATTCCATGATTCCACAACAACCTTGACATTTTGAGTACAACCATCTTCATTCATCACCACAAATACCCCAACTGTACCTAATGTTATGCAAGGTAATGTGAACCAAGTGCCTCAAGTAGGAAAACAAGGGTAAATTCACACTCTTATGCAAAGTCAACCCTTGAAAAGTGGTTCCAACAACCCCATTAACACATCAAAAAAATTTATCACCTAAGCTACTCAAGTCAATCCACCATCCACATCAAACCCCTCTATCATCGACCCAAATCAAAACAACACCTACGAACCCCATCAACCAAGGAAATAACTTGACCACATCCCAAGCACAAGGAGATCTCCAAAGCATCAGTCAAGGGAATCCTTGAAATCAATGGACTCAAGGTCCTAATGTGCCCTTAACATTACAATACCTAATGGCACCAACATCACCATTCCCCACAATCCCCTTCACCATGCAAAATAAAATGGGAACTCAAACCTACATTCCTCCATCTCAATCAACCATCTTACAAGGAATGTTAAACCAAGGTATCCCCCAACCTCTCATCAACAACACACAACCCACAAAAAACACAAACACGCAAAATCCATCATAGATATCCCTGTAATCAACTGATCCTACATTGCAAGCACATGCCTTCGCTTTACAAAAAACACAATAGGCTTATCAACAAGCCATCCAACAATAGCAAAAACAAAAAGAAACCTTAGTATCACAACAACAACATCAAGTAGCTTTAGTAGCATAACAACAACAAGATCAACAAGCCGCCTTAGCATCACAACAACAACAATAAGTCAAGCAAGTTGTCTTAGTAGTGCAACAACAACAACAAGCCCAACAAGCTACCTTAGCCTTGCAAAAAGCTCAACAAAAAGAAGCCCAACAACAAGCATTGCTTGCTCATCAATATGCCTAACAACAACAATTGCTCACACAACAACAACAACATGGTCTATACTATAACCCTCAACAAGACATTGTCAGCCTGAACACGTTAGGAACATATCACCTACACCATCATCACCTTATCTCACACCACCATACACACCATACAACACCTCATCATATAAAAATCCCAAATATACTTCATCCACCATCCCGTAATATGCAGCATATGTTCCTCCACCAAACCCAAAAGATGATGTAGCATCGCAACTTAAGGTGTTAACACAAAAAATGGAAGATTTCTAAATGGGAAATATGAAGAAGCCCCATACACAGAAAAACCTATGCCCTTATCCATTCAATCAAAACATCAAAAAGATACCTTTCCCTCTTGGTTTTGAGGTTCCCAAATTTGATCAATACATAGGGAGAGGGAATCATGTGGATCATGTCAAGGAATTCAATGTCATGTGCATGGAGGTGGCCTATAATGATTCCTATTTGATACACCTCTTTCCATAAAGTTTAACATGTCCTACCATGGATTGGTTTTCATAGTTACCTCGAGGCATCAAAACCTTCCAAGAAATTATCAAAAAATTCATATATCACTTCTCCTTCAATATTGTCATGGATGTAAGCTTAGAAGATTTGTACACTCTCAAACAAAACAAAGGAGAATCTTTCACCAATTTCTTGCAACGATGGAGGTAAGAAGATAGTCAGAGCAAGTGGACCATTCCCAATGAGCAAAAAGTGGGAATCATCATAGAAAATATTGATCTAGATCTATCCTTCCACTTGAAAATACAATGCATAACCACTTATGAGGATTTTTTCCCTAGATCCCTTAACATCAAGCGAGCCCTATTCTCATAGGGGAACACACAAGTGTATAAATAAAACCACCTATTCACTAGTTTTAATGACAAGCCCCGCTATTGGTCCAAGAACAAAATGTCACTAGTGATGGTGTAGTTGATGCAAAGGTGGTCTTCATTGCTCCTAGGTAATAAAACACCCAAATCATGAATACACAACAACCATACACATCATCGTCAAACAATCAAACAACAATGAATGTTGCAAACAGTCAACATGGACAACAATGAACAAATAGTGATCCTAAGTGACAATTCACTCCCTTAGGGGAATCTCTGGAGGATGTGTTGAAGAGGTTGATACAGTCTAATCTTATCACACTCCTATATTTTTCAAATTATCAATAACCACAAGTCAAACCTCACAGCTATAGAGAATATCATTTTTGTTAATGTCACTAATACAAAGGTCATAAAACAAAAAATTGTTTTAGAATAAAAAATATAATAGAAAATATTATTGAACAAGGAGACATTCATGTCGATCAAGAATAAGGGAATGAAAATATAAAAAATTACACAAACCCTATGCCTAATCATACAAAAGAAAAATATTTAGGAAAGGAATCAACCTCAAAAAATGTAAACAAATATACTCGTTATACCATGGTGGGATATATTTATTTATCACAACATGAGGAATTAGACATGTATCAAGATACTATTTTAAGACAAAGTCCAAACCCATCAACAATGTTTAGTACTATTTTATATCGTAATGACATCAAGTGGATATTAGATTGTGATATCTTTCCCACATATGACTCAATGATTGTGTATGTCGAAGAAGTTACAAACAAGCCAAAAATATCCCTTATTGCACCCATACCCACAAAATGTTGTGAAGAATATTTTATCGAGGATATATCATCCACCCAAGGATAATGTCAAGAAGAAGTTCTTAAGGATAACGAAAGTTACTCTAAATCAAGTCAGGATCAAGAACCCCTATCCCCAGAGTTTCATCAAGATCTAGAGACATCCTCCAAACCATTTTAAACTCCAAACATGTCCTCGATATCACCCCTGAGATGTTTCTTTTTTATGGACATATAGACATTCTTCATCCAAAACAAGAGTCTCCCACTCTTGATATTCCTACAAAATATCAAGCAACAATCAAGATTCTTGATTCTTACAGTATTTTTCCATCATCGACATCTTTTGAGTTAGCATCAACATATTTTGAAGCAGTATTAATAGAAAATAATGTCATAGAACCAAAGAAAATAGTTCATATTCCTTAACAGCAAGAACCAATAGCAATATCATGTGTTCACAATAAGTCATATTTAGTGGCTATGGATTAGAGGATACATCATTAGGGAAAAGGATTAGGTATTAATAATACCTTTTACAAAGCCAGGGGAAATCTTGTCTACAACAAATATCAACATATGAAGCACAAAGAAACCTTATAATGAAAATATTTTCAATGCTACAACTACTTGTATCATGAGTTGGCATTCACCCATCATTTCATACTTAGATTGGGACCAACATAAAAAGAAAGATTCCTATCAAAGCAAGGAGAAGATCATCAACGAAAATGAAGTAGTAAAGAAAAAGGGACATGTCTAGTACAAATGGATACCAAAGAAAAATAAAGAAAATAATCCCTCCAAAACTCCATTAATCAAAGAAACTATGGGGGAAAATAAAAAAAGGAAATATATCCATCAAAAGTGTCCTCAAATAAAAAAGTAGGCTTCTTAAGCAAGGAACAAAGTATATCCAATGGTTGGTCCTAATTCCATGAAAACCTCTATTCCCACCCATCATCACTCATATTCCCAAGTTTGGAGAGTCAAATGTTCTAAACCACCAACCAATACATCTCATATTCCCTCATACATGTCACCGTCTACTCCATTCATGATATCCAATTCTCGCATGGACCATCTGTTGGCAGCTACCCTTCATCATAAGGATTTTGAAGGCACTTTATTGCAATGTGCACATATAGGTAAGGTTAATTCTGGTATCCAAAAGGCAGATCAAATCTCTTCAAGGTTGCATTCAAGTGCTCGTATCTTAGCATAGCAGCTTTTTTAGGTGGGATATCACTAGTATGTTATGATAGTGGCCTCTACATTAGTACTATCAGGTAGTTCAACATGAGGAGGGTAAAATTATCAAAATCCAAAAAAATAAGAAAGAAAATAGTAAAAATAAAAAAATCATCCTCTAGTGAAAACCACAACAGTGGCACTTTGGGCAAGTAATATGATGAAAACCTAGAAAACAAGCATCATGAGTAGAATCGAGTGTCTATATGATCCTTCTTTGATAGAAGCATCTCATCCTTTTCATGGTAAATCCAATGTTCCCTCCATCCATCCAATCCAGATTTCTCTAGATATTCCACTTTATCTTGATCTTGACAAAGATTTGGCATATACTTTAACTCTACTCATGTAAAACTCTTGACATGCTCTTTTACCATTTAATCTCATGAAGTCCAGTAGTCTATATCTAGCATGATAAAACATTATCAAACACTTCGCATATACATTACCTATCTTGGTTATCCATTGCTTTATGAAGAATTTCTAAACACTAGGGATAGGTTATTGTAGTTTTTTTTTTGAATAACTCTTGATCCATGTCTTATATCTCACAACGTGACATTAACATCATGATCTTGGTATCGTTTGCCTCAAAATCTCATTGAAAGTCCAAAAAAAAATCATAAAAATTTCATCATAAAATCCAAATCACTAGCCCATGGCACATTTTGATGAGAAGATGTTCCTTATCAAGCTTTATCTTTTATCAAACATCAATCTAAATAGTCAATATCAGTTGAATCTACCTTGCACTTCAACATCACATCAAATAATTCTAATAGACGTTGTTCCAACCGAGCTTCAAAATATTGATCAAGCCTATCCAATCAATCCATCATCATCTTGGGATCTCCTTCCCACTCCTCATGTTGCTTAACACTATCATTGCATTGTTGTGTATCCTCAACAATATTATCATCATCAATCTATAAATCCAATCAATCAATCCTAGCTTAGCTTACAACAAATTCCCAAATAGATTACTAAAATTGTCACATATCCATGTACACTTGTCAACATTTTATGAAAAATCCAAAATATTCAAAACGTCTTCAAAATCAGAAACATCCAAAACACATCAAAATCCCTAAAAAGTTCAAATATCAAAAATCCAAAAATGGTAACTTGTTGAACTATGTCATCTCTGAGCTTGAACGTAGGCAAGGCCATCATTGATGTGCCCCCGAGACACCCTAGGTTAGTCCTTTAATAGTTCATCATAATAAACCAACATTCCTCAATTGTTCATGCCTCATCTTTCAATAAGTTGAGTTAATTAAACTACGTGGTCTTTACATGTATAACATAGGCAAGGCTAATATTTGATCAGCCCTTGAGGCCCCTAGGATAGTCTTTTAGGTTAGGTTCTTAGTCGAAAAACTTAGAAAAACAAAAAAAAATGAAAACATTAAAAAGGCCTAAACAACATCAAATATCTTAGAGAAAACCTTAAACAACCTCAAATAACAAAAAAAGACCAAAACATTCACATAAACTCTCAAAAATACCAAAAAAAACCTCAAAACATTTTCAAAATACCAAAAACATTGAAATATTCTAGAAAATTCAAAACCATCCATCCCATATCACTTTCACCCATAGTAAACTACACCCATAATAAATTAATCATCACCTTGAACAACCTTTGGTAAAAAAAAAAAGAAAGTATAGCAAGTCGTAAAGTGAGAACCTAAGTGTCAAAATCTAAATTCTAAATCATAGGTAAATGTGTTAGTGGAGTTTGTAACAATGGTTTATCATAAATATCATCATCATCCTCATCAAACCCCTGATCAACATGTCCTAAGATGTATCCTTCCTATGATGGACATCAGCATCAAAAATCACCTTAGCTAAAATTAAAATGGCAAGAGATATAGATAACACTAATTGTTTGTCTTTAATATTTTCTTTTGATTTATCTTAATGACCCATTCCGAGGACCTCTCGATGATGTCTATCAAAAAAATTTAGAGAGAAAGGAATGGGGAATTGATCATTATCTTTTGTTTGCTATGCTTGTGGATACTCTTATAAAATAATATTGGTGCATACTTGCTTAGTTGTGTGTAGGAAAGTTGTTTAGAGTACATTTTTGAATATTGCATATGCTTTGGTCCGATATATTCTAAGCTTCTAACCTACATTCCAATGAGGTTTTTGTATGTCAAGGTGTGAACAAAAACTATCCTATATATTTTCAGAGTCAAAGTTCATTACACTAGATACAACACCATCCTGGTTTTCAATACCTTGATACATTGTGTCTATGTGTTATATCAAAAATAATGAATGAAATAAAATGTCAATCCCAAGATATGAGAAAATCATCATCATCATCATCATCATCATCATGCATCACCATCTCTAATAAAGTCTCAATGGATCATGGACTTGTTGGACTTCTGAATCAATCTTGAAATCAATGGTCAATCCATTCATCTTATTCATCTTATTCTTCTATCTTTACTACCAATTCTATCCAAGTATCCAATATGCGTTATATATCAAAATATAAAAGAGGCTACCCATAGCTGATGAATGTCTATACATCCTAAAATATATCTACATCAATATATGAGCTAACACGACAAAAAACCCTTTTTTGGGGGGGCATAGTGGGTCATCTATATCATCTTCAACTCAACAATATGAAAATTTGCAACTATTTGATTCAAAAGCAACCCGAAATCTCAAGAATCTCAAGCATGAGCCTGATTTTCACCTATCATGAGCCTGATCAAAACACTTTATTCCCCAATCGATCTCTCGAGAGGGCAACCAACCATCTTTCATCATATTGATATCAAATCATCTAATGGAATTTGTTCCTAGCCTTGCTAGCAAATCTTGATCAAATTATCAAATCAATCATCATTGGGATATATCTTTCCTTACAAATCCTCATGTTATTCAACATAATACTTGCACTATTGTGAATACTCAACAATGTTATCAATAAATCAACTTTATCTTGGCTATCAACATCTCAAAGAGATCATCGATATTTGTTTATGCATCCTCATCAACATCAAAATCAACATTAGTCTTTGAACCAATGCATTGATTACATTGCCTCAAAAAGGGAAAAAAAGTAGACACCTAAAAATATCTCTCTGGATCACATTGGCTAACTAACATCATTTTGTCCTAAAATGCATCCCTTTTTCCTTTAATTGATTAAATTAGCCTAACCATTTAATTAATTGCCTCATTTTCATCTATTAGTCTAATTGACTTAATTAGGTTAATTCATCCCCTTTCATGCTAACATTTCATCTTATTAAATTAAATAAATCAAGTTATTTAATTTAAATCCCTAAAGTGCTCTTATTTAATTAAATAACCCTAAGTTATTTAATTAAATGTCATATCACCTTCCCCTTTTCATTAAATCATTTTATTTAATGAATATTGTCTAAATCCCCTAATTTTCATAATTGAAACTTTATTTAATTATCAAATTCCTAATAAATTTAATCCCCCCACTTGCAAATGAGTACTCCAAGGGAATATTCCCATGGAATACTCCAAGGAAATATTACCATGGAATATTCCTTCCCCTTTTGCACAATTTAATTTGGTTTTAATTAACTTAATTATCAGTTTCCCTCACCCATGAGAATATTCCAAAGAATATTATTTTTCTTCACTCATTTGAAAAAGGGAATATTCTTACAAAGCTTCATATGCAAGTTAACTCAAAACTTCTTGTGCAAGTTAATTTTTGACCTCTTTTATAGGTCAAAAGTGTGTTTGTTTGAAGGAATGTAAGCCTTTGATTAAATCTCATCTTGCATTCTCACCTGTTGATGAGAATCCATGATCCATGCCTCCATCTTCTTTCCTTTTTGACAATTGATTAGCTTTTTCAATATTAGCCCTTCATTTTTCATTTGTTTTTCTATAAATAAAGCACTATTTGGAGACAAGTGGATCCATCTTTTAAGAGAAAATTTACGCTATTAAAATCACCTTCACTAGCACTCATATTTGACTCACATTTAGCATATTTTAGTATAAATTAGTTGCATAATAGCTTAGCTTCCATTAATGGCTTCCTTAATGCATCCATTTAGTTAATCAGATAACTAGGGTTTAAATTTTTTTAGTTTAAATCTCATTTACATTAGCTTATCATTTGTATATATGAACCATTTTAGCATAAATCATGTTAGATTAGCTTGCATCATTTTCATTTAGCTTTAAATCATGTTTTCATACACATCTGTCAATGGTTTCATCAGTTTTCTTCAATAAAACTAATTGAAACAAGCTCATTAACCAAGGGATTGGGAAAGGGTAATCATTCCACATCAATGCAACACCACTCCCCTAATATGATAAGTTTCAATGTCTTGGATTAGAGATTTTTCAATATTTCATGATTTAGAATGTTAGTTTTAATGGCTTCTTTGTCTTTGTTTACAACACATGATCTTATTGGGATAAATATGCCTTGAATTCATATGGATCTAGTGTAGTCAGCCTATACTATGTCATTGGTAACACATACAAACATAAAATTTACACATTACACAAGATATACATGAGAAAAATCCTTTTAGATAAAAACCCCCATAAATCATCATTTTATTAAAACACTTTTAATAATGCTCTATTATACCATAGAAAAAACTTGGGGAATACTTTTGCACACTTCCACATGGCTAATAGTACCTCATGTGCATAGTGATATATTTCACAGTATAATCTCTAGATTCTACATCTCTAAAATGAGAGAGTACCTCCTTAAATATAGGAGAAAGGGTGGCATAATACCCAAAGGGGTATTAGTCACACCTATTCAAAAACTTCCATTCATAAATAATTAATAATCTAATAGTTATTAGAATACAACTATTTTAAATGGGATATGCTTAAGAAAGCCTTTAATATATAAAGTTTAATAACCTTGTATTAGAACATTATATAGATTTTATAAGGGTATGACCCCTAATAACATTATGTTCTAACGCTCCCATCACACGTCAATTTTCATAAAATAAAAAATAAATTACCCCAATAATGTAGTTATTCTTTGAAAATGATAAATAGGGGCACAAATATATACCAAGATGAAATCCATGTATTTTGGACTACATGAAAGTCAACTTGTCATAATTTATAATCCCAATGTCTTAAAAATGATTCTATATATGAGTCCTTCTAAATATTCTTATTGGATCTTGGGTCTTTTCAAATCAACCTCAGCCTAGGTTTAGTACATAGTTCCTAGAGGACTTATTTAATACAATGCTTAAATTACAAGTGGAAGATTTAAAAAGAGAATATTTTTAGAGGATGCCTGAAAGGTGGAAAATTTTCATAGGGCTATGGTTTAGGACATAAAACAACAATATTCTACACTCTCATACAAGGAAACCCGAGAGATCTCAATCCAAGAGTGAAGTAGGGGAAATATATCTTACAATAAGGTGTCCTAGGGTGTCATTAGAGACAAAAGAGGGGCTCACCATCAAGCCGGGGCTTGGAAAGACAAGCAATATGTAAGATTCAATGACAAAACTTAATGATATCAAAAGCTTTACTAAATGACCTAGAAATGAATGCGAAACATAATAGAAAGCTGAGAGACCAGGGATGTACATGTGAAAACTTGTAGCCACTTGATTGAAGACCTGAAATGATTAATATGCTAAAATTAATGTTTGTTGGGACTCATATGCCAATCTCAGTGATTTAGTCCCAGATTAGGGTTTTTAGGTAGGAACAAAAATTTGGAAAAGACAAGATTGGAACTCTTGAAAACTGTGACTTTCACTGTTCTAGGACTCATATGCCAAAAGTGGTGTATCAATCTAGTTTATCCTTTTGAGATAATTAGGATCTGAATCTACTCTTCAATCTCTACTTAATTTTCTCAACTTCATTTCTAGGTCTAGATTTCCATACTTTGCACTGTAAAAGTCCTTTAATGATATCCACAATAAGGCAACAACTTTTACAACTTTCTCCAAAATTAGTCTTCAATATATCTTCAACCTAGATCTGCAAATCACACACTAAAGAGAGGGAAAAATGTTGTTTTGTAAGTGGGGAGGGGCTTTCCTTGGTCAAACCCTATTTTGGTAATCAAACCTTGTAACGAAATAAAGGAATGATGAATGAACAAAATGCAATGTTATAACTCACCAAACCCTAGCAATGAAGTGTTGCAAACATGTATGAAATGACTCCAATGGATGTAGATATTGACTCTTGCTTGAATGTAATAGATCTTGAATTGAATACTTGTTTGAATTGTGAAACCCTATATCACAAATGTTAGCTCAAAAACAAACATGATGTATGATGACTTTGACATGATGCCTAATACTTGAATGATGCTCTAAAACACTTGATAATCAACTCTTGAATGCTCTTGACTGCTCTTTTGAACTCTTGAAAGCTATTGTAAACTCCATTTTTCTATTAGGAATTCTCTCATGAAAGTATTAGGTGAAAATGAATGAAATAACCTTGTGTTTATACTTGTTTATGCCAAATTTCCCAAAATTACAACACAACACATCAACATCAGATCTAGGAGGATAAAATCCCACCAAGAATTTGAACTAAATTTGATTTTGGGACACATGGGATGCATATGCTAAAAGTGGTGTATGGTCCCATTAGGCTTAGCTATGGGATACATTTTTAAAAAATGCTTAGATTCATGTGAAATCAAGATCACAACCCCAAAACCTAGGTGGGACTCATATGCCTAAGGAGATGTATGAGTCCCAGATCACTAAATCTAGGCCACACAACCTAAAAATACATGAAGTATTGATCTGTAAACTCCTTACTATGAATCACTTAACAACTTGTTAGATTCACCAGGATACAGATTTAAAATTAAGATCGTAACTGACGATGCTTGTGAATTGAGCAAATAACCACATAAAACATAGGAAAGTAAAGAAGCTGACAAAAATCATGCACCAAGAAAAGAGAGACAAAGATTTGATTACGGAGTTCACCAGATTCTGGCTACGTCTCCGGATCCGCAAATAAGCGTGATCAATGCCATTACTATGATGCAACTTCTTTTACATCACCATGGTCTTTCACTGAGTTACAATCTACTTCCCAAGAAGATTCTTGCACTTAGGCTCTTCCTGCTTCCACACTGCAATGACATGATCTTTCTAGCAACATGTTCGTGCCTAACTCCTTCGTCACCTTTACAATGCTTTCAAACAATAAAGCTGCAACTCTCTCTCACACAAGAGTACATAGGCATCAAGCCTTTACAAAAGACTCAAAAGTCATACAAAATCTCTCAAAGGACTCACTAAGTTATTATCTCTTCTCCCTAGAGACCACTTAGCCCATTACAAGAAAATTCTCACTTTCCCATAAACCCTTTACTAAGAGCAACAAAACTCTCCAAGAGCTAAGAAATGAGAACACACTTTACAAGAATTTCCCCAATTCTCCCAAGAGAAAATTCTCACAAGACTCCTCAAGTCTCCTTAATCCAGAATTCTAAATCCCTGAATGAAAACACTCTCACCATCTCCCTTTTATACATAAAATTAAGCCTAAAATAGGCTTAACAAAATATTAAATGAATAACACCCTTTCACATCTGAACAACCTTTTTTCCAACCCCTTTTGGCATTTCAACCACTTTTGTTTTAGTGGTTAGGGGGTTATAATAAAAATAGGCCTTATTGTTATGGCCTCGGGCCAAAATATGTAGCAAATTAAAACTAACACCATATATATCTAATTACCATTCGGTAGTGCAACGGGCACACTATTTTTGGCCAACCCGGTGGTCACGGGTTCCAAACCAGCGTCGTTTCAAACAAAATGCGAATTTTCCAGCAATAAAATAACCCGTCGCTAAATATAGGTGGCGGTTTAGCGGGCATAGCGGGGCCAAACAGTCAACTTCAGCACGATGGAGTCAGCGGTCAACTCACTATATGATTTTTGTTATAACAAACAACCAACTCGCCCATGGAAGAATGAAGACACATGTCGCGCCGGAAAACTACCACCTGTCAACTGACTAATCCACCACGTGCCAAATGCTCATTCATCTGATAACGTTCATCGACTCAGCGATTGGCGGTTCATACCATCGACTCACCTACCACATGTCTACCGTCGTCAGCGGTGTTGACTGGATGCAACTGTGCCGTCATCTGTATAGTATCGGCGTCGCGATCACGGATACAAGTGTCGAGCTTTGATTGGTCCACTTTGGATTTTATTTTACCGGCGTCATTTAATACAACTATATGGATGGTGACATCATCCATGCATCTTCAAGTCCACTCAAGTCCACAAGAACGTTTTCACCAGTCATACGAGCTCCATTTTTGATGAAACAAATGCCATTGGAATCATCTCGATGAGCACTTTGATTTGACACCAATTTCAACAAATTTGAGATGATCAATTTTTCTACTTCCTATCGGCCCCTGGTACCCTATTTGACCAGACCTTTGACCAAGCATAACTCGCACGTACGATATCCTTTTGACGCGATTCAAGTTGCATTGGAATCCTGTCGGTGAGCTCTTTGATATGAGGCTGCTTTCACCTGATTTGAGGACTGTCAATTTTTAGTCAACCATCTGGCATCCTCGCCCTTGTTGAACTTTGACCGAGCATATCTCGAGCAAACGAACTCCTTTTGACACGCTTCAAGTTGCGTCAGGATCGTATCGCTGTGCTCTATGCATTGATGCCAGTTCGGGAGATTCTGAAGCTGCTAGATTTTTGAGGCCTTCAAGATCCACCGGATCAAGTATGGTTGAATGTTTGTTTATTTTAGGATTATCCTAGTAAAGATGCATTAATTAAGGCTTGTGGATGTAAAACAAGGCCAATTAAAGCATAAAGAAGCCCAATTAATAATGAAAACCATATATTAGTGTGAAAGTGTGGTACAACACTTTACAACACCTTAGATAAGGTACAATTGAGCCCATTTAGTTTACAAGGACCCAAGACCTAATGTGAATGTGTTAAACACATTAAAACACTAAATCAAGGCATCATTAGGCTTGATTTAACAAGAAGGGCCTAAAAAAGTGTGAAAATTTCATGGACAATATTTTTTGACACTACATTTAGCCCCCACTTTAGTGAGAGGATGAACCTTCTTTAAAATAATACTAAAGGAGACCAACAAACATCAAGAGGGTTCCTAATACACCAATGCTAGTAAGATGGGAAAAAAATGATCAAGAGAATTGTGCAAGCCCCCAAGATCAAGATCCTATGACAAACCAACATAGTCACAAAAGAACACACATGGAAAATGATATAAGGAGCAATAACAATGCACAAGTATACACTGCCAAAGACATAAAGAAGAAAGAAAAATAAAAAAGAAAGGGATGGATCAAGCTTTGACCATTTGTCCCACATGATGTGGATCAAATCTAAGTTGTTTGTCTAAAGAATGCATGCTCAGTTTGAGACAACAGAACTTTAGGTTGTCCATTGGGTGAGTATCCAGAAGGTGAGACACATACACACATGATTGGTATGTGATCACACACATGTGTGAGTGGCTATGGGAAATTCATGCCTCGGTTCGGCTTCCCATTCAACTAGACCAAAGTTATACCTCTTGATAATTATGATAAGCTGCCACACAACAATGATCTTTCAGCTTCATGAGGCAAGAAAAAAAATTGTATGCTTGAAAATCATGAACAAAAAAGATGGATCCACATGCATGCAAGGTGTGTTATGAAAGGTGGCCATATAATCAAAATTGCAAATGCAATATAGGGAACATTCAAACGATTCTTGTTTAGTTCATGTAAGGTCTTAATCTTAGGGAACATTGTGTCGAATGTCTCCAAGAGAGGACCAATCAAAGAATATTAGTTTCACAACTTAGGGGATGCAGTGTGTCACATCAATCCACTAAGAGGAATGTAATATTCTAAGAGAGATCATGCTCTTAAAGGACATCACACCCGATGTCACCAAAAAGTGAAAGACACCTTGTATGAAGTAAGAAGACTACACCATGGAACATGAAATGCAAAAGAATAATGCCAATGTATGCCCCCACTTTAATGAAATTTATAAACACCATGTTGTGAGCATGATGTAGAGCAGGGAGAAGATATTCAAAAAATCACAATTCAATATATTTTGGACAATCCTTCAACCTTGAAAACCCTAACTTGGCACTTTCTTACTGTTTCTTCAATTTTGCTTGTAACATTCCAAATAGTGAAAATTCAACATAAATTTTAGAAGGTAACTCTTACCCACAAACCAAAACCTATTTTATAAAGCATTTAAGCCCTTTCAAAACATACCTCAAAGCCTCCTAGGGTTTCTTTGGAACAAGACTCTCAAATCTCTATTGCTACGCTGCCCTTAAGCCCAATTAGGTCACTTTTACAAAGAAACTACCATGTAATCTCTTTCACAATCACAAATATCTATCTCAACCAAGTTACCTAAGGTCCAAATCAACAAATTTTTCCAACTAGAATGCATCCAAATTCACCAAACTCCAAAACCCCATTTAAACCTATTAGGCTTGCTTCTAAGGAGATTTATTGAATATTTATACTCCAAGCCTTAATTCACCTTACCAACACCCTAAAAATATCACATTAGGTCTGCACAAGCATATCCCAACAACTAGAATTGGTTCCAATCATTCTTTCTATAGAACCCTACTTCAATGCATCCTTTTACACCAAAACTATGAAGGTTTGCAACTATGGCATCATTCAAATTTCATCAAACTTCCTTCCCTAATCCTACAAAATGCTTAAATAAAAATCCTACTCCTAAATATGCCATTGCACCAATTTAGAACATTTTTCACCAGGTGGAATGTCTTACAATTCTATTTTACTCAATCAAACCCTCAAATTTAGGGTTTCCAAGCTGCCTTCATAAAAAATGCAATAAAAACCTTTAAACTCAATTAAATTCTATGGAAACAAGACCAAAATTAAGTTAATTCAATCTTCCATTAATTCAAGTGCATAAATGTTCATCTACATGCCATACAAGGCTATAATATATGTTGGAGTAGAAAATTTCTCAATGTAAACACAAGAAAAACAATATATGTATTTCAAATTCAAATTTTACATCAATCAACCTTATCATCAGCCATTCCTAACATTTTAAAGCCTTTTCCCATCAAAACAAGCTATCCTAACTTCCTTTCAAAACCTTTTCACCTTTTAACTTCCAAACAAGACAAAAAATTCAAATGTTGCATAACAACCTTGCAACTTTTGCAAAATTTAACAACATGACTCCAAACTGACCCTAAGTGACTCTAAACATTAAAAATGGTCTATTATGACCTTATTACATCACATTTATACTCAGCAACACAAAAACTTAACCTTAGACCGAAATTGCACAATTTGACAAGGTGCCCGTACACCAGAGCAATTACTTTAAAGTAGCAAATGATAACTTCTAGCTATAACAAGGACATGAGAGCTATCTTAGGAAGCCCTATGCCAAGTCATATGTTTCCAAATGAAGCTACAACATTCAAGAGGAAAAGTGAGGGGTTTCCCCCAAAATGAAACTCCAAACACATGAGGGATCTATGGATTCAAGGTTAGTATGTTCTTGCTACAATGTTTTCATATAGAGCTCAAAACTGTCATCATTCCCTAAATACACATGGAACAATAAGAATGACAAAAAGAGAGTGACAAAAAATAAAAATACTTTTGGGTCAACATGGAAGAGATGTGAAAGTATCAATGCCTTGAGTGATTCCCAAAAGGAAAACACAAAAAATAAAAGATAAAGGAAAAACTTTTGGGTCAACATGGAAGAGACATGAGTGTCTCTACGCCTTGCATCATCCCCAAAAGGAAAACACAATACAAAGAAAATATTAAAGAAAAATATTTTAAAATACTTATGACATATAGAAGAATGTAGGTACAAATAGAGGAATGTTACAAAGAGAGTGAGAGATACATCAAACAAAAAAGTACAGGGGATCACATTCCACACATGTAGTCAAATAAAGAAAAATGAAAAAGAAATAATGAAAAAGACTATTAAGGCACATGCAAGTCAACCTATGAGTAGGTTGTCTACATCCCAATCATGTTCATTATATACAAAAGGTGGAAAATTAGCCAAAGAGACAATAGAAAGTGTCAAATTAGGGTCATTACCAAGTTCAACGCTCTTCTTAGGAGAATTGTTGTTTAAGCTCATAGAAGAGGAAAACAATGTATTTAATTTTTTATGTACTTATTTTTCAATCTTAGCAACTTGATCATTTTCATCCAAGTTAATCACAATGGGAGGTCGAATGATAATGTCCAAATAAGTGTTTAACTCTTATAGCGGTTGAGGTAAAAGACCTCTTTGTTTCGACAAAGGGGGATACTCATCATGAATTTATTTAGTCAAGTTTGGATCTTGATTTTTTTTTTTTCTATGTTTAACCTTTGAACAAGGGCATGACATCTATTCCTATGCTCTCTAGCATTTTTTTTTCTTTTATTATGACTTTAAAGTTGTGTTTGTGTAGGAGCGGGTTTATGAACCATAGGTTTCTTTTCTTCCCTAAGGTGAGGAACAAAAGGAACCATGGGAGGTTGTTCAACCACTTTCTCTTTAACTTTGTAAACTTGTTTTATCCGAGGAGGCATGACATGATTATTTCCATTATCTCTAGGTCTTTTGTATGAAATAGGAAAAGGATATATCTTACGTTGGTATTGGTTATTTGGAATTTTTTTAGGTTCGATCATGGTTTCGTCAAGTATAGTAGGCTCAGTCATGGCTAATCCATGTTTTGAAGGGATAGTTTTGTTATGCATTTCACCTTAAATTTTTGACAAGATTTGAAAAAGAAGTCCTCTTAAGGTTTAATAGGTTCCATAGGCTCGGGAGAAAATAAATCTAATGAAAAGTTTCCACAGGATGACAAAGGGTTAAAGCCACTATGATGCATGGTCAAAATTTCATTGTCAAAGGGAAACTTTAGGCATTTATGTAGGAATGATAGGAAAACTTTCATGGAGCATAGTCATGGGTAACCAAGCTTCACATTGAATTGATTTGATGTTGAGATAATGGAGAATGAGACATCTAATTTTTTTAGTCTTATTTGTAAAGGTAAACTGATAAATCTCATTGTAGGGCAAGCAAAACCATTATGCGTCTTTATCCATGTTTTTGCTTTATCATACATTTTTTGATAGAGATCATGCACAAGTAGGAATTTCTCAGTGATCATGTTCTCTCCAAAGATAGGATCAATTAGTATACCATTAGTGGGCTTATCATAGATTCAACTGGCTATGTAGAGAGGACGGTCAGGTTCATTTTGAATGATGTCTTTGGATGAGAAAGCAATGTTAAGAGGCTTTTTAGTTCAGCCCTTATAATGTTGAGTTTTGACCAGTGCAACCAAACCATCAATATGATTTTGTTTTATAAAATCCTTTTTATTAGTCTCCATGTTATCATCATCCATGTCAACATTCATCCCATCTTTTTTCATAGTTTCACTAGCTTTAAAAAATGAAATATTATGATTTGGCATGGGGTTGGTAAATATTTGCAAATTTTGGTTGGAAGGGGCAACAGACTTATTTCCTTGATCATTAGCACTGCCAACTAAAAGTCAACCACAATCAACGAGGTATTGTACAAGATGTTTCTTATTGTGTCCATTTTTTCAGTGATAACGTGGAAATAAGCATTTGATCTAAAGTTCAGAGGTAAAGACCTATTAGGGTCAAGAGTTTTAATGAAAGTAAAAGTAATCATTTTCTGTTCAAAGAGTTGTGACATTATGTTATGGAGGGTATCAAGTAAGGGATTGAATTTCCTATTTGGATCCCCAAAGGCGAAAGGATTTGTTTTCCTTATAGTAGCCACTTTGGTATCAACATGTTGACTTGTTTGTTGAATGAGATTAAGTCAAAAGAAGCCTTTATTATATTTTCTAAAAGGTTTATAATTGTTTTTGTTTTCAGACTCAAACTTCTTAGGTCAACTAGAGGTGGATTTTGCATAATGACTATTAACTAAGTTTTGATAATCACAAAGGGTAGTACATAATTGCACAAAGGAGGGGATCTTCATCATGTTAAGCTTATCTTGTATCTTACTTTGCAATTTTTCTATGAACATATTTTGAAGGTTAGGGTCAGGAGCCTTTACATCGATTTGGGAATAAAGTGATTGGTAACGTAAAATAAAGTCGGTAATCTTTTCCTCTTCTTTTTTCTTTCACCTCATCAAATATGCTAAGGTCATATTAGGGGTCATATGCACTTGAAAATGTTTTATAAAGGCCTCAACAAGTTCTTTGAATGAATGAATTGAGTTGTTCGGTAATGGGGAGAACCATTCTAATTTGGTATGCTTGAAAGATCTAGGGAAAATCTTAGCCAAGAGCTTATCCTTAAGAATGAAGTCACTACATAAGGAGGTATAAGTAGAAACATGGTTAGAAGGATCTCCCTTCCTCTCTGTGCTATAGAAAAAAGTTCCCTTTGCTTAACATAAGATTAAATGGATTTAAGAAGCCTTTATCTAGGCGTTGTGAGCCATTTTATGCATCCACACTAGGTCTTGGACCTTTGCAAACTAAATAAAATACATTGAATGATGTCTTGTGAAGGTGTTGTGAGGTGTTGTAAAACATTTCTACATTTTTCTAGACTCTATTTAATGCAATTTACCTAAAAACCACCTTTTACTCATCAACAAGTCATATTTTGAAGTGCTGTAAAGTCTTGTAACAAGTTTTTATGGTCTTCTAGGCATATTTTCAATATTTACACCCTTCCCATGCTTTATTTGGTCTCTTTATGCCCTCATAAGTTGTAATTAAGTGTATTTTTTAATGTTATCTCGACAAATAACATTAAATGCAAAAAATTTCCCAACACATGTTTTTAGGTCCTAGGTGGGACCCATTCGCCATGGGTGGCGAATGTGTCCCCCTTGGCCCCAAATTCAAAATATTTTAAATTTCCTTTCAGTATTTTATTCAAAATCACTTGATGTCAACCTGTGATGAGGTATGAATGGGTACTAAGGCATAATAATTGTATAAATAAGTGTTTTTCACCTCATTTTCATATCTTCTTCATCTCTAATCAATTCATTCATCCATTCTTCATCATTCATCATCTATCTTCTCAAACAAGCTAGGGTTTTCACATTGCAATTCAATTATTAAGCTTCCTAAAACATTCAAGGGAAGATTCTATACATTATATTGTATAATTTCAAGATCAATCATCATGGAAAGGTAATCCATTCCATTGTTGCATGTTTCATTCCTTTCTTTCATCATTTTGGTTTAATTACCTAAATGGGGTTTGACCAAGTCAAATCCCCATGCCTTAACATTCAACATCTCTCTCTTTTGTCTTGTGTATTTGTAGATTTATATCTCTTGGAAGCCTAGAAATCATTAAAAGATCAAGTTTCAAGGTTTTTAAAGCTCTTTCTTCATTCAACAAGTCAAAGAATCGACAAAAAGTCATTTTCAGATTCGGATCTGCAAGTTTCAAAAGCTAACATTTGTAGGAAGTAGAAGTTCAGATCTAGCTCCACAAAATCTACTCTTGAATTTGTAGATTCTTGTAGGTGACCTAATTTTCCACCCATGGTGAATGAGTCCCACTTATAGGCCTGAAAAGTTGATTTTGTCAGATTTCATCTTTTGGCAGTCAAAAACCTGTTCCTAGAAGTTTTTATCAAAAGGAGGACTAATTCACCATGCATGGAAAACCAGTCCCAGTAGCCATCAATAGTGATTTTAGAGACATTCTAGAATATTTCGATAACATCAATCTTCCTCCAAGTGCACTCTGTTTAGTTTCATCAAATTTTGTTTCCATTTGCTTAAGTTTCTAGTTTATTGTTGTAATACACAATGTGTTTTCAAACAAGTCATTCTTCCTTAATTTCCATTCAATAGCCAGCTAATTTCATTAGTTTCTTGCATTCAAAGACATTCACACACACTTTACTTCCACTTCCCATCCGATCATACATTAATCGCAAATGAAACATATATACATTTCGGCCTCATCTATCTCCTTCTAGATGAAAAACCTTAGGAGTGCTAGAAAGCAAGTGGGTGCCAAAATCCTTCGTTTCATCCCCATATTTCTCAAATATAAGCACCTCTATATCTTTTTTCATCAGTGTTTTCAATATCTCCAATGACAAGGGATTTCTTTGGACATAATATGTAAGTGGACCATTTTCATTTTGGTTTATGGTGGAAACTTGCATTTGGAGGGATGAAATAGTTTGCAAAAGTTAATTTATGATGGAATCATTATTGGTATTTTGATATGGAGGTGAATAAGGTGGAGGTATGTATTTTTTGGATGGACAAGTGAATGGAATGCTTGTGGGAGGTAAAGTGTTAGGAGATATGATGTGCAATGCTACAAAGGTACTAAGGATGCTAGCGGAAATACCCAAGAAAGGAATCACATTGCTAGTAGGTTGCATCATTCTTGTAACTTGAGGGTTAGTGTAGGTAGGAATAGAGAAAATGGTTGTGGGAGGATGAATTTGAGTTCCTCCTTGTCTTGTGACATTATTCTAAGCTAAAGGACAACTAGTGGATGAGGTAAGACGTTTTCCAAAAATCTTCACTATGTTATGCTCAAGCTCTATTCAATCTTCACTTTCAATCATGCGATGTAAGGTATCTATAAGAGGGAGAGTAGTGGTTGAAATGGTTTTAGTGCTCACTTGATTTTGTAAGTTTTCTAAATCTTCATGGATTTGGATTATGTTTTCTTGTGGAATACTAGCAACCATGGTTTCAACATGCATCACACTACTTGAAGGAAAAGCATTGTTGAGGGTATGATCCATACCTAGTGAACTAGTGTCAACACTACTAGTTAAAGATTTAGATAACCAAATATCCATGATGATTGTACTATTGTGGGATGACATGAGTCTTGAACTTCATCTCACAATAGTATTAGTAATAGGACATGAAGTAGAAAATCTCATACAAGGGACAATCAAGGAAGTGCAAGATGTGATGAACACAAGGTAAATGCTATACTCTAATTTTGATTAAAATAAAATTAAGCTAGATGCAATGAAATGAATGTAATAGAAATTATACAAACTAAAAGAGATAACTAATAGCAGCAAACTGAAACATAGACATAGACAATTTAATGTTATAAAATGCAATTTAAAATCTAAAATGGGACTAAATCACCTAGAGGGGTGTATGAGTCCCAATTAGGGTTTTTCAGGGGTTTGAACAGTGAATAATAGTCAACAAAAAATACCTAGAAATCAAGAAAAATATCCTATATTGAGACTAAATCACCTAGAGGGGCATATGAGTTCCAATTTAGGGTTTTTGCACCGTTTTCAACAAATTTTGTGTGAATGTTATGTTTTCTATTTTGGACGATGTCTAAGCTAAGTGAAAATGTTGATTTTAGATGAAATTCAATGATGCAAGATGCAGAAATGCAACCAATATGCACTTTCACTAATACAAGAATTAGAAACCCTAGAATGCCAATTAACTAATGCAAACCCTAATGCAATATTAATGCAAGCTAAATCTAGGATAATGATGCAATCCAAATAAGAATTAAGATGTTCTATATGCAGGCTCACCAAAATGAAAGGTTGAATGTTGTCAGGGGCTATAGTTTAGGATGTAGAACAAAAATCTTCTACATTCTCATCCAAGGAAACCCTAGAGATCTCAATCCAAGGATGAAGTAGTGATGGTGAGTCCTCCCCTTACATATAGAATCTCATCACATACACACAAAAAGAGCAACCAGATGCAAGAAGAGAACAAATATTTCATTTTATTAATAGAATGATGTTATAGATTACATGCCATCCTATGGGCTGCTTGTTACATGCATCTATTGATTTGTAGATTAGATTGTGCCCTTCATGCTTCACTACATGTACTCACACCTTTCATAAATCCAACACTCCCGACTCTACGCTATTCTTGCATTCCTTTAGCTTTATACATTGTTCTAATTATCCTAGTTGGCCTTGCCTTCCCTTACTCCTCGTGTTGTAGTAGTCATTATCTCCCAATAAGCTTTCAAAACTGACAAGTTGTTATCTCATTATTAGTAGCTCTGCCAAGTCAACCAATGAATATGTATTTTGCAACAACGATGTGGAATACTTTGAATATCACTCCACTAGGTGCCATAACTAAACTCGTCATCCACCACCGTTAGCCATCACTGTTTATTTACCAGTATTGGAATGTCGTCGAGACTTTGGCTCATCTCCCTTTGAAACCACCATGTCGCACCAATAAAGCTCTTGTCAGAACATCATAAGAATGTTGTGAAATATCTCTCATCAAACCATGGATGTCTTGTTATTCCTTGCATAACCACCCCATTTTAAATTTAATTAAAATGGGACCCTCTTTTGCTTTCGCTCTTTATGTTTTTCCCCCTTTGATTTTGAGGTTTTTGCTTTGCCTTGGCATGTCCTTAATATGTTTATCTTGCTTTCCCAAGTGTTTTCCCCAAGTTACATATTGAAAATCTTACGTTTTGGGTGAAGTTCGGGTTTTTACCTTGGTTTGGGATTCTCTGGTTCGTCCAGATTTTCCCAGTTTTCTTTCAAACTCTGGTTTCAATGCCGTTGTTCGGGTTTTTGAGCCAGTTTGGGATTTTCCGCACCATCCAGATTTTCTCGGATTGGGCTCGAAGTCTGGCTTGGCCTGTTTTACACTATCGTTCAGAGATTTCTGGCCTTCACAGAATTCTGCCTATGTTGGATTTTTTTGTATTTTCATTTGGTCATCGGGTTTCCGAGTTTGGTCAATTTTTGGAGCTTTATGACATTTTTCTTTATCATTTGCATTCTCCGGAGTTGAGATGTTCAATCTTGTTGTGCTTTAAAACATTATGTTCTTGATTGGGGTTTGAATTCCTATGTGTTTGGGCATTTCATGGCTTTCCCTGTGTGTTCATGGTTGAAATATAGGGTTTCATGCCTAGGGCATCGCCATCTCATCTTGTTTTACTTTTGATTGGGCCTAGAATTCAAGGAAGATCTATTGAAGGCTCATGTTAAACGATTTTTGTGCCCAGGTTCCTCAAATTTGTGACCTTCAGTCAAATTGAGCAAATTCATGTTGGATTGTCGATATTTAGGTTTTCTATCGACCTCAATATTTTCCTGCCCCGTCGGATTTTCCCAATTTCCTTTAGTTTTTTGTAGTGCGAAGTTCTAGGTCATTCACAAAATTCCAGTCTAGCTAGATTTTTTTGAATTCTCTACTATGCTTTGTGGGATTTAAGAAATTGGATAAAATTGACGAATCTAATGATGAATGCTTAATCATATTTTGCTTTAGCTTGATGAATTTCACTGTTGTATGTTGTTTGTGTTCATTTCAATGATCCATTTTTGACATTGGTGCCTCATCAGGAGAATCCGTCTAGTTCAAAAAAAATTGAAATTCCTCCCAGGCTGGTTTTCCCTAGTTAACTTGAAATCACAAACTTCTCAGTGTTGGTGCTTAATGGCTAATTTAATGGTTTTATCATGATTTTAAGCTAGCACTTGGATGAAAATGTTGTCAACAGTTGGATTCATACATTGATGTTTGATGAATGTAGGTTGAGTCTAGCAGGACGATGGTGGCTGGAGAGGCTAAAGGACACAAAGGGATCATCCATCTCTAAAGCAGAAAAAAGAATGAAGCTAGACGAAAAGAGTAGGATTCATGAGGGAAAGATGACATCAGTCTAGTTCAAGGTTTCAACTATGAATATGAACACCTTGCTACAAAGGACTAAGCCTATCATGGGATATAGTAACTAGGCACCAACTAAATGACGCGGTGACCTACAGTGCAGTCATTAATGAATATCAATCCAACAAGAGAGACTAGGATAATATGATGGGGTAGCTGAAGAATAACAATGATGCTATTAAATTTCGAACTAGGGTTTCACCTATGCCACTTGCAGATAGCTTGCAATGGACGTTCTTGGTGACGAAGGCCAGAATGGAGCAAGGTATGGGTGAGGTGGGGGACACAATTAATGCAAAGCTGCATCGAAAGTCATGCTTCCTCATTGTTTCACTTTGCCTCTTCTTAATGCATTTTGGTCTGAGTTATGAGGGAGATCCTGGGCCGATCTGGTTGGTTCCCGTGCATTTAATACATGTTTGAATTTGTTTCGAATCTTTCTAGGGCCGACTTGTTTTGTAACTAACTTATTGTAAACCCTAAACTTGGCCAACGCATCTGGCACATTTTATAAATATGGCATTTCACCTCTTTTGTAAGGGTGAGAAGGGTTAGAAAAGTTAGAAAAGGAGAGTAGAGGTAGAAAGGTAGTGGATGGGATATCAGAGAAGCAAGTTAGGTTTTCTTTAAGTAAGTTAGACATTTTTTTTTCACAGTTCGACAAGAGGAGGAGGTGATGCATCTTCCTAATTTTCTTAGCATAGATGGAGATAATTTGAAGACATGGGTTTTTGTACACTGGCGATCTTGCTAGATTTGTAAATGTTGCTTATCTGTTTCATTGATAGTAGGAGTAGCCAGATTTAAACCTACTTTATAGTGTGCTCTAGAATGGTATTCATTTTGGGTTAATCATTTGATTTGAAAATCTTTCAAGGAATGAAATTTCATCTTATGTTTTGTTTGAATGATGATTTGCAATCTACTGTTAAAGTTTGCACTGTGAATGAATGAAACTTTATATCAATTATAGGTTAATTTTATTTTGCAGTTCTAGTTTAGGAATTCATTGGAAGGCAACAAGTTTGATTAGTTGAATGAATCAACATTCTTTTCACTTTGAAAACCTTGATCTATCTTTTTCTATTTCTTTAAAACCCCTAGTTAAAGTAGGTTTAGATAGATGCTTGATCTTACAACAATCCAGAAGCTCAAAACCAGTAGGCCCCTTGAATATTACAGCCATATTGACCACTTTTTCAAACAACAACGTTGTGAACCAACATCAAAGACCTTGGGAGGTGATTATTTTGATTACCAATTGTCTCTTTCAAGAGAGGTGAGATACTTTTAATTTTATCTTACCTGCATGTTGTGGGTCAACTTGGCAGCTCAATAGGAACAAATACTAGAAGGAGGGCCAGAAGAGCAAACTGGATAACATTGGGTCTTTCTCACCAAAGAGGTCCCATAGAGTTCTATCAACTAAAAACCCACCACCTTTGATAGAACTTGAGACCCCAACAAGACATAAGATTAACAAGGAAAGCATTCTACCAACCTTGTCAGCCCCACTCACTCCACAAGGCTTTTCACCAATATCCCAGTTGATACCCGTGAATCCACCCCGAAATCCACCTCAATTGCCATTACCACTATTTCAGCCCATCCAACAGCTAGCTCAACCTCCACCACAACCACCAATGGAATTTTTTGTAAATAATCCCTCTCTATTGGGGACTATTCCTAGAGGCTTTCATGATATGCCTAAGAATCCTAAGAGATTATGGCCCAAATACATTCATGGTGAATCAAGGAGTGTTGAGGAGCACATACAAGCTTCTAAGGATGTTTGTACCAGATCCTAGATAGCTCACCATGATGTGGTTTGTAGGTTCTTCCCTTATTCCTTAGGGGATATGGCGTACAAATGGTACCTAAATATTCCACAAGGTTATATTCTAAATGGATAGATTCAGAGAATGCTTTCATCAATCAGTTTAGAGTTTATGTGGATCCAGCCATTTTGTTCCATCAATTTACTACGATTAGGAAGGAGCCATGTGAATCCTCGCCCTTATTTAATACAAGGTTTCAATGAATGTATAGGATATTGTAGGACCCCTATCTAGTTGCTGAGAATAGTGCCATTCAAGCATATTTTAGAGTCATAGACCCTTTGCTTGGCTTGTTCCTACAAAGGACTTATCAACTGACAGATATTGATTCTTTGTCTAAAGTTTATCATCTAGCCATCAAGCTGCAACAACAAACTAGATCTCAATAAGGGAACTTGGGAGGAGGTTTTCCTTTTATGGGGTATCAGATGCCTAATCCAACCCCTTTATTCAATACTATCCTAGGGATGTCTCCTTCCCATTATGGACATGTGTCTGAGTTTCAGACTCAATCTCCTGTTCCATTCTTTGCTAATGGAGCTCCTGAATTCTCTCAATAATCACAAGCTCATCACAGTCCACATGGTCATCATAATCAAGCTAGAATACCAAATCCTATTGGTCAGCCACCTATTGCTAAGAATGTTGAGAGTGAAAGGACAATTCAACTCACAAATGAGGTGGATACCCTAAAGAAAACTGTCTCAAGTCACAAATGACATGGCTCAGCTTAAACTGAACCCCTCTCAGAACTAAGGTAATTATGCTAATCAAGGTAATTACCCTAATCAGAATAATAATAATCAAGGTAATTATCATAACAACAACAATCATAGCCAAAGGAATTATCAAGGCTATCAAAATCAAAATAGAGGATATAACCAGAGGCCTAATAACAATAGACAATAGAACACAGGGCCAAATAATGGTGGGGTTTCTCACAATTATCAAGCTAATGAGGACAGACCACATACTACAAATGTGGTTGACCTCAATTTTATGACTAACTAGTGTAGGTTGCATTATACTGCAACTCATTCTGAGGTGAACTATCCTGAAATGGAGAAAGTTGTGAAGATGTCACAGGTAGATGCCCAAACATTCCAAGGGAATTCAAATAAAGGAGGTGGCTCAGTGTATACAACAATGGCTTATGACCTCTTTGAAGAAGAACCTCCATTCCCAATGCAGAATGAGAATGAACCAGAAGAAGATGTGTATGATTCCTGAGCCTTTTAGACAAAGGGAGGACACTTCCTAAGAAACCATAATATGGGTCCGTTCACTACATCAACACCACCCAACCACATGGTGCCTCCAAATCAGAGTGTTGATAACAACTCTCCTCCACCGAAGGGTCCGCCTGACTTCCCTAGCAAAGGTAATTCATATGGTGTTTTCAAATATAATGCAACATATAACACAAAATTTGATATTGTTTCTAAAATGTAGAAACAAAAAACCTCTTTATCATACTTTGACATCCTAAAATGGTGCATTTCCCAACGAGATATAGTGTTGAAAGCTTTGAAAGAAGCTGATAAATAAAAAGAGAAAACCAAGGTGGCACCCATTGCAGACATGAACATAGCTTTGTTCAGAAACAAGGTAGGGACCCCACCAATTCTTTTAAGTTTGAGAATCTGTGGGAAGAATCTACACAATTGTCTACTAAATTCAGGTGCTTCTGGCAATGTTATGCCATTTTCTGTATGCAAGAAATTGGGATTGAATCCTGTCCAAAAAAACAAGAAGGTCATCCAACTTGATAAAATAGAGGTTAATGTAGTTGGAGAATTGAGAAATATACATGTACAAGTAGGGTCCGACCCTAAGATTCAAACCAATATAGATATTTAGGTAGCAGACATTCCTAATACTTATGGTATGCTTTTGAGCAGAGATCTAATGAAGAGTATAGGAGGATATCTTTCTCTTGACTTTTCACATATGTGGCTACCATGGAGGGGAATTCCTACGTAGATTAGTATTGAGAGTGGACCTCGCCTCAAACATATCAACACTAAGTATGACTGTCCCAACGAGGTAGCTTATTTTGAAATTGAGATAGGGGTTTATAAAAGAGAGGAAATTCTGACTCTTTCAGTTCTTGATTCTAATGATTTGTCAATGCAAGAATTCCCTAGTCCCATGATTAGTGTAAACCAATGAGTATTGATTAGGAAGCTACAACATGATCAGCTGGTTTTAGGGGAAAATATTGATTTGTGGAGTCTTCTACTCCCAAATTGGTGTTGGGTGCATAACCAAAATCACTCGGAATTGACCTGCCAACCCTACATCAATGTTCTAAATAATGTTTGACAAACTACAAAAACTAGCCACCTTGAGACCATTTCAGATCACTTCTCATTTGAAGCCAAAAATGCAATAATGTTAACCATGGATAATATACCTTCAGAGGAAGTCCTTCCTCAAACTGAACTTACCCCGGTCATAATACTGAACCAACATAGTTATGTTGAACAACCCCAGGGTTTGTTTGATACCCCTGCACTCACAAGTATACCAAAACCCAAGGGGTTAATCAAAGATATAGATAACTGTCAGAAAGATATACTAGGATTACATGATATATCTGAGCGGGAATTAGATATTGCACCTAAAGAACCTATTGAACACCCATTCCCAATATTTGATGCAAAAGATCAAGTGGCCCCATGTATGGTTCATCTTATCCAAGCACACACAACAAGCTCAAAGAGATCAATCCCAGTTCATGATCAACTATGGACCCTCACGTTTGATGGATCCAAATCTAAAACAGGGTGTGGTGCTGGAATTGAGTTAACTAGCCCAAAAGGAAAAAAAAAATTCTTCTTATAGGTTACAATTTTGGATGCACTAACAATATATGGCAGTTATGAAGCATTAGCTGGGGGCGTGTTCACACATCAGAAGAAAGTTATTGCTTTGATGGTTAAAAGAGATTCAAAAGTGATTATCAAGCAAGTATGCAGCCAGTACACATGTCACAATAAAAGGCTAGTAGCTTATAGAAATCGGGTGTGGAACCTGATTGAAGACTTTGATGCTTTTGGGATTAGTTTAATCCCTAGAGAGTTGAATCAAATAACTAATTCATTAGCTATTTCCACAAGTACCTTAAAGCCCATGCAAGGCTCCAAGCTCAAGAGATTCTTAGTCGATGACAATCAACATATCCTTGCTTTTATAGCAAGCTCAGATGTTTTCGAAGGACAGATCATCGATGAGTTTGACAGGGATCAAGGAAATTGGAACCCTAAAGACTGTGATACAGAGGGTGTCCTCAATTTAAAAATTAATAGCATTCCCAAGGGAATGGTGGCCTTAGAAATAATTTATGATTTAGATCCAAGGGCTCGGGAAAAGGTATCAACCGAAGATCAGGGAGGTGAATATGAAACTGTTAACTTAGTTGACTTTGGCCCTGAAAGGAATGTTTACATAGGGAAAGCACCTTACCGAAGCAATGGGAGAAGATATATTAAGAACCTTGAAGAAATATTATGCAATAGCTTGGGGTATGAAGATCTAAAAACATTTGATATACGATAACTCATACTATTCCTTTAATTAATAGACCATTGATGAAACATGTATCTCTCAATATAATCTAAGTTAATAATCTTCAGCATGGAGCATTTTCAACATGGGTATTAGCATTGATTCATAAAAGAATAGAATCGAATATAGATTCGAGAATGCAGACAGAATTCGAGAAAAGACAACTACCCACTCCCTTCTTTGGATGAGGTATTAAAAACTATTAATGGGTCTCAAATGATGTCATTTTTGGATGGCTATTCTGGGTACAATCAAGTGCTCATTAACCATGAGAACAGGATGAAGACAACCTTCACTTCTAAGTCTATGATATTTGCTTATAGGAGGAGAGTATGCGAAGGATTATGATGGGACAAAGGTGATATGATGGGTGTGTGGCTGATGACAGTTTTTTACCAAAATTGATGAGCAAAAATGGTTTTTTTCAAAGGAGATTCTCAACTTTCCACTAATATAAATTATACTTTACATTGAATTTAATGAGTGGTATTATTTATTTTCTATTCAAATTACAACTAAATCCCGATTGATAGGTTGATTGAAAAACATCTAAGCTTTCCGTGGTGTCATATTTTTGAATCCAAAACATACCTCTCTATTCTTCACATACTATGATTAAAAAATAAAAACTGAATTTCCTTGATTTTGACCAATTAAGGTGGTCAGATATAAGAGTTTTTATATTTTTTAAAAAGTTGTAAAAAAAAAAATCATAGTTAATTATTTACTTGGAAAAAAATTACAAAAATATATGCATCACATCGGGGCATGAGTCATCTTCTTATATCTAAAATATTATAAAAAAATATTATCATTTTATTGTGGTTAGGGTGGTCAGACAAACACCTACTTCTTATTTTTTCCTTGAAATTTAATTACCATTGCATTGAAATTTCAAATTTTCACCAAATAGATTTTTTAAAAAAACCTGACAGTTTTAGAAAATACATTCAATTTGCTATAGATTATATTCTTACATATTTTTGAAATAATATAGATAACCTATTCAATTTTTCGTCAAGTTTCCTAACTCTTGATTTCGAATTTTGCCATAAATTTCTTTTCCATGATGATTCTACACACTTATCAAGATACCATTGGTTTGATAAATGCTAGACCTTCGATTATTACAATGCGTAGCAGCATTCAAATATTTGATTGGTAAGTGAATTATCATTTATATGGATGACCTGACAGTATTCTCTAAAGATAGACCAAACCATGGTGCAAACTTGGCTAAAGTCCTTGAAATATGTATCCAATATGGTGTTTCTCTGAATATTAAAAAGTGTGTGTTTGAGGTTTCTAAAGGGAAACTTTTGGGACACATAATCTCAGAAAGAGGGATATTGATAGATCCAGACCGAGTTGAGTCTATCCTAAAGTTAACCATGCCAGGAAGTAAGAAGGAGATGAGATCTTTCTTCAGAAAGACCAAATTTGTGAGGAAGTTTATCACAGGTTCTGCAGAAATTGTTAAACCTTTGAATGAAATGATGAAGAAAGATGCTAGAATAGAATGGAGTAATGAGGAAAAGGCTACTTTTTCTCAAGTTAAACAATCCATTTCGGTAGTGCCAGTCCTCACCAGTCTGAACTACTTGAAGCCATTTTATATTTATTCTTTTTCTTTTGAACACTCATGTACAGCTATCCTAACACAACAAAGAGAGGAGGGGGATGAAAGGCCAATTACCTTCATGAGATCTTCATTTAAGAATGTTGAATTCAAGTACCCACCTCTTGAGAAACAAGCTTTTGCATTGGTTAGAGTTGTCAAGAAGTTTAGACATTATATCCTTTGAAGTCAGATCATTGTTGTGGTTCTTGATGTTGTTTTGAAGTCTCTACTTATGCAGAGTGAGTTGGGAGAATGGAGGGGCGGATGGCTGTTTCTGATTCGATCTGGAAATTCACCCTGAAACTTATCTAAGGTCAAGGCCTGTCTAAAGCAATGGCAGATGCTGGTAAAAATATTATTTGTCAGCAGTACACAACACAGTCCTTTTCTAATGACTCTTAGTATGCCGATATTATTTATTTCATGCTCAATAATCAGTGCCCAGAAGGAATGAATATAACTCAGAGGAGAGCACTGAGAATGAAAAGCTCCCATTATATTTTCAAAGGAGGATTGTTATACATAAATAATTTTGAGGGGGTTTATCTACAATGCCTTGATCAAGGAAGCTAAGCATACAGTGTTGTTGAATTTCATGGAAACATATTTTAGTCATGGTTATAATGGATTCTTCTTTATCAAATCCTCATAGGTTATTATTGTTATGCGTGTTAATATTCCACCAACATGTAAGGACTAATGTCATATGTCAAACTTACGCATCGAGGGGCGTCATCTAACCATGCCATTGCAACTGTTTATGAGGTAAGGCCATTTCCCAATTGACCACTTGATTTTATTGGGGTAATTAACCCAATTCTTATAGAGACATAAATTCATTTGACTACCATGTGGATTACTACGAGATGGACAAGAGCTACTTGCAAGAATAGCATGACGGAGGTAGTAATCAAGTTCCTACTGAATGCATCACAACCAGGTTTGGAGTACCCTTTGCACTGGTATGTGACAATGGCCCTGCCTTTTCTTCTGTCAAGTTCATTTCATAGGCTTATGATCATAGGATTGTTTTAAAGTATTCTTCAAACTATTATACGCAAGGAAATGGGGTTGCAGAATCAATAATAAATCTCTAGGAGTAATCAAAAAAGCATTGAAACAATCCTAGAAACATACTGGTAAGATTTATATTATGGGTGATAGGACTGGATCAAGGCATGTTGAGGCTTCTGGGTGAAAGCTGGTGTATGGCCCAAGGCATGTTCCTATTCCTTGCAATACACATCACGAAATTGTGAAATTTTACTCTGAAGTGATGATAGGATTGAAGTAAGGTTAGCTAGCTTGTTGAAATTAGAAGAGCAAAGAGATGTTGCTTTGCAGTAATTCTTTAGGCACCAGGCTATTGTCAAATGTTGGTTTGACAAAAGTGCCAAATTCAAGGCTTTCAGGAAATCAGACCTTGTCTTATTGTGGGATAAAGCCAATGAAAAGAAGGGTGACCACCAGAAGTTTGATAAGCTCTAGTTGGGTCCCTATCAAATTGTTGAAATCCTAGGAGAAAATGCTTTCTGACTAAGTAGTTTAAGAGGAGAACATGTTCCATTGCATGTCAATGGACAGTTTCTCAAACATTATTTTGGGTCATAAAGGGTTTGGTATTTTGTTGGGTTGTACATATGTAAATAGTTTGTTGTTCCGTTCGTTGTCTTTTCCTTTTTTTTGTGGGGGCCTTCATTCTATTCAATTGAGTAAGGGGGTTGTTATCTAAATTATACTTTGGTTACTAGGAGAGAAGTTGGTTTAGATATTTTCAGGTTTTTGTAATTGGATGGTTTTTTTTCTAAATTTATTGTTTTATGTCCATTGTCAATGAGAGTTGTGGAAAGTCATTGAGAGAAAGGTGTAAAGTAAGCAATCCTCACTAACTATGATTGAATTTGTCACAAATCATTAGAAACATCTTGTTTTGTAATGGTATATTTGTCTTAGGACAATGGTGTTGCAAGATTTGAGTGAAAGATACGATTCCTCGGATGCTATTATGAGGTCCATGGTAGTTTTCAACCCAGTACAAATGTTGGACATCTGCAATATTGAGAAGGAATTGAATGAAGGAACTTCAAGAGAAAAAAAAAGAGAAGAGAACTATCTAAGAAAAGAAAACTCAATACTGAATGGGTGATTCCAGTATCTCTACCGGGGCTATGGACGCCTGATTAGTAGTAGAGCAATACTGTGAGAAAACTAGAGGTATCTCTATCAAAGCTATGGACGCTTGACTAGCAGTGGAGCAATGTCAAGGATATCATTGCAAAATGATTAAAGGGAATCAAATCATGTAGTTCAAATCCTACGCATAATTGTTCAAAAGATGAGGAAAACTTTGTAAAAGGGTGATGCACCATCAAGCACACACATAGATTTAGGGGTAGCCAGTGTTGACTTACATTTGAGATTCTAGCTCAACCTTGTTTACTGAAACTAACCTAACTAGAATTGTGATGTCCATAAACCAGGAGTTCTGGGTAACTAAATCCCTCAGTTTCCTAAAAATGGTTAAATCATTTCCCCAGCCGAGTCGCCAATTGTTATGCCTTGCATAACCACCTCATTTTAAATTTGATTAAAATGGGACCCTCTTTTGCTTTCACTATTTGTGTTTTTCCCCCTTCAATTTTGAGGTTTTTCTTTGCCTTGGCATGTGCTTAATATTTTTATCTTGCTTTCCCAAGTGTTTTCCCCAAGTTACATATTGAAAATCTTATGTTTTGGGTGAAGTTTGGGTTTTTACCTTGGTTCGGTATTTTCCAGTCTGTCCAAATTTTCCTAGTTTTTTTTCAAACTCTAGTTTCAATGCTATTGTTCGGGTTTTTGAGCCAGTTCGGGATTGTCCACCCTGTCTTGATTTTCGCGTATTGCACTCGAAGTCCGGCTCAACTTGTTTTACAATGTGGTTCAGAGATTTCTAGCCTTCACGGAATTCTGCCTGGGTCAGATTTTTTCGGATTTCCATCTAGCCGTTGGGTTTCCGAGTTTGGTCAATTTTTGGAGCTTTATGCCATTTTGCTTTATCATTTACATTCTCTTGAGTTGAGATGTTCAATCTTGTTGTGCTTTAAAGCATTATGGTCTTGCTTGGGGTTTGAATTCCTGTGTGTTTGGGCATTTCATGGCTTTCCCTGTGCGTTCTGGGTTAAAATCTAGGGTTTCATGCCTAGGGCATTGCCATCTCGTCTTGTTTTACTTTCAATTGGGCCTAGAATTCAAGGAAGATCTGTTGAAGGCTCATGTTAAATGATTTCCATGCCCAAGGTCCTCAAATTTGTGACCTTCGGTCAATTTGAGCGAATTCATGTTGGATTATCAATTTTTGGGTTTTCTGTCGACATCGGGATTTTCCTGCCCAGTCAGATTTTCCTGGTTTCCTTTAGTTTTCCGAAGTGCAAAGTTTTGGGTTGTCCATAGAATTTTGGTCCGGCTGAATTTTTTCGAATTCTCTACTATGCTTTGTGGGATTTAAGAAATTGGATAAAATTGATGAATCTAATGATGAATGCTTAAACATATCTTACTTTAGCTTGATTAATTTCACTATCGTATGTTGTTTGTGTTCATTTTGATGATCCATTGTTGACATTGGTGCCTCATCGGGAGAATCCGCCTGGTTCAAAAAAAATTGAAATTCCTCCAAGGCTGGTTTTCCCTGGTAACTTCAAATCCCGAACTTCTCAGTGTTGATGCTTAATGGCTAATTTAATGGTTTTATCATGAATTTAAGCTAACACTTGGATGAAAATATTGTCAATAGTTGGATTCTCACATTGGTGTTTGATGAATGTAAGTTGAGGCTGGCAAGACGATGGTGACTAGAGAGGCTAAAGGACACAAAGGGATCATCCATCTCTAAAGCAGCAAAAAGAATGAAGCTGGATGAAAAGAGTAAGATTCCTGAGGACAAGATGACATTAGTCTAGTTCAAGGTTTCAGATATGAATATGAACACCCTGCTACAAAGGACTAAGGCTATCATGGGATACAGTAACTGGGCACCAGCTAAATGATGTGGTGACCTACAATGCAGTCATTAATGAATATCAATCCAACAAGAGAAACCGGGACAATACAATGGGGCAGCTAAAGAATAACATTGATTCTATTAAATGGTGAACTAAGGTTTTGCCTATGCCACTTGTAGATAGCTTGCAATGGACGTTCTTGGTGATGAAGGCCAGAATGGAGCAAGGTATGGGAAAAGTGGGGGACACAGTTAATGAAAAGCTGCATTGAAAGTCATGCTTCCTCATTGTTCTACTTTGCCTCTTTTTCACGCATTTTGGTCTGAGTTATGAGGGAGATCTTGGACAAGATGACGTTAGTCCTGGTTTGTGAGGTTTCGGATACGAATATGAACACCACCTTTACAAGGACTAAAGGTTATCATGGGATACGATGGCTTGGGCGCAGTTGAATGATGTGGTGACTACGGTGTGGTCATTAATAGATATCAATCCCAGCGAGAAGCTGGGGCGGTACAATGGGACGGCTAAAGAATAACATTGATTCTAAATGGTGAACTAAGGTTTTCCTATGCCACTTGTGGATAGCTTGCAAGGATGTTTTGGTGATAAAGGCCAGAATGGAGCAAGGTATGGGCAAAGTGGGGGACACAGTTAATGAAAAGCTGCATTGAAAGTCATGCTTCCTCATTGTTCTACTTTGCCTCTTTTTCAGCGTTTTTGGTCTGAGTTATGAGGGAGATCCTGGGCCGATCTGGTTGGTTCCCGTGCATTTAATACATGTTTGAATTTGTTTCGAATCTTTCTAGGGCCGACTTGTTTTGTAACTAACTTATTGTAAACCCTAAATTGGCCAACGCATCTGGCATTTTATAAATATGGCATTTGGCCTCTTTTGTAAGGGTGAGAAGGGTTAGAAAAGTTAGAAAAGGAGAGTAGAGGTAGAAAGGTAGAGGATGGGATATCAAAGAAGCAAGTTAGGTTTTCTTTAAGTAAGTTAGACATTTTTTTTTCACAGTTCGGCAAGAGGAGGAGGTGATGCATCTTCCTGATTTTCTTAGCATAGATGGAGATAATTTGAAGACATGGGTTTTCTGTACACTGGTGATCTTGCTAGATTTGTAAATGTTGCTTATCTGTTTCATTGATAGTAGGAGTAGCCAGATTTAAACCTACTTTATATTATGCTCTAGAATGGTATTCATTTTGGGTTAATCATTTGATTTGAAAAGCTTTCAAGGAATGAAATTTTATCTTATGTTTTGTTTGAATGATGATTTTCAATCTATTGTTAAATTTTGACTGTGAATGAATGAAACTTTGTATCAATTATAGGTTAATTTTATTTGTAGTTCTAGTTTAGGAATTCCTTGGAAGGCAACAAGTCTGATTAGTTCAATGAATCAACATTTTTTTCAGTTTGAAGACCTTGATCTATCTTTTTTTGTTTCTTTAAAACTCTTGGTTAAAGTAGGTTTATATAGATGCTTGATCTTACAACAATCTAGAAGCTCAAAACCAGCAGGCCCATTGAATATTACAGCCATATTGACCACTTTGTGAAACAACAATGTTGTGAACCAACATCAAAGACCTTGGGAGGTGATTAGTTTGATTACTAATTGTCTCTTTCAAGAGAGGTGAGATACTTTTACTTTTATCTTACCTGCATGTTGTGGGTCAACTTGGAACCTCAACATGTCTCTCCAACATCACCACCACCACATCATCGATGAGAGTCTCCTTGTCAAAGAGACTTGGGAGTAACTCTTGTTGAAACCATTAGGTCACCTCATCTCAATGATCAACCAAGCCAAGCTTTATGGGTTAAGAATAACATAAATTTTTTCCCACTCTCCTCGTCCCCTACCCCATTTGAACTGCCTACATGCATGGTGGATTCTGGTCTAGGGGTACCACATGGTCCCCCTCTACCCATCCCTAACCTGAGCTTTTCCTTGTCTCTTGTGGACTCGTGTTCCTCAGGAGACACTCTTGGTGGGACAGGTCTTTTGACTATGAATCTTTCGGTGCCACCTGTGTCTTCATTTGAAGTGTCAGGGATTAAGATTCCGTCTAAATCCATTGGATGGAAATATGTTCTAACCAATAGTAAATTGGGCCCTCTCCCTCTTCCTTCTCATGGGGATGAGGTCATTGTTTCTAGAATGGACTTTTCTATTTATGATTCAGTCAGTGATAGGATTCTCTCATCTATGGAGAATGCAGTAGTGGGTAGGTTTCTCTCTTTCCACCCTACTATGGATATGGTTAGAAAATGGGTTGTTGTTAAGTGGCGACTCAAGGGAAGTGTGGAAATCTACGCTATGTCTGGTGGGAATTTCCTCTTAAAGTTCACAGCACTAGAAGATCTATTATCGATTATCTTCAGGACCTTGGGTTAATGGTAAACATAGTTTGGCTTTATGCCACTAGAAACTAGGGTTTAACCATGAGGTGGACCTCAATAAGTCATCTCTAGTCTAGATTCACCTTCTTGGGTTACTGTTGGAATATTGGGATGAATCAATATTCAAGAGCATTGGTGATTCCTTGGGAAGCTTCCTCACTTTTGACTCCATTAACAAATCAAAGTCCAAGTTGGTGTTTTCTTGTTTCTGCATGAATATTTATGTGAAAAAATCCTTGACTAACTTTGTTAAGCTCTGCTCTAAATTTGGGTCATGGGTTGAAACTATGTGCTATGAAAATACTGTTGTATTTTGTCAAAAGTGTGCCAAGCCCGGGCACCTTATTTCTGACTGTAAGTCAACCTTTAACAAGGATCCTATCAAGGGAGACTCTACTGCTCCTTTTGATTCTCCTCCTGGTATTGAAGACCTGGTCAAAGATGATTCTACATCTTTGACAACTTTATTTAACATTCCTAGCTCTGAGACTCCTCTACTCGAGTTAGTGGCCAATGAAGAATTTCCTAATCCTGGAGCTCCTATTCCTAAGTATGTGACTGGGATTGATCTAGCTGTGGGACTAGCTAACTTGTCTATAGCTGAGAATATGGTTAGTATTAATGTGTTTAAAGTAGATAATCCTGCTTCTAGCATTACTTATGGGGATGAGGTCCCTACTGGTGGTGTGTTGTTGGAGGTGGCCTCAATTGGAACTAGTGAGACTATTGGTGAAGAGCATGAAATATGGGAGGATTTGGGCATGGATGAGGCATCTACTTTCATCTCTGATGATTTGAAACATGAGCCTACTATTGATGAGGAGAACTAGATCACTCCGAAGAAGAAAGGGAGGAAGAAAAAAGTGAATGTGGGAGGTGAATCCAAGCCAGGTAGGCAAAGACAAAGATCCATGAGATTAAGGGAAACCACAAATGAGATTGCCTTAGGAAAATAGAGGACATTGGAAGTGTTCTCTAAGAAAGATAAAAAATGAAGGTCATGTCTTCGAACATGCGTGGGATGAATAGCTCCCATAAGAAACTTTCCTTAAAGAATTATATTCTGGAATATAAGATAGATGTTTTACTCCTAAAAGAATCTAAAATCATGAAAGCTAGTTTTGATAATATTGCTAAGTACTTATGGCCTGGGGCCTATTACTTTTATAGTGATATTGAAGGGGCTTCTGGAGGTCTGGCGGTGCTCTAGAACCCTTCTAGATTAAATGGCACTAAACATTTTTGTTGCTGGAATTGTGTCGGTGTCTCTTTTACCTTCCCTAGCGGCTCTTGGTCACTTATCAATGTGTATGCACTCAACCAAAGGAATACTAGACTAGCCCTATGGATTTATCTTGCTAACAGGATAAAAAACAATAGTGATTCTCACTGGCTAGTGGTTGGGGACTTCAACTCCCCCATTTTTCCTTTGGAGAAATGTGGTGGTCTAATGAACTACTCTGACATCATGGCTAATCTAGCACACTTTTTGTGTTCCACGGGCTTGATTGATATTGATTTATTGGGTCAAGCTTTTACTTGGTCCAACAGACGTATGGGTTAAGACTTAATTCAAGTTAGATTGGATTGCTTCCTATTGCAACTGGTCAGGCCTGCTTAGTGCCACTTTGCGGGATTTACCTAGGATTGTCTCTAATCACAATCCTTTGTTGTGAACTTCATGTAATCAATCTATTGTTGGACCTTATCCCTTCCATTTTGAAATCATGTGGAATTCCCATTTGATTTTAAAAAGAATTTTTTTGAATGGTGGAATATCCTTGTGCGTGGTTCCCCCATGTTCAAAATATTTTTTAAGCTAAAACACATTAAATGTATGGTAAAAGGTTGGAACAAAAGGGTCTTTGGGGATGTTTTCCAGGAGAAAAAAATCATTGGGGAAAAGTTGAAAATGGTTCAAAAGAGAATGGAGGAGGGTGATATCAGTTTTTCCACTTGCAATCAAGAGAAGGAGAACCAGTGGGAGTGGGAGTAAATTCTTAAGAAAGAGGAGATTTTCTGGAAACATAAATCCAAGGTGAAATGGTTGAAAGAAGGAGATAGAAACACCTCCTTTCACATTTCTGTTGTCAAACATAAGAGGCAGAACCAAATAAAAAAGTTACACAATGCTTAGGGTGAGGTTTTTTGTTCACCCTCTCTCATTGGTTTAGTGGTTGTGGACTATTTCCAAAAGGCTTATGTGACTCCTATTGATGTTCCTAACCCATCTCTTCACAGTCTGTTGGTTTTCTCACTTCCGAATTTAATTTCCTAGAATGACAATATGGGGATTCTCAGTGCTATCACTCATGAGGAACTTAAACTGGCCACTTTTAGTATGGGGGCCTTCAAAGCTCCTAGCCCTGATGGTTTCCTTTGGGTTTCCTTCAAACATTCTGGGAGATTATTAGTGAGGACCTTGTTCTAGTTGATCATGATTTCTTCAAATCTAGTAAGATTCTTAAGCAACTAAATCACACTTTCATTGCTCTTATTCCCAAGGTGGTGGATTCTCAACATATGGTTGGATTTCGCCCTATCAAACTTTGTAAAACTTTTTATAAAATCCTTTCAAAAAATTTGGTCAACCCCATCAAACCTCTTCTTGATAAAATTATCAACCCTACTCAAAAAGGGTTTGTTCCTAGTAGGCATATCCTTGATGCTACCATCACAACACATGAACTAATTCACTTAATGGATAGGTGCAACTATGTTGGAATGGCCCTTAAATTGTATATATCTAAGGCCTATGACAAGGTGATCTAGAATTTTGTCCCTACAGTTCTTGCTAAGTTTAGTTTCAATCAATTAGTGATCAATCTTATTATGGAATGTATTAGTACTGTTAAGTACTCTATTTTGGTTAATGGCTCTCCCTTTGGGTTTTTTCATGTTGCAAGAGGAATCAGATAGGCTGATCCCATGTCTCCCTAATTTTTATAATGGTGGCAGATGTGCTAAGCAATAACTTCTCTAATATGCTATCGGAAGGGTGCATAAAATGAATTAAGTTGCTTCCACCCTTGAGCCAACTATGATTCAACAATTTGTGGATGATACTTTTCTATTTGGGAAAGCCTTGGTGTTGGAAGCCAAGAAATGGAAAAATTGTCTCAAAAATTATGCTACTTGCTCTGGAAAATGCATTAACTACAATAAAAGCATGATTTACTTCTTCAACAACACTCCTAACTTGCAAAATCGGGTGACTATTCTTTTGGGCTATCATAGTGGTTCTCTCCCCTTGGTTTATCTTGGGCTAACACTAACTATCAAATGTGTCACTCCTGAGTTCTGGAATTCTATCCTTGAAAGGATTCAAAGGAATCTTGTTGGGTGGAAAGGCTCTTTGCTGAGCCATGCCAGTAAGCTTCAACTTATTTCTATTGTTTTACAAGGTATCCCTATTTATTTCCTATCCATATTTAAGAAACCTAGATATATTGTTGACAATTTTGAGAAAATTTAGAGGTATTTCCTCTAGTTAGGAACTAAGAAGAAAAGAAACTCACTTTGATTAAATGGGATAAGGTCTATCAACCAAAAATTTGTGGTGGTCTTGGGATAAGAACCATTTCTTATTCTAATAAATCTCTTATGGCCAAAGTGGGTTGGGATCATCTAAGGGATAGGAAGGACTAGTGTGAAATAATGAATGCTAAATACCTTTTGAAATAGTCATTGATTGTTTTCCTTTCAGAGGCCCACCCTACGAGATCCTTGGTTTGGAAGGGTATTTGCAATCTTTAGGACCTTATGAGGAATGGGATCAAATGGAAGATAGGTAATGGTAATATAATCAGATTCTCAGAGGATACTTGGTTACTTGACTCTCTGCTGCATTCTTCTAAGTTTAGGTTCCTCAAGGGTCGTGCTCAACAAGTGTTTGGTATATACATTAGTGATTATTTTCTAGGACCCTTGAAGGATAGGAAATGGAATGGCATTAGCCTTTGTTGTCCTTAATACCCTAATATGTTTCTTCTAGTCAAGAAGTTGTAGGAGTTACTCTCCCTCACCAGGATACCCCCTTCTCACCATGGGGACTATTTCTTTTGGATCCATGATAATCAAGGTGATCATACTATCAAATTTTCTTACAGGCAGCTGACTAATCAGGGTGTGGTCAATAATCTATGGAAAAAGGTTTCAAATAGATACATGATACCAAAAGTTAAATTCTTCTGGTGGAATGTATTTCATAACAAAAATCTTACTCATGATAATATAAGGAAAAGGGGATTCCAGATCCCCAACAGATGCCATTTATGTAAATGCAATGAAGAATCGGTTATTCATCTACTATTACATTACCCATTTTCTACTGAGGTGTGGGTGTTGACTTTTGGAAGATTGGGAATATAGTGGATTATGTGCAAGGATATCACTTCCTTTATTTTGAGTTGGACTGGACCCTTTACCCATCCGCTAACTAGTGAAATATGGAACCAAGTTCCTCCCATTATATGTTGGTGCTTATGGAAAGAGAGGAACAATAGGATCTTCAGGAACACTGAGATGAACCCGAAAGAGGTGTTTGGTATAGGAGCTTAGCTCATTTAGGAAAATATCTCTCTATTCAAAGGGAGAACCCCAATTAAAGGTCCCATGGAGTTGGAAATAAGCATATCTAAAGCTTGGCATCAGAACCTAGATGTCAACTCATATGACAACTCCAAAATGCTAGCTAGGAAAGCTACTATTTGGAAACCCCCTGACAAGAGCTAGTTTAAACTAAACTTTTATGGGGTTGCTAAGGGCAACCCAGATAGAGCAAGTATAGGAGGTGTTATCAGGGATCACAAAGGAAAGTTGGTGGCTAGTTATTCCGGGGGGATTGGTCTCCATTCTTCTATGATAGCAGAAGCTAGAGCACTATTAAAGGGCTTACAGATTATTGTTTCCTTGGGGATAGAGAATGTGAACATTGAAGGTGACTCTAAGTCCATTATTGATGCTATTAATTTTGATAGATTGTTAGGATGGAACACTAAGGATATTCTTCTTGACATAAGATTCCTTGTGTCTAAATTAAAATTAAAGGTGGCCAGTAATATTTACAGAGAGAGGAACCAAGTGGCTGATGCCTTAGCCAACTATGGCTCCCACTGGAAATTGTCCAAATGTTGGCATGATTTAAGTCTACTTCCACCAAATATTCAAAGTATTATAGTGAAGGAACAAAGCCCTTACTTGACTCATGATGGAAATACATGTGCTTAGATGGATTCTTGGGGGTCCCCAAGCTTTTTGTTGGGCTTTGTGGTCTTATTATTTTGATGAGATGGATGATTAGTAGTATCGATGGGATGGATACCAAGTGGATTTTTTCAAATTATAGAATGGATCCCGTTGGGAAAAAGGAAGTCATGTTTTGTTGTGACAAGTACCGGTTGATTAACTCTAAGCTTGATTGTACTTGTCGTAATCTCCTTACAAGGATTTTCTTAAGATCACGGACTTTCAAATTCTATGTTTTCAAATTTGATGTGACTTGTAATTATGAGACAAAGATCCTTTTTGGCTTTTCTTTATCTAATATTTTAGTTTCATGCCTTATAGCTTCTATCTATGGTATAACTAAAATTGACCAACCCCTAATTGCCATAAATTTAGAGATTTCTAAATATGGCCCTACGGCCATCCTGCCTAGATTCCAATATTTTTTCTACATGGAAGGAAATATTTCCCTTTCAATCATGTCCTTTTTGTTTAGCCATTTATGCAAAGAAATCCTCATTAATTCCTATGCTAAGATTGTTATTGGGAAATTATTAACTCATGCGTGTGACCTATCCTTAGGCTTGATTCCTAAACATTGTCATTTTTGGCTTAAATGCCTTATTGTGTGGGTGATTTTTCACCTTGAAATTATCTCTAACATTCTATTTTTCTAGGGTTCCTGGTTATAGTGTGCACAGTGTGGATACATAGGGGGGGATAGGGTGCAAATGGAGCTGGATAATTGCAACGAATTTCACAAAGATCCACTGGTCTGACACATTTGTGTCAAAGGTGGCATTGCTCCTTTGATGGAGAGACTTGTGGGCCACAAGCCTAATCTATTGACTCAGTTCATCAACTCTTGGAAGAATCGACATGTGTCTCTGGGAGGCATCTCCTTTACAGTCGATGAGGAATTGATTGTGTAGGCGATGGGCCTCCAAAGCTCTTGCATGAAGCATCCTAAACATTCAAAGACCCAAGACAATCTTAGTATGGACAAATTCTTTGTGGGAGAAGAGAAATTGGTGTCCAACCAGTCTAGGTTTGAACATGAGGCTCTTCCTCAGCAGTGGAACCAGGTGTGTCTTTCACTGATGAAATATGTCACATTGGAAGGAAGGTACAAGACCTATTACTTCTACTATTTTCCCTTGTTAAATCACCTTAGGCATAAGTTTTTACTGATCTTTCCCTTTTCTTTCTGCCAATGGACCTTGAAACCTTAGTCAAAAAATGTGTGGAATTTTCTACTTTAAATCCCAATGAACCCACTCACCTACTACTTCACTAGGATCTTATCCTAAGACTCTATCACTTTCACCTAGCTTTATTCCCTTCAAAACCCATTTCGTCCAATCGAATTGAGGAAATTGAGCCACCCATCGAGACCAACTTATCTCCGGTAGAATCAAAAGGCCCTATAGGGAAAAGTAACCTAGTCCCTATTGATTCTTAGAAACCCAAACCTACTACCAAAAAACTTAAGGGTATCAAGGGAACTTCCCAAACTAGTGCGATAGTGAGCCTATGTAACCTCAAGTCTACCCCAGCTAAGACTCCTACTAAACCTACCCCAAAAAAGAAAGGTAAGGAGGAGAAGGAGCCTTTGAATAAAGGGAAAAATGTTGTGAGCAAGGACTCATTGGGTGATACGATGGTGGCAAAGATTGTGGTTATTGGATGTGATGTCATTATTCAACACTCTAGAAGGTTGGAAAAGAACAAGAAAAAGGTGCAGGTCAGTGATTTGGACATTGAAAAGGAGTTGTTAGACAACAAAGATAACAAAGTTGAAGAGGTGTTAGAAGGTGACGAAGGTGAGAAAGCCCAAGCTCCCTCTTCCATTCTCGACTAGGGTAAAGCTCAGAAGGAGGTTTCAACCTCTCACTCCTTAGAACCACTGGATATTGAGAAAAATGACCCTAACTACACTATGGGTGGAGGGGAGGAGCTCGGTGTGCTGAAAGAAAGAATGGACAAATTGGACAAAAAATTCAATGGTTTGACCCATTTCATGGTCAAATTAGTTCACTTTGTCACTAGCACCCTGTCATTTTTCATGAAGGAAGAGATGGAGATGAAGAAGGCCGAAGACCACTAGGAGTGGATCGGTGATGATTTGGTTCATCTTTTGTCAAAGAATTGGGCGAGTACCAGCTAGTCTGTTGTTGGTTTGCTGTTGATCTATGTGCTTTTGTCTGTGTCTATTTTTTTTTTTGTTAATTTTTTTATCTTGGACTCTATTGGCCCTTGTGGCTCTGTATCAAGGGTACAACACCCTGAAAATGCTTCTTACTTTATCAAAAATGATCAACCAAGCTACAGTCCATCAAAATGTCAAAGAGATATTCACAATTGTCTCACCAACTAGCATGACTCTTGCTAAAATAATTCCACCACATCCTTATCACTACCACATTCCATTGGTATGTCCATGGGACATCAAACAAGGTCTCACCAATGGCCATCTATCACACTGATAAGCCAATAGATTGTATGTTGAATGACGAAGTAGCTCCTTCCACATGTTGATTGCTCTACAAGTCCAAACTTAGCCCTTATTGAGCATAATAACTCATATTGATGCAAGATTGTTCTCAGACCCTAGATGCTCTTGCATCAGACACCCAAGGTAATTCAAAATTTTTTCATGAGATGAACTCATAATCATTTGTAGACTATGTTCTTTCTTGGAGATGAACTCATAAACATTTGTAGACTATGTTCTTTTCTTGGATCCACATATTCACCTTATCCTACTGAACATCCTTTCGAACTTTCTTCTATAATTTAAGGTCCCTACCATCCTTCATTCTTCCCTTATTCTTTCCTCATTTTAGAAATCCTAATTCCCACCAATTTGCACTATTTAAGGCTAGGAAATCATAATCATCAAATTCATCCTCTTCCATAAAATAAGGAAGCTCAGACATTACCTCTTCTCTTGCTACAACAATTGCTTCTTTCTTAATCTCCTCTTGAATTACAAGTAATCCACCCTTCCTACATCTTCTGGGATGGAATTTTCAACTACAAATTTAGTGTTGGCATCAAAATACTCATACGCACTTTCCTTTGTAACCTGATCAATGTTTGTAGAACAATCAAAATAGTCTTCACTATCATTGGGAAATAAACTATCACCCACACAAATCTCTTTATCAAACATGGAACTATATCAACAGATGCAAAGGGAACCTCAATAAGCAAATCAACATTCATTTTTCCACCATCTTCTTTACTTACAATTGTAATACCTTCATCCACTATTGTGATCTTTTCTCCACAAGCCCCATCATACTCACATAAACCAACCACAATAGTTTTATAAAAATCAGTTTTTACCTGTCCTATCTCCAATGAAACCCTTACTCTATCCGTTAGGGTTGCAACTTGCATTATAAAATCACAATCTTCATCCTCATCCTCTTAAACTAGTTGTTTAGCTCCATTAATCAAGCACTTTCTAGCATGTTACTACATACTTCCTCTTCTCCTTTCTTCAATGGTTTTAGCTTATGCTTGACTTCATCTTTTGTGAAATGGTAGGTATTAGTATACCAATCATGTATTTCTTTACTATTGAATTACCAAGTTCTTCCTAACAACAGGTGACAAAAATCCATAGGCATACCATCACACAAAAATTCATCATGATAGTTATCAATCTTAAAACTTACCAAGAATTGTTCATGCACCAAAACCTTACGATCATCCTACAACTAAGCAATTTTGTATGGATGTGGGTGCCTTCTTCTTTCTAGTTGCAACTTATTCACCATTTCTTCATAAACAAGATTATCAGTACTACCACCATCAATAATCACATTACATACTTTACCTTCACATTTACATTTCATTCTAAACAAACTCTTCCTTTGTATTGGTTCATTGTCTTCATGCAACAAGGCTCACCTAGCCATCAAGGCTTCTCCTCCTTCAGCTTCTTCAGAATGTGAGGAATATGCATCTTAATCTACATGGGCAACTCAAGCATTTCCATCAAGCCTCCTATTTGACTTTCCTTGATGTTGAGGACACTCAAAGGCCCTATGTCCTTCTCCACATTGAAAATAGGTTCCTCAGAAACCTCTTCCTGGTCCTCATCCAGATCTTCCTCTACCTTTCTCATTTTGCTCAGGAAACTTGTTTGAGCTTTCACCTCTTTCACCATCATTGTCCTTGATGTCTCTAATATGTTGCTCATCCTCTCTTTTTTGTACATAACTTTTGATTTTCCCTTTTTGCTTATGCTCAAATTTTTTGTTCAATCTTTCTTCCAACTTTAATGCAAACTAATATCATCCTCAATGGTGTATGTTCATACTAATTCCAATCCTTCTTGTATGCTTGGCTTCAACCCATTAATGTAATGGGATACCTTCTCCTTGCTTACTTCAGAATGTCCTATTCTAATTAGGATCTTATGAAAAAAAATTTGTGTACTCCTTCATTGTCCTTGTTCCTTGTCTTAGATTCTGCATCTACTTGAGCAGTTCCAATTTGTAATCAATTGGAATAAACTTCTTTTTCTATTTTGACACCATTCTATCCCATCTAGAAATTTGATCCTTCCCTTGTCTCCCTCTTTCTAGCTGGATCTCTTTCCACCAAATACTAGCATGGCCCTTTAACTTGGTCTTTGAAATCTTCACCCGATGAGGATATTAAATATCCTCAAATTCAAAAAATTCTTCCATATCATTGATCCAATCAATCCATTCTTCTGGATTTAAACTCCCATTAAAGGTTGAAACCTCCATCTTAGGTTTCTTCCCAATGCTTGATATTTCTCTCAACAATCTCATCTCCCCAAGATCCATCTAATCCTGTTCTTCCTCTTCTATTTCCTCATATGTTCCATCATCACTACCATCTCTTTCCTTATGTATTCCTCTCACTCTTTAGAACTCTTCTTGCGAGGCTTGCATCTACCTTGTGAGGGCTCTAAGCTCATCTCTGGGAAGATCTCCTCCAATGCCTCTACCTCTACCTCTACCTCTACCATGCTAGGCCATTCTTGGAGGCATTTTGTTCTTATTCCACCCTCACAGGTCCTATTGTAACTACCTCATGTTTGATGCTCTGTTACAAACTTAGGAACTCCTGATTTGATACCACTAATCACGGGTCCTCCCCTTACCTATAGAATCTCACCACATACACACAAAAAGTTCAACTAGATGTAAGAAGAGAACATATATTTTCTTTTATTACTAGAATGATGTTATAGATTACATGTTATCCTATGGGTTTCTTGTTACATGAATGTGTTGATTTGTAGATCTAAGTTCGCCCTCCATGCTTCACTGCATGTACTCACACCTTCTGTAAGTCCAACACTCTCGGCTATGCCATGTTCTTCCATTCCTTCAGCTTTATGTATTTTTCTAATTCTCTAGGTTAGCCTTTCCTTCCCTTACTCCTCATGTCGTAGTAGTCATTTTCTCACAATAAGCTTTCAAAACCAACAAGTCATTATCTCATTATTAGTAGCTCCACCAAGTCGGCCAATGAATATGTATTTCACAACAATGATGTGGAATACATCGAGTATCGCTCAGAACCAGGTGTCATGACTGAACTCGTCATCCACCGCCATTGACCATCTCTATTTATCTACTACTATTGGAATTTTGTTGAGACTCCAACTCATCTCCCTTTGAAACCACCATGTCACACCAATAAAGCTCTTATCAAAACATCATCAGAATGTTGAACAAACTTTGGAGGATCTCTCACCAAACCATCTATGTCTCTCCAACATCACCACCACCACATCATCGATGAGACTCACCTTGTCGAAGAGACTTGGGAGTAACTCTCACTAAAACCATAGGGTCACCTTGATGCAATGATCAACCAAACCACAATTTGTCAGAATGTCGAAGAGACATTCACGATTGTCTCGCCAACTAGCATGACTCTCACAAAAATAACTCCATTGCATCTTTATCACTATCACCCACCATCAGTATGTCGATGGGACATCAAACAACGTCTCATTGATGACCATCACTCATGCTGATAAGCCAATAGACTATATGTCAAAGGATGAAGTAGCTCCTTCTACATGTTGATTGCTCTACAAGCCCGAACTCGGCCCTTATTGAGTGGATTAACTCTAGTTGATGCAAGATTGCTATCAAACCCTAAATTATCCTACCTAAAGTAGGGGAAAGATATCTTGCAATAGGTTGTCATAGGGTCTTATTAGAAACTAAAGAGGGGTTCACCACCAAGCTAGGGCTTGGAAAGACAAGCAATATGCAAGATTCAATGAAAAGACTTAATGATGTGCAAAACTTTACTAAATGACCTAGAAATGAATGCAAAATAGAACAAAAAGCTTAGAGACAAAAGATGTGCATCTAAAAACCTATAGCCACTTGATTGAAGAGATAATATGCTGAATATGTTGAAATTAATGTCTACTGGGACTCATACGCAAGTCTGGGCAATTTAGTCCCATATTAGGGTTTTTGGACATGAACATAAATATGGCAAAGACAAGTCTGGAACTCCTAAAAACTACAACTTTCATTGTACTGGGACTCATACGCTAGAAGTGGTGTATCAGTCTAGTTTGTCCTTTTCAAAGAATCAAGATCTAAATCTGCTCTTCAATCTCTGCTTGATGTTCTCAACTTCATTTCTGGGTCTAGATTGTCAAATTCTACACCGTAAAAATCCTTTAATGATCTCCAAAAGATAGTTACAACTTTGACAACTTTTAACACTTTGACAAATTTCTTCAATATATCTTCAACCTAGATCTGCAAATCACACACTAAATAGAGGGGAAAATGTTGTTTTGTTAGTGGAAAGGGGTTTTCCTTGGTCAAACCCTGTTTTGGTAATCAAACCTTGTAATGAAATGAAATGAAATGAAGGAATGATGAATGAACAACATGCAATGCTACAAATCACCAAACCCTAGCAATGAAGTGTTGCAAACATGTATGAAATGACTCCAATGGATGTAGATCTTGACTCTTGCTTGAATGTAATAGATCTTTAATTGAATACTTCTTGAATCATGAAACCCTACATCATAAATGTTAGCTCAAAAACAAACATGATGCATGATGACTTTCACATGATGCTTGGTACTTGAATGATTCTATAAAACACTTGATAATAAACTCTTGAATGCTCTTGTAAAGTCCAATTTTCTATTAGGAATTCTCTCATGAAATTCTTAGGTGAAAATTAGTGAAATAACCTTGTATTTATACTTTTTATGCCAAAATTCTTGAAAGTACAACACTACAAGCCCAAATCATATCTAGGAGGATAAAATCCCACCAAGAATTTGAATTAAATTTGAGTTTGGACCACATGAGACTCATATGCCTGAAGTGGCATATGAGTCCCATTACACTTAGATATGTAACACATTTTTCTAAAATGCTTAGATTCATGTGAAATCGGGATTGGGGCCCCAGAACCTAGGTGAGACTCATACACCCAAGGTGGCATATGAATCCCAGATCACTAAATTTTGGCCACACAATCTAAAAAGACATGAATTCTGATTGGATATTGGTTTATGTCAAGATTATCCTCATAAAGATGCATTATTTAAGGCTTTTGGATGCAAAATAAAGCCAATTAAAGCATAAAGAATCTTAATTAATAAATAAAACCCTAGATTAGTGTGAGAGTGTGGTACAATACTTTACAACACCTTAGATAAGGTAAAATTAATTTCATTTAGTTTACAAGGGCCTAAGACCTAATATGAATGTGTTAAACACATTACAACACTAAATCAAGGCATCATTAAGCTTGATTTAACAAGGAGGACCCAAACAAGTGTGAAAATGTCACGGACAACATTTTTCAACACTACAATTCCCAAAGGATGTACTAATGCTTAATGGTCTTATATTTTTCCTCTTATGACTTGCTTATGTCAAAAGTACTGAAATATACCCAAACCTGACTTACTAGTGCCTACAAGTCTTAGCTTTTGCTTCTTAGGACTTGTGTATGCCAGAACGACTTAAAAATGTCAAAAAGACTTACTAATGCCTAAAGGTATTATATTTTTCCTATTAGGACATTCTTATGACAAAAGGACTTACATATAGGATTTAGCCACTTGGTGGTGTCATTAACATGCACACTCCCCCTCAATGGCATCACCTTTGGCCAAGCATTTATTTTAGTTTGGAGAAATTTGTATTGCACATAAGTATACTTGCTCTTGAATTGAACTAGAGAGAATATTTTTGATGGAATACTTGTGGTTGAGTTAGGTGTCCATGATCTTCAATGATCTTTTCTCTCTTTGGTAAGAGTAAAATAACTTCAGTTATCTTATAGTAAGGTGGCACTTTTACAAGTATCTAGTTGAAGCTCTTCCATAAATCTTCAAACCCACATTGATTCCTGAGGAGCTACTTTTGTATTTTTGGTTTTGATTAAAAGCAATAGAAGTAGCTATATTAAAATTATTACACCATCCATATAAGAGCACCTACACCATTTACTTTGAAGACACAATATATGGTAGATTTCCTATTAATGAAATCACCTACATAGTCAATAACACAACAATCAAATAAATTTTATTCTTGATGTAGAGAAAAATATTTTTTTAATATGAATTTGTCATCTTCCAATAAGCATATAGTATTCCTTATAAATGAAATTGTCTAATGATCATTAGAAAGGAAATCATAAGATACTTTCATGAACATAAGTATGAATAATTTTTCATTTTCTTTCAAGAAAAAAATCATGCTACTAATCATATAGCAATGATCCATAAAACCTTAAGCAATGGGTGAGCTATCCTTTCCAAGCTTGCTCCATGGATAGTCTACTAGCGTGATAGCCACTCATTATAGTGAGGTTCTTTAGACCCAATAAATTTAGAGAATACTTGAAGCTAAAAAAAACATGTTAGCTAAAGTAATACTCAAGAAAATATAGTTCCAAAAGATGCTTTGGAAGTTTATCCAATTCCACTTTGTCTATGGATGTGTAGTTTGAAACTTTTTTTTCCTTATCTTTTGATTCACTTTTGTCATCCTTGTTTTTAGCAAAAGGGAATGAATTTTCCCATTTAATAAAAGAAGAGCGATAATTATTTAATAGAAAAAATGACCTATTTAAATGTTTGTGAAGACTACTTATTTATTTTAGGAGTATTATATCGAATTTGGGCATTAATAAATTATATAATATACATAATAACTCATCAAGATTACCATATGAGTTTTGAAGCACCATACACCTTATTAATAAGGGTTCTTCCTATTGGTGCATAGAAGGTTCTATAAGATAGGTAGAGCCCTATAAATGGAATTGTGTTCTCTACTAAATATATGTATAACCACCATCATGAAGTTTCTATTATAGTTAATATAGATTTTCAATGCATATTATACATAAGAAAGTTAATAATTGAGCTTTATTTCATGCAACAATACATGCAAAATTAAAAGTATTGGAGGCAATCTTATAAGTAAATGAAATATTTTTTTTATTTTAGCACATTTTTGTTTTATACTAAGAATTTGTAAATTTCTTAGAATTAAGGTAGCATGAGAAAATATTTTCTATAACACACATTGTGAACTACATATTCTTCTAATTTTTTTTTTTTTTAATAATACTCATGTGAAAGAGAGATTTAGAGCTTTAAGACTAGTATTTAAATATAAGGTTGATGATCTTCATATCTCAATTGTAAGAGTGGAGGAAATTAGGATTACTTGTGTTGAAAACTTCATCTAGGGCTTCACCTTATGAGTGAACAACAAGAGGAAGAGAAGCATGTTTAGAATACCAAATTTTAAAAGAGAATAACTCTCACATGAGTCTACCTCAATATTGGATGATAAATATTCTACCTTCAATGTTGCTCTCTATCATAGTAATTCATTTTTTCATGGATAAAGAGTGCCACACATGATAATTAGAGAGCTTTTGATAGATATAGGATGAAAAAAATGAGTATCTCAATTATCACAAAAATATTTTTTAATAAGAAATTCACATGGACAACCAAACTAAACTCTATCATGATTTTATGATTGTAATCAAAATGACTTACAAGTTGAAGATGAATGAAGAGCTATTGATGGTTCTTTTACAAGAATTTAGAAGTAAAAAATATTTTTAAAAGTATATACTTCCCAAGGAGATGTGAATGGTAGTAACTTAACCATTTTATAGTCACATTCATCATTCATATCACCGTAAGAAAAAAAAAAGGATAAAAAGAAAAAATAATAATTCTTGTAACATGTTCTGAATAAAATAAAGTCATAAATTCTTAATCAAGTTCCCTTTAATATATGTTAGTGGATTGACATATGTGATAATAAGAGTAGTTATTTGAATAGTACAACGATATCATAACTCTATGAATAAGTTGCAGGGAGAGAGAGATCTCTTGATTTTTTCTCAATGAATTGATCCCCCAAAGCTAAACTTTTATGGAGCAGCCTTTGGAATTATAGGCAGTCATGATCGTGAGAACTGTGACTAGACAGCCATTTCTTTCATGACCTATTGTACAAGTGAATGCATACGGATAAAGGAAATCTTCACATTCACCCTTTCCCTATGGGTAAGACCAAACTCATGAAAATGAGCTAGGAGGTCCATGCATGGTTACAAATCATAGACAACAACTTTAATCACCAACATGCTTTTGGTGTGTGTACTCACAATATTGATGAGAGAAATTATGCAATAGAGACACAAACTCATGAAAATGGGCTAGAAGGTCCATGTATGATTAGAAATCATAGACAACAATTTTAGTCACCAACATCGTTTCGTTGTGTGTACTCACAGTATTGATGGGAGAAATTATGCAATAAGCAACAGGTCAAAATTTATTTAAGCATGCGAATAGTGAATCGAAAACCATATACTTGCAGATGGATGAATTACAGTATGTAGCAAATTTAGTATTTTAATGAATCACCAATTTGAATGATTTCTTGCCTAGAGTGATCAAAATGGGGAATGATTTACAAGTAGACACGATACCATGTCATTGTATAAAAAATCATAGATAGGACACGTGAAGCATTTGACTCTCATTTAATGCAAAATATCAAATACAAACCATACATGCAACTTCTCGACAAGGTACCACAGAAAGACGGAATGTAATATAAATGATAGTTCTTCAGATCAGATATATGATTTGTTTGACAAATTATCTTGGAATGTGGTCTAGCCAATTGCACGATATCCAAAAAAAAATGGATTTATTGAGAAGAATTCATAAATTTTTCTCATGCAAATGAAATTTCACAGGTTTAAATCCAAATCCATGATCATTATTGTGACTCTCCATGCCTACATAAAATTGGGAGCTTTGGAAAAATAATAGACATCCATCAAAATATAAAGGATATGATTTTTATCAGATATTGTGGTTGGAAATGCTTTAGTCGACATGGATATAGAGCGCATATGTAAGCCATTAATAAAGTCTTACATTGTTCAATCTTATGGAACAAGTGCCTTTAAAAACGAATAAACTTATAGGAATTTATGACAATTGTGAGATCCTAAACATTTGCAAAAATTATCATCTCCAAAATTTATCTTTATTGTTTGGATGACTATTCGTTGCAAATAGGCAATGATGGATTTATATGTGGCAAAATCAATGTACTTATTACTTATTTTCTTCTATTACAGGTTTGAAGTGGATTTTTTAAACTGCAACATATCTAGGTCGAAGTTTTGGATTCCACCACAGTCAACCAATGGTTTATTAAGGTTTTGGGCTTATAAGGATGGAGGGTCTAATTGTTTTAAGTAATTTGTAGATAGATAGATTAGACTAAGGAGGATTATGAAGGCATACACTTTCATATTTTGGGGTCTATTGTTTCATATCTTTAATTGAAATTTGATTTTATTATAGTAAAATGTTTTCTAGATCTATTTTTTTCATGTGCTTTTTTAAGAAATTTGATGAATAAGAAAAAATTTAAGTTTTTAGATTGTAGTGATATTCCAATGTTCAAGTTTTTTATGAAAGAAAAAAGAACATGAATATATATTGGATAAATGCAAGAAGATGAGTCCATGAAATGTGGAATTTTTTGCCTTAGAAAAAAAACTCAAAATTGATTAATAAATAGGGTCTCATTTTGCTTCAGGGCCTTGAGCCTAAAACGAGATCTTATTTTTTAACCCGTTCTAAAACGGGATCTCGTTTTTAAAAATGTGGGATCCGTTTTAAAATGAGCCGTGAAAAAATGAATGACCCATTTTAGAACGGGATCTCGTTTTTTAACAGTCCATTTATAAAAAAAAAATTATTTTTAACTTTATGGAATGGGATCCCATTTTGTAAATTGAGATCCTGTTTTGTAAAATGGGATCCCATTTCATAAAGGCATAAAACAATATTTTTTATGAAACAAGATCCTGTTTTAGAACAGGATCTCGTTTTCTAAAAAATTAATTTTTGGTTGGGTTTTTATCTTTTTTATCAATTTTGGAAAAGGTTTGGGGACCCAAACCTAAGTTTTGGACCTGATTTGACCTGCAACTTGAAGGTCATGTCAATGTCATGAGAAAATAGTGACTATAGACATATGTCTAAAGACCTTTTTTGTAGAATTTTTTGACAAAATTAAAACCCATTATAGATGAGATAGTGTAGATTCCAAATATGTAATTTTTTTACAACTAGATTATATTTTCTATTTTCAATTAATTTCTGATGAAACTGGTCTATAAACTTGAAATATCAAGGTTTTTTAGTATTTTAATAACTTTTATTAAAATATTTTTTGTAAAACAAATTGCACAAAAACGCACTTCAAACAATTCTTTTCAATTTGAAAAAAAATAAAAAATGATAATTTTAGGCCATCTTATGTGTGACGTACACAATAATTTTTCAAAACAACAAATATGGCCAATAAAAAATTAACAAAAAAATCAATAAAAAATTACAAAAATAATATCGAAAACGTGCTTCAGTGAGCTAGAAATCTTTTCCCAAAAGGATTTAGAAAAATATGATTATTTAAGTAAAAATATGGATGACGTACACATGCATGGTATGGTAAAAAAAAGTGACTTTTACACAGTGGTTTTTAGAAACGCCTATTGAAAATCAATTTGTATCATCTGAGTATTGAAATAAGTTACATATTTGGAAACTAGACTCCAAGTACTACATTTTATAATTAGTGACTTTTTCCAAGATTCTATCTTTAAGTGCTTCAAATTTTAAAGTCACATGTGATAAATTAAATGACAATCAAGGAAAACACTTCCACTTTTTGGCCAAAAAGTGGACTCAACTTCTTGCACACGCCCTATTTTTGTATATCAATATAAAAGATGGATCAGGTATATCAAATCAATAGTCATGAAAATAAATTGAATACTTGTGCTAAAACATTTTAAATATGTATGGTGTAACTTCTAGAATATTTTGTATTAATTATATAGAAATTTATAAAGAAATTAAGATTATCAATAAGTTTTGGTTTTCTTATAACAATATTAAAATTATTTTCTAATAAAAAATGAATTAACTAGATTATGAAATATAATACATAAAAAAAAGCATCATATACATTATCAAATTGTGTATATGCACTTGAAATTTTCTAGAATGAAATCATGCTTAAATAATGCCATATAAGTATCTAATAAGATTTGGTAACATGATGTTGAGGAATGTATCTATGATTTCATGCTCTTGTTGTGTAAGATCATCCAAAGGGGAATAAGGAGATGGACAATCAATACTTTCAAGGCTTGTGACTTCTTGTACCAAAATACCTTCATCACTAATAGGAGAGGTATCAGAAGAAGAACAAGTATGTGTGTTATGATTGTCTACATTTCCATTCTCACCAATGGGTGATGTAAGATTAAGGATTGTATTAATGGATTGTTTCTTAAAGTCCCTATTATGGTAGTCAAAAGAAAGCTCATAAAAGGGGATAGTATGCTTATAAAATCCATGTTTAACCAAATCAAGAGCATATCTTTTGAAAGAAAACATGCTAAAATGAAAAAAAATACAATGCAATGCAGTTTTGAAGTGTTTGTTTACACAATGCAACAATTTGAAAATAATATATTGAGATGGAAAAAGTGAAATTAAACAATGCATGAAATGAGCTAATTGAAGCGAGATCTAATAAAATGCATGCTACAAAAATGCAACTGACTGATATATACAAGTCCAGGCACCAAACAGAAGCCTAAAAACAAATTTTTGAGTTCTATAAAATGTTGTTTTAGGGGTCAGAAGGGACTGATTCGCCCAAGGTGGCGAATGAGTCCCAATATGGACTTTTTTCAAAATTTTCATAAATTTGTGACTGATTTTTATGAATTATGAGTGCTATCATGCAGACCTAAGTGAAAAAGGTAGAATTTTAGAACTTTTCAATGATTAAATATGCAAAAAAGCAACCTATTATGCACTTTTACGCATGCAAAAATGAAACCCTAGAATGCAAGCACACTAATGCAATGCAAGCAACTCTTAGAATGATTAATGGACTCCCAAATAAAAAAAGAGGGGATTCAAATAGTAGGTTCACCAAAATGAACCATAGATTTTTGGGACCTACTTTTTTTCTAGCATTTATAGGATTTTGCACCTAAAAGGAGAAAGATGGGTCCAAAAATGCTTATGTTTACATTCAAAGATTAGTGTGATATAGATGGAAAATGCCAAAATGCCTAGATGCTATGTTTAAATGCAAGAATATAATAGGATTGATTGGCTAATGAATAAAAACTAAAGGAAAACAACTTGGGGTGATCCCACAATAGTGGTTTATAATTTTTGGCCAAACTAGACACTGAAATTATTATTTTTAACTAAATTTTCACATTCGGACACCTATAGCAACTAAACCATGAGGAATTTGAAGATGACACAAACTAGAGTCTCATCACATTTTGTCTGTAGATTCTAAAAATATTTTTTTCAAAATTTTTGGAATCAAATTGCACTATTTTTCCATCTCCCACAAAAACTAGTTTTTTTAGAAAACAACATTTTTAAAAGTGATGCACACCGTATAAATAAATTTTCCATGAAGGATAAAATTCTAATTCTTTCAATTTATTTGTAACTCCGATATCTAGTGCTTCCACTTGGTTAGATAGTTTTTTATTGAATATTTTTTCTTTAATCAAGTTTCAAGTCAAACCAATTACAATTCGAGTATAAGCATAACTTTTTGTATATATCAAAATTCAATTTTTTGTTAGATCAAGGAATTCAATATGCACTCATATTTTTCAAAAAAAATTGATAATCTACTATTTTTCCACATGTGTAGAACAGAGACCTTCATTTTTGATGAAAAACCTATGTTTAATAAAACCAAAACATATTAAAATTATATTCATTGGATAACTCCTTCCGAGGACTTTCTAATTGGGTTTGTGAAGACTCCTCCATTTTCATCATCAACCCGAGCTTCAAAGCGTAAAAATTTAGGTTTTCAAAGTTCTTGAGGGGGAGAATGAGGGCAAAGGGGGGTTTAATTGAACCCATAGGGGTTCATTCAAACCTGGGTTCCATTCGGTCAAAACCCCTTCCCAAAAGGGGTTTTCAAAAAAAAATTGTCTATGCATGGATTAATTTGGTTCACTCGAACCCTAGTTCGACCAAACGCTTTTTTGGTTCATTTGAACCCTCAAAATCAAAAAAAATTCCATGGGCTCATTTTTTGTGAGTTTTCCTTCCTCCATCAAATTGTAAACCACTATTGTGGCTTCACCCCTTGCTTGAAACACATAGTTAATGCAAAATCACCTACAAACGAATGGAAAATTGCAACAAAAATGAATCAAAGTGAAAATGTGCACCAGGAACTTTGATGAAGACTAGAAATTTCTTTTGAAATGTTGTTGATGATGTTTTTCAGTCTTGGACGGACTCATTCGCCATTCTGGGCGAATCAATCCCAGTTCTGGTAAATTAAGCCAGAATTTGTTTCTTTCAAAAGGGTGTCAGAAAATGCAGAAAACATAAAACTAACCTGGAAATGGGACTCATTCGCCACTTATGGTGCATGAGTCCACTTTCGAATTTTTGAATTTCCAAAAGTGGCTTCTGGAGTTTCCAATATGCACTTTGATGTTCTATAGGTATTCGCTTCTGAAACTCTGATTTACGGGCCTGAAAATGAGATTTTGTTGATTCTTTGACTTGTTGAATGAAGAGAGGACTTTAACAACTTTGCAACTTGATCTTAAATGATTTCCAAGCTTCCAAAGGGCCTAAATTTGTAAACACACAAGAAGAGAAGAAGAAATGTTGAATGTTAGGGCACCTTAGTCAAACCCCGTTTAGGTAATTAAACCAAAATGATGAAAAGATGTAATGAAATATGCAATAATGGAATAGATTACCTTGCCATGATGATAGATCTTGAAAGTATGCAACAAAACATGTAGAATCTACCCTTGGATGTCTTAGGAAGCTAAATTGATGACTTGTAATGTGAAAGCCCTAACTTGCTTGACTTGATGAATGAATGATGTGAATGAAGTTTATGAGATTAAGAGATGAATGAGAGAGAGATGTAAAATGAGGAGAAAAACACTTATTTATACACACTTGTGCCTTATTTAACCATTCATACCTCATCACAAGCTGACATCAAGTGTTTTCGTATAAAATCCTGAAAGGAAATTTTAAAAATTTTGAATTTGGAGCCAAGGGGGACTCATTCGTCACCCATGGTGAATGGGTCCCACCTAGAACTTGAAAATAGGTGTCAAGAATTAAGTTGTATTTAATTTTGTTGGTCGAGCTTACATTCAAAAATATACTTAATTAAAGCATCTGAGGGCATAAAGGAGTCAAATAAAGCATGAGAAAATGGTAAATAGCGAAGTTGTGCCTAGAAAAGTGTGAAATCTTGTTACAAGACTTTAGAATACTTAAAAATAGGACTTGTTTAGTGATGAAAAGGTGATTTTTAGGTGAATTGCAATAAATAGAGTCTAGAAGAGTGTAGAAATGTCTTACAACACTTCACAACACCTTCACAAAGACATCATTAAATGCATTTTATTTAGTTTTCAAGGGTCCAAGACCTAGTGTGGAGGCATAAAATGCCTCACAACACTAGATTAAGACCTCATTAAGTCCATTTCATCATGAATTAATCCCATGTCAAGCAAAGGGTCCTTTTTTCTACAGCACAACTACCTATTACATTGCGTAGAGCTCTGAAGCACCTTTCTAATACCTATAAAATATTAAAAATTTCATAAAAAGGAAAAGTTATATCCATTTTACTCAAAAGGGTTTTGTGGGCTTTTCAAAATTTTCAAAATGGATATCTGTTTTGTTTTTCAAAACGAATATTCATTTTGTTTTTCAAAACAAATATCCATTTTGCTTTAAAAAAAATATCTTGAAACAATATTTAAAGACATAGAAATTCAAGTACGCATTTCAAAAAAATGGATATCCATTTTATTTTTCAAAATGTATATTGTGATAGGTCGAATATATGCGTTAGAAAATGAGCAACAAACTAAAGAGTGCAAATAAACACCAAAACAACCTACACCTCAAGATTACCCCCTAAGTTGGAATCAAGGGTTTTTCAAGTGCTTTTGGTAGTGTTTATACCTTGTGTTGAATCAAGGAATGACTGGCCAAATGAATATTTGATGTATGCTCCTTGGATCAATGCTTATCTTGGCTAGATGATGATGTGAGGATGGATGAAATGGATGTTTGCATGTGTTTTGCTAAGTGTAGAGAAAATAAAATAGTGAAGATACCTTATGGAAAATGAGTAGTGTCAAATGAGAGAAGATCTTAATTTATACAATATTTTGAAACAATGAATGTAAATCATGAAAGGAGATTGAGCCACCAATGTGAGTGATGTAGGGCTAAGGTGAGTTGAGAACTCACAAGCCCTCACATCTTGACATGTGGCATGTGATATAGCCCTAAAAGGTGAAGTGGACATGAGGTGGAAGGATAGTATATGACATGGAGGGGGTACAAAGTACCTTGGGATTGGACAAGATCTCCTCATAAAGGAGGTGCTTGTCCCCATGTGAGTGAGAGGACATGTGAGGAATTAAAAATTCCTCAAATATCCTTATGGGGAGAGGGGAAAGAATAAAGAATAAAGAGAGGACATGTGGGAAGAAGTGAAGGAATTAAAAATTCCTTTTGAGTGAAAACTCCATTGGGGGATTAAAATTAGTGTGAATTAAAAATTCACATGGGAAGTGGAGACCAAACTAGTAATTTATTTACTCATTTATAGCTGAGCTGCAAAAAATAAATAGAATTTAGTCATTTTTAGTTGTTGTGACTAAAATTTTTAGTCACCTGGTCATTTATTTTCCAAATTCTACTAGTGTGTGCTTCCTTGTGCAATTAAGGCTCTCTCAATGTTGATGGCCCTAGGGATAAGCTTGTCATAAGAAGTGACACATTGCATCTTTAACTAAAAGGATAAATCTGTATTTACATTAGCAATGATGATTCTGACTTGTTGCTCCTTAGGAATGGGTCACTTGCTCTTACTAGCTTGCTTCCTCCATCGTTGCAGGAAGTTTGCGATCAAGTTCAATATTTTGATTTTAGGAGTCTAACGGTTGGAAATCATAGTAAAATCAAAATTTAATAAGTTTTGGGATTAGCATTTTAAAGTGTTTTTTGGGGTCATTAACTTTAGACTATCTTATCTTTTGTAGGGGTGGTTGCATGCCAATTTTTTTGGTGTAAAATATCATAGTTATTAGATTTTGCTACCTGTCTATGAATAAAAATTATTGGAGTGTGAGTTTGATATTTTTTGAAGATCGAAATAGTCAAGCTTGGTAAAGAAAAATCATGTCAAATAATATTAATCCAAAACAAAATGAAGAGACACTTGATAGATTATGGGCTAGATTGAAAAGAAAGGGTGATGGGAAATGTTATTGTCCTTGCAATAATTGCAAGGGCTTAAAGATGAGATGACTTTTAATCACAACAGTTGAGAAACATTGTAAGTAGCATGGTCACGTTTAAGGGGGCATGATTATCCTTCATTGGTAAGTTGTTCATTATATGTGTTTATATTGATTGAATTTGTAAATGTTTATATCATTTTAACATTTTATATATATATATAATCACTTAATCATGATCATGGTTTATTTGTTTCTATTATTATTATAAAGGTGGGGCACCTTAGGGTAGATGATATCGATTATCATGGCCCGGAGAATGTGGATTTGCAAGCGAACGAACATGGAGCTGTGAATTTCGAAGATGAAGTTAATGATCCTATGGAAGAAAATGATCATGCGCCAAAAAACACAGTTGAAGATGATGGTAGAAATACATTGATCCATGACACATTTAGTGGTAAAACTGATCATGATGATGAAGATGACTTTGATGATGTTCATGATTTACCTATACTTGAGAAGGCATACGAGCCCCTTTATGAAGGCTCCCAAACAATTCTTCTCTTTATTGTATTGTTGTTATTGAACTTGAAGGTTATGAATGGGTTATCAAACATAGCAATCTCACAGATGTTAAGGTATGTCATATATGTCATTTTTTTTCATCGCTTTTAATTATTGTTAGTTCATCACTAGTAAATAAAGGATGAAATATGTACCATTAATATTCTTTATATTAACAAATTATTTTTAGTTTTAGATTGATTGGTGAATTTTTGTTACCAGGTATCAAATATTTTACCTTGCTCATATCAATATTTATCTGACATTATGAAAGATATCAGAATGGAGTATCAAACAATAGATGCATGTCCCAATGATCATATTATATATCATAAACAATAGGAATTTACAACATAATTCCTAGAATGTCATATCAGTAGATATCGAACAAATCAACTAACAAAAAAGGTGTCTTGCAAGGTTCTTCGTTATATTCCCATTATTCCACATATGCAATGATTATTTAGGTGTGAAAGATTAGTGCAATTTATGGATTACCATGAATAGAATAGAAGTGGAAATGACATTCTTCAAAATGCATGCAGATGGTTCTGCATTTAGGGACATGGAGGAAAAGTGGCCATACTTTAAAGAAGAACCTTGTAATCTCAGGCTTTCATTGGGAGTGGATGGTGTCAATCCATTTGGAGAGCTGAGATCTATTTACTTGTTGTGGCCTTTTTTTGTTATCAACAATTACATTCCTCCATGAATGTCAATAAAGAGGGAGTACATAATGATGTCAATGATTTTTCCATGTATTTGTTTACATCAATTTTATTTAACGTTGTAGCATCTCATTGGTCTTATTTGTTGCATAATAAAAAAAAATTCATTTAATAGTCATGTACATTAATTTATATATATATTGCATAAAAATGGTTATAATATCTATGTAATGTTTATGTTCATTCAACTAGGTAAGTACCAAGTTAAAGATATGAATGTATATATCGAGCCTCTTATCTACGAGTTCCTAAAGTTATGAAATGGCATTACTATGTATGACGTCTCTAGACCAATAGGAAAAAGATAATGTCAATTCCATGCAATGCTTGTATGGACAATTCATGATGCCCCACAGCTAACACATTTTTGTGATATGTTATAATGTTCGACTGCACTTTAACAATATTTAATTTTATGAAGTAGATATCATGCATGTTTTTAAAATAATCTATTCATTATATATAATTATAAAAATTGACATATTTAATCTAATTATATATGATCTTGCAAGTATTCAAATAAAGGGAAAATTTGCATGTCCAATTTATGGTCCAAAGATGAAATATCGTTGTTCAACAAGTTTAGGAAAGTAGGCGTTTGATGAGTATAGGCACTTCCTCCATAGAAATCATAAGTATCGAACTACTGAAAAATATATTCTCAATGGGAAAGAAGAGACTGCATCAAAACCAAGAAGAATGACACCTCACCTATGGAAGTTGGTATATAATAGAATTAATCATCAAGGTTATACATTGGATCAAATTTTTTATCTATCATATATGATATGTTTTGAATTTATATTTTTATATTATGTTGTGTTTACTCATGTAATTGACAATGATTTTCGTTGTTAAATTTTTTAACTTATATACTTCATGAAGGTCATCAAGGAATTAATGGCTGACTTCCACAAGGATTGAAAAGTTATCCCAGACAATTTAGTAGGTTTCCCTACTATGAGTAGCTAAAAATTGTGCATTTTTTTTATACAATGCATATTGGAAAGAATATAATAGAAACGTTATGGAAAATATTGGTTGGAAGGCATGGCAGAAAAAATTGTCAAAATTTGTAGTGACATTTAGGAAGCCAGTCATGCAATGAAAAATGCCATTCAATTAAATAGCAATGGAGACCAAATTAATATAAGTGCCCTTCCTTGGTTATTAACATATCAGCAAAGCAATGCTATAAAAGAAATCATATGAAAAATTTGATTTCCCACAGGATTTGCTGCAAACATAAACAATATAATAACAAAGAAAGGTGAATTTGGGTCAGGGATAAAAACGCATGATTGGAATACCTTCATTAAGGTAATTATTCTTGTGTATTATATACACTTCATTAATGCATGTAATTTTCAATATATTATGTTTACTACTTTTGGAAAAATAATGAAAAAATCATTTTATAATTGTTGCAGTACACTCTACCTCTATCTCTCCAAGACAACTTTGACAACAATGTCAAGCAAGTTATATATGATCTTGGAAAATACATGAGGTAAGTACAGATATTTGTTCAATTTGTTGTATACATCTTATAATTGCCATTTGTTTTACTTGTTATGTAATATACTATATATTTTTGTTAAATCTCGTTAATATATTTACTCCTTGAATCACTTGTAGATGGTTTTCATCTAAAGAAATCCATAAAGAAGATATAAATTATTGGAAGAGAAAAATTCCTTGTCTAATGTGTGAAATGAAAAAGTGTCTACCTTTGACATTTTTCAATGCACAACACTACCTTATACACTAAGTTGAGGAGATTGAATTGTGTGGACCTGTACACACAAGGTCAATGTGGATGGTTGAGAGGCACTTGAAATTTTTGAAGGCTTTGGTTAGACAAAGAGCACATCTCAAAGGTTTTATGGTGGAGAGATATATGGTATACAAAACCATGGTGTACATTAGTGAATATCTTCCTAAGTTTACAGCAAAGATCCATGTAGATCGCATTTGGGATCCCAAGTCCATTAACAAATTTGAAGGAGAGTACCTAATGGGGAAAGGTAGATTGATGAAAGTGAGAGGTAATTATAAGATGGTCACAGAGATTAATTGGAATACATTTTACATATGGTTTTTATGTATATTGTAATTATTTAATTTGTAATCTTCAATATAAATCAATTATAAATTAAGGTTGTATACTGTGGTACTTAATTAATTATACGTCATTTGTGAATTTCATTTTTTTGATACAGTTGGTCGAGAGAAGGATGCACTACATTTTTATATTGCAAATAATCTTGATCTGATGACGGTATGGATTGAAATATTTCAAAAATCTGGTCTCGCATTAACATGAGAAGGTCTGGCTTCATTGGTTAAAGAAGCTCATCGTAATGGAGATTCCATTATTACACAAAGGGAAATTGATTTAGCATATGGTTTACGAGATAAATAGGTACATATAAATATATTAATCACCCATATTATTTAATTATTTTAAATTATATTGATGTATATATATGTTGAGATTGTTTTCTGTGCATACATTTGGCCAAGAATAAATATGTTTATCAACTGACGATATTGCAATAATTTTTACATATTTGACATATTGCAGGTGAAACACCACAAGGCTATGTGGTGCAATGTTCATAAATTTTGAATCAAAATGTTATATGACATGAAGAAAATTTGTGATTCTAGTATAATTGCAGTCTTTTAGGTGACTAATGTTTCATCTAGAAGTGACATACATCCAAAAGTCTTAGAAAATTGATACTATGGGATTTTGGATGATATAATTGAGTGTGACTTTAAGTCCTTTAAATTAATTATGTTTTTCATCCTATGGTATAGGCTACAATTGAATGAAAATGATCTTGAGAGAACTGTTATTGAACATGATAATGGATTTACCATGGGTAATACAAGGTTGAACAAGCAAGCTGGAAATGAGCTTTATGTTCTTCCAAGCCAATGTGAGTAGGTATTTTACTCAGAGGTTTCAAGTAAATCAGGTTGGTCATTTGTTTTCAGACATGATCTAAGAGGAAGGTCAGTAAAGTATAATGTGGTGGAACAAGGAGATACTAAAGAAATAGAAGATAATGTAGATGATGATCAAGATCAATAGTTAGTTGATGATGTCCCTAATGAAGATGTCGAAGAGGAGGAAATAGATCATGATGATGTAGCAATTAATGTTCATTCAGACGATATATGTGTGGATGATGACATTATCGAAACTGATATCAATGACGATGATGATGATATGACCAATCCTTACAATGTTGAATCTATATTGGATGATACAGACAAAGAGTTGGATGAAGAAGAAGATCAATGAAATTGAAATGTATGAGTTATGTGATTATATTATCTATTTGATATTAATTTCTTGATAGAATTATATTTGAATTATGTGGTTACATAATTAATTCATGATGTTTTTAATTTTTATGCCATTACATATTTAATTTAGTGATGTACTTTTTAATATTTGAAAGGTCAAAAAATTAAAACATTTCAATAGTGATGTTAACAACCTTGAAATTAGTGTGTTTTATGTTTCATGTGATCATAAAAGATTAAAAAGTCAGTTGTAGAGGTGGTTATTCATTGTTTGACGTGTAAAGGCATTTAAAAAGCATAAAGTGATCATTGTAATGGTTGTTGATGGTTGAGGATTTAAAATACAAGCTCTTGACATTCAAAAATTTGTGTTTTCTTAAAAAAAATTGTATTTTTCCTATTATGCAGCATTGTACGGTCACATGCAGCCATATTTTGATGTGAAATCAATACCAACTCATGAAGATATGTGTTAGCTTTGATTTGAATTTTATTTGAGGGCTTAAGGCGTTGATTTGAGTTAGAAAGCTTCATTTCTATGCATACACCCTGGTTACCCTATTTTTGGGAGTTTTGTAGTCCAAACATGATATAAAGGGGCTCTTACACTTTTTTTGATTATTGTAGCTTGTGTAAGAGGCCCAATGGATACTGTTGTAATTGTTGGATGCATGAATAAGGTGTAGGATGAGAAATAAAGAAGGTATAGTTGTTGTCCTCAAGAGTTTTGCAAAGAAAAGCATGTGAAATGAGAGGTACTTTCTAGCCCGATGCTTGTTTACTCCTTCATTTTATATAAGAAGGATTTCAAGGCCAGAAGGATGGGTTAGCAAGTTAAATATTTTTTTTTTGGGTCTAGGTAGAGTTCCAGAGAAAATTAAAAAGTTCAATGGTTTTAAGGAAAATGCAATTTAGGTTTTGAGTCATTCTATAGTAGGTTTTGAATTCATGGGGATTTCATATTTTATGATAGTACTGGCATTTGAATTTAAATGATAATTCAGACTCATGTCTCTCCATTGTACATGCATATCTAAATTTTGAATAAGATAATCAAGGGTTGTC